>JARHVA010003728.1:1027500-1497500 GCA_037957365.1 Torreya grandis
AAATAGCCATTAGATAGGGCCTCCATTGTTTGACTGCATGAAGAATAGCCATCATTTCTTTCTCATGGACAATTTTTTGTAGATTCTTACCTTTGAATTGATTAATATAAAATGTAATGGGTCATCCTTCCTACATTAGTACTACTCCCAACCTAGATCTAGAAGCATCACATTCAATAGTGAATGTCTTTGAGAAGTCTAGAGTAGCCAAAACTGGAATGGTGCACATAGTTACTTTTATTTTATCAAATGCTTTGGTGGTGGAATCATTCCAATGGAAGGAATCCTTGTTTATAAATGTAGTGAGTCAAGCTATTATGTTGCCATAACCTTTCACAAATCTTCATTAGTAACCTATTAGTCCTAGGAACCCTCAGAGGTTTTTGAGAGTTTTTGGCATGGGCCATTCCATCATAGCTTTGATCTTCTAGGGATAAAATTTGACACCTTCATGGGAAACAATGTTACCTAGGTACTCTACCTCCTATACTCTAAAATCCCATTTGGATGGCTTTGCATAAAGCCAATGCTTCTCTAAAACTATTAACACCTGTTTCACATGTTGCAAATGTGCTTCCCATGTTTGACTATAAATCAATATGTCGTCAAAGAAAACCATCACAAACTTCCTTAAAAAATGCCTAAAAATAGTGTTCATCAAGCTCTAATAAGTATATGGTGCATTTTTAAGACCAAATGGAATTACCAAAAACTCATAATGACCCTCATGCATTCTAAAAGCAATTTTATAAACATCTTGATCCTTGATGCTAATTTGATGGTACCTTGAGTGAAGATCTAATTTTGTGAAATAATTAGCACCATGCAACTCATCAAGTAAATCATCAATTATTTTAATATGAAACTTATCTTTGATGGTGTACTTATTGAGTTCCATATAATCTAGGCACATCCTCTATGTGTCATCCTTCTTTCACACCATGACCACTGATGATGAATATGCACTTTGGCTATGCTTTATGATCCCTACCTCTAGCATCTCATGTAGCATCTTTTTGATTTCAATCTTTTATTCCTATGGATATCTGTATGGTTTGATATTTTTTGGTTGACTCCCTGGAAGTAATGGAATGGCATGATCATGTTCTCTTTTTGGTGGTAGTCCTTTTGGCATGGCACCAAAAATAGATGGGTGGTCATCAAGAATCATCTATAGATCATAATGTATAGATGATTATGTGGGTTGGACTTCTATGGAACATAATCATGCAATGATTCCCTCTACCCCCTTCTTTAGTATCTTGGTCATCTAATGTGAACTAATCAATTGTGGAGCTTTTGCCTATAATTCATGTAGTTCAATTTTCCTACCTTTAGAATGAAAGCACATGAATAATTCCTAGAAGTTCATCTCAATGGTACCCAATGTTTGAGCCATTGGACTATAAATATAATGTTTTTGCTACCTATGAGAATAGAAAACATGGGATAATCAAGATTTTACTCACCCATAGAAAGCTTAATACTATGTCATTTAATTAATTGCGCCACCATCTACAATCATGACCTAAAATTCTAGTGTTGGGTAGATGAAATACTTAAGTCAAGTGGTCAAATTATGGTTGATGAAGTTATGTGTGATCCCCAAATCAACCAACACTATCACATTCTGTTTCTTGAGGAAATCCACCACCTTAAGAGTTTTTGGAGTGCTAATACCTGCAAGTGCATGATAAGAGATTGTAGGTTGGGAATATTTAGGTACCTCCTCTATGTCTTCCTCATCATCATTGGAGGCATCATATTCTTCTTCATCTTTATTGGATCCCTCAATGTAGAATAAATTCTTAGCACATATATGTCTTTTTCTCTAGTTGTTATCACAGCTAAAACATAATCCTTTATTACACATCTCTTTAATTTGCTGAGGGGTTAATCTGGTAGGTGGAGGAAATGTTGGTGTTGATAGGCTATAATATTTGAAGTGAGTGAATGGTCACTTCTTATTGGATATGAATTTTTCCTCATCATTGCATGCCATGATAATATAATCAAAAATCTTAATTGGATTAAACATGCATACCTCATGTTGAATGTGGTCCTTGAGTCCACCTAAAAATAGTTCATTCAAGTTATCCTTAGAAATCATCTCCACACATAAGGATAGGTTCTAAAAATGATGAATATAATACTTGACAAATCTAATCTGTCATAATTTTTCCAGTTGGATAAAGTAATTCTCTGTCACACTATTGCCATAGTGTAATTATAGCTCCTCTATAAAAATTGACCAGGTGACAATGAGATTCATCTTTTTTTTTTGAGCACACAACCATTGATACCAAATGAATTGATCAAGTTCAAGATAAAATGATGCCATCATAACCTTCTATCCACCTAGGATCTAATGCAAATTGAAAAAAAATTCCATTTGGTTGATCCAATTGAGTGGATCTTTTCCATCAAATTTGTGCATATCCACCTTTGGTAACAGGTTCCTTTATGGCAATATAGATGGATTTGAAGTAGAATAGTTGGGAGAACCACCCCGGTGGGGTTGTGAAATATTGATAGCTAGATGATCTAACTAATTATTTTTCAAATCCATCATGATACCTATGAAATTATCTTGTATGGATTTCATAGTAGATTGTATGCCTTGCACCTCACTTTGAATGCCTTGCACACTATAGTCAAGCTGGCTCAATTTATGATCTATGTCAGAGAACCCTGGTATAAAGGATCTATTACATCCCCCTTCTGACTCCATCTCATCCTTGTTAGTATTTTTACCTAGATTTTTAGCACACTTTCCTCGGCCCTGAGTTTGTGGACTTGCCATAAAAGGGCTTTACGATGTCGACCTTGATTGGCACTTTTGACCCAACTTTGACCAAGTGATATTGGACTTATGTCAGCCTCAAATAAAAACATACAAAGAAAATACCCTAGCCAAATTTTTATAATATTTCCAAAAAATTAAATAACTCAAAAAAATTCTTTGAATTGTGCACTATAGAGCAATTTTATGAAAAACACTAAAATGGTGATAAATTTTGTAAAATAGATCCAAATGAGCTAAAATTTTAATGGAATCTTAATTTAATGATTTCTCACCTCTAATAAATACATTATAGATAAATTAAAAACCCTTTTTTAGATATAGCCAAATTTAATAAATTAGGGTTTCACCCACAAGATTGCCCAAATCATAGCTTTGATACCACTTGTAATGAAATTACTTCAACAATAAAGTAAAATAGAAAAAATAGGTCCAACTATGACTGAAATATATTAGAATATATGATAATATACAATCCACTTCAAGGGGGAAACCTCCACAAGGTTCAATAAGAGCAGAATTCACAATATGATGATAAACGATTACCCACTGCCTCCTATATATAGTCTATCTAGGCCATGATTAATCTATAGGCTAACCTAATAACCAAATGAATGCATAGATAAATGTGATATAACATCAATGAGGGATAAGTAAGCCATAATTCATCTATTCCTATCCTAATACATGCAATAGGTTAGGGGCGTAGCAGATTCAAATGATTGAGATATTTTTATGTTGTTATGTTTTTATGAGATTAATGTTTATGTGTTGATAATGTGTTGAGGATGAATAATGTTAATTTTAGATGTTATAGATGATGATTATGTATGATACTTATGATGTCGATGATTATTGTGCATAGGATAGGCATATGATGATATATAAATATTTGATTTTGACTATGATATGATGTTCTTGTTTTTTTATGTGATGGAAATATGTGATCATAATGTAAGAGATTTGTTTTCTGATGTCGATTTTATGATATGTTTATTTATTATGGATTATGATGTTGTGGTATGTTGTGATAAGCTTATAATGTTTTGAGAAAGAATGATAAGAGACAATGTCCCTATGAACCAATATAACTAGAAAGAGACATGTTGGGTTCATTGGCAAGGACCCTATGAACCAAGGTTAGATAGGATCTTAATGAAAATAAACCTCTAATATGCTTCACATGAGGATATTTGTATTGAAAAGGTATCATTATAAACACTATGTTGCCAAGTGAGCTCATAGTCCATTGATTTATAGATGGTAAAAAAGAGATGACATGTAAACAGAGAGAAACAGGGATAAATAGGAACCTAATGTAGATTTAATTACCCTTTTTATAAGTGACCTAAGAACTAGAATATACAAGTCCATGTATTTACAAGGTTTAGACTGGTGGGTGCGGGAACTATACAAATATATATTGTGTTATTTTGGGATAATAGGGTCATGTATTGCTTGTTTTTATAAGAGAGATGAAGCTAATCAATGTGGGAAGCTTCAAGTGATTTGATTGAGCTGATTATGGATTTTATGAACAATTATTTTTTGAAATTTTGGCTTAGCCATCATTAGAGGGAGTGGTAAAGGTATGAATAAATGTTTTATAGCTATCCTTTGAGGGATAAATTTGTCTATCTTGATCATATTTAGTAACCATGCTTCAAGGGAATTGTATATATTTTAAGAAAATAAACCCAAATAATATGTTATAACCCATAAATAATATTTTAATGTTTTCTTAGACCCATACCCATCTATCCTAGCTTAGAGGTTAACCTTATAGGGTTAAAATTCTTACCACAAAAGGTGGTTAATAGGTAAGTAAAAGTGATTTTTGGGAAACAAATGGTCATGGGATTTCATATAGTTAAAGATAAAAAGTATCCATGAGAACCATGTCATAGGTAGATCCATGGTACCCATGTTTAAGATTGGGATAAAAATATGATGGACAATCACATGGGTTTGTTGTAATCTAATATCCCTAAGAGGAATAGGGTAATAAGATAAGGGAGGGGTGAATCTCATAAAATCAAGGGGTGAGCCTAAGTTAAGCCATAAGGTTATTTTAGATATTTATTAATAGTAGAAAGGATGCAAATATGAAGCATTTATCCTCTCTTAAAGGTAAAAATTGAAAGCACATTTTCCCTTTTTTATTTTATCCATATTTGTTACATGTTGGTTTTCTATAAGGATGAGGTCTCTAAATATTGAACTCTCATTATCTCATATGTTTGTTATAAGCATGGGTGATACATTTTTGGAAGATGTAAAGATGGTTAAGGGAATCAAGGAAATGTTCATCAAGTAATTAAAGGTGCATGAGGCATTCTAAATGATAGTCTTCTTAATAAATGATGTCGTGCAAGGATATACAAAGGGAGGGAATCTAAACTTAGAGATGGAAGATAACCTCTACACCAAAGACCATTGAAAAAGGTGTATCACCTATTGTGTTTTAGATACTAGTGTGGTAAGCCCATAAAGTGAATGGGATGTGTATATGTCAATCTCATCCTAAAGCATTTACAACTTTGGTTAGCATCTTGATGAGAGTTTTGTTGGAATCTTTTGCCTGTCTGTTTACTTACGGATGAAAGTGTGAGGAATGACTTAGCTTGATGTCAAAAGCATTGTATATGTCTTAAAATATCTTATTTTTGAAGGATTTATCATTATCAATTATGATTTTTTGAGAGACATGAAAATGATAGAGGATGTGGTGATTGATAAAATTGATAATTTTTTTTAGCTTTGATGGAGATAAGGGAATGGATTCTACCCATTTAGTGATATATTTGGTAGCAATAGTGATGAATTGGTGTCATTGAGATGATTTAAGTTTGATTTTTATAATGAGATCAAGCCCCAATTATAAAAATCACCAATAATATTTGGATACGTTAAGGCCATGAGCAATTGCATGATGCAAGTTAGCATGTTGTTGGAATTTAACACACTTATTTCCATAGTCACAATAGTTCTAGTTAAAGGTAGGATAATAGTAACCCAAGCATAGGATTATTTTATCAATAATGAGGCCACTAAAATGTCCCCCAAAAACTCTATCATGATTTTCCTTGATGGCATGGGGAATCTCATGACTATGAAGGCAATAGAGGAGAAGAACATCAAAGACATGTTTATATAGGATTACCCTTAGTATGGTATAACAAGAGTTACCCTACAGAAAGGATTTTTGAGCATTCTTTGAGAGGTCAGATGGGATGATGCCAAGGTTAAGGTAGTTAAAAATTTGGTCATACCAGATGTTTGAAGGAGAAGTTTCCACATTATAGATATTTGGAAGGTCCAAAATAATATATGAAGGTTTGATGAAGCGATGGATTATAATAAATAATTTAGATTCAATGGATTGAGAGGGTATCTATGATGCAAGGGAGGCCATCATATCTATGAGTTTATTAGTAGATAAGCGTACCATCTAGATATGATAGTGTTCAAAAGATGTCAATAAGAAGCTTATAATTTTGTAAAATGTCATTCTTACATTTATAGGACCCATTGACTTGATTGATCATGAGGTGAGTATCATCAAAGATAAAGATGGTTTTGATTCTTAAGGTGAGAGTAGTTTGGAGATCAATAACTAAAGCTTCATATTCTACCATGTTTTTAGTACATTCAAAGTTAAGTTTGAAGGACAGTTGAAGAGGTTCTCTATGAAGAGGAATGAAAACTATGCATGAACCCCCACCATGTTATCATTTAGAGTAATTGAAAAACATAGTCATTTGGTTAGGGGGATTTTCCTAAGAAAGAGATAAAATAGGCTCATATCAAAAGGTTAGTAGAATGGGTTAGTTATCTAGGAGGGGGGATTTAGCCAATTGGTCAACAATAACCTACCCTTTAATGGATTTTTGGTAAAGAAACTCAAGATTGAACTCAGTTAGAATCATGAGCCACTTAGCATACGATAATTTTGATATGGCTTAGAGTGGATATACTTGAGCAAGTCAGTGGTGGTAATAACATATGTTTTGTGATTGAGAAGGTAATGAAGTAATTTAGAGGTGATAAAAAGTAGAGCAAGACAAATTTTTTTAAGATGGGTATATCACGTCTCGTACTTTAGAATTATGTGGCTAATATAATAAATGACTTGAATTTTTTGGTTCATTTTGATGAGCTAGAATTACACCTAAAAATTGATTGATGGTGATGTAAAGGTATAAAGGTTGGCTGTCCCTAGGTGAAATAAAAACTAGTGGAGAAAGAAGGTACTTCTTGAGTGAGTCAAAGGCTTATTGACAATCTTTGGTCCATCTAAAGGAGGTGTCTTTCTTCAAGATATGGTGAAAGGGTTGGAATCCATCTGATAACTAGGAGATAAAGTTATGGATAGATTGGGGTTTTCCCTATAGACTACAAATTTGTTTAAGTTTTGTTAGAGGAGGCATCTCTAGGATGGATTTGAAATTAGCATGATCAATTTCAAATCTATGGAGGGAAATGATAAAGCGAAGGAATTTTCCATAAAGAACCCCAAAAATGCATTTCTTGGGATTGAGCCAGACATGGAATTGGTTTAGTCAGTTGAAAATGATAGAAATAAAAACTAAATGGTCCTTGTGATGTTTGGATTTCCAAAGGAAATCATTCACATAATATTCTACAATCTTAAGGATAAGATCATGGAAGATATAGCTTATAGCTCATAGACAAGTTGTGATTGCATTTTTTAAACCAAAAGGCATGACCTGATAGCAGAAGGTTCCCTATGGAGTAATGAAGGTTATTTTATGTTGATCTGAGGGGGTGATCAGGATATGATTATATCCTAAAAATCCATCCATGAGGGATAACATTTCATGGCCCATGGTAAGATCAACTAGTTGGTCGATGTTAGGTAAATGGAAGTCATCTTTGGGGAATGCAAGGTTAAGCTCATATAAATCCACATAAAGATGGATTCTCCCAATGGGTTTGGTAATAGGAGAAATATTAGTGATCCATTATGTATAGTCAATGGGTTGAATGAAGTTGACTAACAAAATATGTTGAAGTTCTTCTTTGATGAGAAGAGCTGTGTAAGGGTGAATTTTGTGAATCTTTTGCTATACCAACTTAGCATTAGGATGGGTAATGATGTTATGGAATGAAATGAAAGGGTTAATCTTGGGCATGTCTTGATAAGACCATGTGAATTCAATTCTATGATATTGAAGGAAGGCAAGATAATCCTTTTACTCATTTGAGTTTAAATATTGAACAATTTTAATGATATGAGGGTCCTCCTAGTTCCCCAAATTAACATTGATAGTTGATTCATTGAGTATAGTTTCATTTTTAAGAGGGAGAGATTTATGGATAGAAGGATATCCTTCACCAAGGTAGGTAAGGATGGACTCATCATGATGATGTTGATTGGTATGAATGGTGGGTGAATCAAGGTCAATCAGTTCAAGATGGATGAGAGAAAAGGTTTTAGTGTGGCCACCTTATTGATAAATCAATGGGCCTAAGATAATGGTATTGATAAAAAATATTTAGATGGGATGATATTAGATTCTTTGGATTTGGAAGATGAACTTAGTGAGGAGAAATTACTTCTACAGGGGTAGTATTAGGTTCTGGTGAGGTGGGCTCTTCTGTTGGTTTGAATCTAAGCCCAAAAAACTCATTAGGTTTTTGGGTTTTGATAACGGGTAATTTGTGATGTCCTTATTTTTAAATCCCCATACCAAATAATTTCCAATCAAAACAATGAAGATAGGTTTTGGTAAAGGATGGATTACTTAGATAATAAAAATTGGAAGTGAAAGGTTGAATATATAGAGTGGTGATAGAAGAAAGGAATGGGCAATCAAGTCCCCCATACACATAATATGTTTGATTATTGGGAAGTCCAAAGGGGATGATGCTTCATATGTTGGGATCATATGAAGGGTAATTTTGAAGGTTCCCATATTCATCCAGAGTGGGAAAAGCATCTAAAGCTAAAATTCAATATTCCCTAAGGGAGAGACATTAGAAAGTTGGTACCAAAGAGTCCTCAATGGGAATTTGGGAAGAGTAGATAGATACACTAGTTGAGGCTTCATAATTATTTATGGTAGAAGAATTATGAGTCATGGTTGGTGGTATAGTTTTGGTAATGGGGTTGGTTTATTGTGCAAAAGATCAATGTGTCAGAAGGACATCATTAGGCTGATAGGTCATGTTACAAAATATAAAAAGATTGGGATCAAACTTGATGTTTATAAACTTTCCTTCATGTTCAAATTTGAAACAATGGTGTAAAGTAGAGGGGATATAACTCATAGCTCAAATCCAAGGGTGTTCAAGTAGAATTTTATATTAGAACTCACCCTCTAAAACATAAAATAGCTTGATAATAGTATGAGGCCCCAAAAATATTTTAAAGAATAAGGTCCCCAAAATAGTGGCCATTATGTCCTTGAAGGAGTGAAGAACCATTGTGCTTTTGGCCATGATGTCATTTGGTAAATGTAGTTGAGCTAAAGCATGGGAGGAGATTATGTTAATGTTATCTCCTCCATAAATAATCACCCTTTTGACATGGGTGTGATTAATGTATGTAGTGACAAAAGAGGAGGATCAGATTCCTTAGAGTGTGTTGAAGGTATTTTAGAATCTTATAACATAATAATGGTTGAATGTCAGAGGGCACAAATAAAGGATGCAAGAGGTTGAGGGCCATTTTCTTGAGCCTGTATGGATTATAGAGCCTCTACCAATGCCTAATGGTAATGAGGTAACGTGTTGATTAACTCATAAAGACTCATCTTAACTAGTATATGGTGGAGTTTCTTCAACATAGTTTATTGAATGAATTTAGAAGGGTTGAGGGGGGCACCAAGGATGGACACTTTGGGCCTTGGTGATGGCATAGGTGAAGGTATTAGTTTTGGGGTTTGGCTGGAAGGTTGGGAGTATGAAGGATATGTCTATGGAATGGATGCATTGGTTCTTCCTTTACCCCTTTATTGAGCCTAATATCAGTTAATCATGTGAATGATATGGACAATAAGCTTGATTAGACTAGGTGATGAATTTGGATCCTCCCCCTCCATTTTAGATGAAAGTGGGGAAGAAAGAGATGGTTGTTAGGGTGGTTGGATTAGTTGAGTTGGTGATTGGGATAGTAATGTGGGTGAAAGTGGTTCATTATATAGCATATCATCATCATATAAGTAGTGAACAAGAGATTGGAGAGCTTTTCATTTGCTCATCTCATGTTTTGACATCCTATGTATGCATAGATCTCAGTATTATCAAACCAAGAGGGTTTGGTATTGGAGGGGATGAATGGCTTAATAGGTGAAATTTTAATGGTGGATGTTTTCAACAACCATTATAGAATGATAGAGTAAGATTCCTTTAGAGGTGTTGGGGGTGTTGCAATGCTTGTCAAGGAAATATGAACCTTCTTAGGTGTTATGTTAACCTTAGAGAGGGTAAGTAGTTGGGAAACTTTGGTAGATGTTTTGGGTTGGATTAGCTTAGCTATAATCAGGTTACTAGTGGATGGTTTCAAAATAGAGGATGGGGTGTTGATAATAGGTGGAAAAGTAGAGGGGGATAAACTATCTAAGAATGACAAAGAAGTTGATGGCCTAGGTGGTGGAGGAATAGGCACAGAAAAGGGCATTGGTTTAATTGAGGTAGAATAAGTGAATGGGATAGTAGAAGGGTGGGGTCCTAAAATAGATGGAAAATGAGAAGGGGGTGACAAAGGTTGAGCTTGAGGATGAGGTTTAGGTAATTGCACCCTTCAATCTACCTTGGGTGGTGGTTTGTTAGGTATAATAGAGGGGGTTAGGACCAATTTGATGGGCCAATGGGTGATACTAGGTGTGGGAAGGATACCCAGATTCTTGATTGTTTTAGTGAGAATATTATGAGATGATCCAGATGCACGTGGGTGACATGGTTCTTTCATGTCTTGGGAGAAAAAAAAATTTATGATGGGGTGATAATAGGTTAGAGAGTGGATGCCAAAGAGGTCAAGGATTCAATTTTATTTTGATATGGGATACCCAAATGGTGGATCTATCTAGGTTAGGTTGTGAGGAAAATTCTAGACTTTGTACTAATTAAGAAAAGGAATTTTAATGGGTTTAGGTCTTCAATCAGTCATTTCAAATGTTAAGCCCTTGTGTGAAGAAGAGGGAATGGTTCCTTTACCTTTACTTGAGTTAAAAGGTTCTAAAATGATGGTTTCTTGTGGGGTGATTAAGGGAGGACATGGTTATTTGATTGGGGGCGTAGATACAATCCTAGATCCTTCTTTTGCTAGGGTGTCCAAAGGAGAATAAAGGAGTTCCACCATTTCATTTGATTGGGTAAAATAAGAGGTCATTAAAACAATAGCTATTTCTATGAAAAAAGTAGTCGTGGGCATGGTTTGATCAATTAGAGATGTTGGGGCTATATATCCTTCTATAAGAGGTGAATTTTCTTCTTCCATTAGGAAAGGTTGGTGAAAGAGTAATAGAAATGTGAAGCTCATTTTCTATGGGCTCATTTATGATGATGTTTATTCTGTGTGCCTCATGAGATGAAGAGGGCTCAAAGTAATTGTCATGGGGTTAGGTAGGGGGAGGATGGTTAGGAAAATGTTTGAAAAAAATATCAAAAGAATGGTTGGTAGGTACATTAGGGTTATCAAATGACAATTCACCATTATCAGTAAGGTTTTGGACAAGACTTTTAAAAGTGTTACACCAATTTATGTCATGTCTAATGACCTGATAGAAAGCACAATGGTCATTTTCATTATACCACCTAGGCATAGGGTGAGAGGGGTCAAATTTTTGGGGTGGCTTGATTGGCTGAATTTGAATAAGGTTAACTTTAAGTAGTTTTCCCAATACATAGGCATAGGATTCTACTATAGGTGTGAATTATTTTGGGGAGGCACAATTTTGGTTTTAGTTTGGTGGATAAGTGGGGTAGGAGTGGTTTGATGGGGTTGATTAATAGATAGAGGTGGGGTAGCTTTTAGTATCACTAATTTATTAGAAACCTTGGATTTAGAATTGGATTGGTTGGTTGTCTAGGTGGAAGATGGCTCATTGGGTTTGAAGCTAGAATTCTTATTTCTTTAATTTACCCTCATCTATGGCTCAATTATCAAGTTTGTGTGCCATTGTGAACACTGCATCAAAGGTTCTAAATTTTTTCACCTTAAGGGTGGGTACAATGTGTTTTTCACAATCCTCAGAGAAAATCTCAATGAATTCCATTTGGGGTAGTGAAAATGATAGTTGATTAATGAGACCTCACCATCATATAACAAAGTCAACAATTGATTCATCATCAAATTACCTAATGGAATAAAGGTTGATTATGGAGACATCCTTGGATTTATTGATAGAAAAATGTTCTAAGAAAATTTAAGCGAGTTGGGAGAATAAAAGTATAGAATGTCTAAGAAGGGCACTGTACCAATCGAAGGTGGGCCTTGATAAAGACATAAGGAAGGTTTGGAGAAGAGGTCATCATAATATGTGATCAAGTAAAAATAATGGTGAAACACCCTCAAATGGTGTTGATCATCCTCCTTACCCTAAAATTTATACAATATGGGGAGCTCCCATTGATGAGGATAAGCATGAATCATGATATAAGGATTGATAGGTTCATTATAGATTTGGTCATAAGATAGAAGGTTATGAAACATAGAGATAGATGACTCAAGTTGGGTCATCTTGTCCATGAGCATCCTTATTAGGTTAGGTTGGGTTTGGGTAGCTACAGACTTTGGTGATAAGTTCTATTGAGGCTAAATTGTATCTATGAAATGGTTTTTGATAAGAGGTATGAATGTAGGTACACATTGGTATGTGGTGACTGGAGGTTGGGATAATGCCCTAAAAATATTGATAGACATTAAAGGTTGGGAGGAAGGTGAAATATATTTTTAATGGGTTGGGATTATATTGATAAGGTGTTATGGGGGCTTGTAGGTGAACTAATAATGGTTGGTTTAGGGGTACAATTGGGTTGGTTGATGGGGATATGGTTTGGGTTGGTAATACTAAAGTGTTCACAATTTGTTGATGGGTAGTTACCCTAGTGATAATAGGGGGAAGTGTTTGGGGTATGGAGAGTATCAAGTTATGAAATGGGCTAGATTTTAGTACATTGGTTGATGTTGTAAGAATGGTAAGAGTGGGTGTGGAAGACACTGCACTGACAAAGAGGTGGAAGTGACAAAGGATAAAGCTGAGCCAACATTAGAGGTATTGGTTAGGGTAATAGGTGTTTGGGTGGTGGTGATATATGAGCCAAAAATATAAGATGAAGCTTGGCTAACAGAAGATTGAGATGATGTGACACCAACGATGAGGTGGTTGGAATACCATAGGCTAGATCCATGGAATGAAATAATGCTATCGAGGTATAATAGGATAAGTTATTAAGATTGTATTGAAAATAAACTAGGTTGTTTCCTAGAAATGTAGAAAAATATGGATTGCCTTCAAGAGTAATGGGAGTCATCGTAGGTGGGGGAGAATGGTGTGTCAAAGCATGGGGTGATCTATCAATGTCTAAGGTGTAATCTTTGGATGAGGATGAAGAAGAATATGGTGGTTTGTTGTTTTGATTTCTCACTTGTTGTCTGGATAAGACCATATGATAAATTTTAAATGTATAATGAACCTCTTACCTCAAAAAATGAGCAAACAAATAAAATCCTAAAGCAAACAAAGCAGACACTAAAAGTGTAATTAATCCTAGGATTTGTTTTAAATCACTTTTTTTGGATTATACCTTAAATAGTATGAAAGAGGAAATTATCTTATGAGTTGGGTACTATAATATCCATCTAAGGATGGTTTTGAGTTACATTTTGGTGCTCAAATAATCTACACTAGACTGGGTACATGTCCTAGTACTTAGAGCTTGCTCCTCGCACTTCATGAATCTAAAGCTGAGCCAAAACACTTATCCAATATATAGCATTTTTATAGAGTTTATACTCTTATAGAGAATGGAGTGGGTCCTCCCCTTGGTTATAAAATCCAAGTGGGATCACTAGGTAGGGTAAGGTGATCCAAAGGGTGATGAAATCCCAATGGGCCTTATCTCATGTAAGTTTTTATGTTTATTTTATGTAAGTGGTTTGGTAGTGTAAGATATGTGTACTATGATTAATTAATAATGCATTTAATTAATATAGGTGAGATAATAATTAAGTATTAAAAATGATGGATTCACTTAATTTTAACTCAAAATAATTTTTTTGATGTCTTTGTATGCAAACAAGAAACAACTAAAAATGTAGCTAATGCAAGATGAAAAAATGCAACATATCCCTAAGATGAAAACTATTTTTTTTAAAGATTTTTAGGAAGGAAAAGGGATAAAATTTATATCTTTTGAAATTTAAAAATAAAAAAAATGCAAGATCATGAATTTTTAGTAATACAACTATATGCCTAAAGAGAACTATGAACCTAGAAGGGGTCCCACTAGGTGTGCTAGAATGTTTCTTACTATTTCTTAATCTATTTTTACTTTTAGTGAAACAGAGAGAAATAATAGATAAGGGGTGTGTACCTAGTAAACATTGTGCTCATTATTGACTAGATAAAGTAAGAGTTCCTTTTTGGTGAGGAAGGACTACTTGTAATAAGAACACACTAAAAAAACTTGTTTGTTAGATGATTATGAAAGGTGGATTGACTAGTGATGCTAGATCCAAGAAGTGAAAGCTCCCTTGGATGGTTATTAATCCACTCCAATAATGATAAAAATATTTGATAACATAAATTAAATATGTTTACATTCAAATTGATAAGAAATAAAATTCTTATGTTAGAAAGAAAAAAAGTACGTGTTCAATAAAAGGTAGCATAGTGGGTCAATACCATACAAAAGTGGATCAAGGTTAGGTTCAGAGGATCTGAGTAGAGTCTGTAGATAGGCTAAAAAAAAATAGGGTGTGATTGGGTTTGAAAGGGGAGGAAATAATAGTATGTTATTTTCCTTGATAGTGACCATCGATGGTTAAGATGATCAGTGATGGTTGTCCTAATCGTCGATGGTTAGGTGACCAATTATGGTTGCTATACTCATCAATGGTTATAGTAGCTAGCTACAGTTACCTATGGGAGTGTGGTAGGATATTTTAAGTGGGATTTGTGGGAGGCAGCTAATGAGTAGAAGGTAGGGTGTGGATTATTGGGGTGAGGGGTAATATGTAGATGGTATGATCTAAAAAAAAAACTTTAGTATATAAAGTAAATGCTAAAAATAACATAAGAATACATGTATAATACCAAATAGGTGATAGTTGAAATCTATATAAAATTAGGTATCATAATAATACTTAAGCCTTAAAAATTCATGGAGACATAGTTTTGGGGTCTTGGATAACTACAAAAATAAAATGAGGGAGCCTAGATGCAAATTTTTAGATCCTCATCTCCTCCAAGAGACTTGCATTTATAGCACAATACTACTAAGTAAGGACAAAGAAAGTTACTAAATTAGGTGAAGATAAATATTTCAATATAAAGGGAAGGAAAATTATGAGGTGTGCATGGGAAACTTCCTATTTTTTCCATGCATGATTGTCCTACAGTTGGATGGTGTTTTTTTTTGTTTTTTTGTTTTTTTTTCTTTTTAAATAATTTTATTTTACAAGAGCAAATACCTAACCATTGATGGTTAAGCCAACCATCGATGGTTGAACCATATGTGTAAAGGGGTTACATATGGGTCAAAAGATGATGTTACTAAAATATTTAGTAAAGGGTGACTAGGTACATTAATAAGTGTAAAATATAAGGTTAAAAACTATTCTAGGATGATGCAACATCAAAAACTAGTTGAGGGGGTGTTTTTGAGTGTCTACAACCCTTTTTACATTTGAGGGTTAGGAAAATTCAATGGAGTCATTATTAAAACCTAGAGAATTAGTTAGGTAACCTATTTTGAAACTTAAATTCCACTTCTATGTAGGATTTCAACATTCTTCCCTTTATTCTAGCTACTTGTTTGTTTAACTGTGTGAGAGTCATCCTTTCATCTTGGCTATCTTTGTAACTTGATACCTATGTCCTTAACTATATGATATATATTTTTAATATATCCATGATATCAATAATATTATTTTATTATTTCAAATTAAATTTTCTCATCATCCTCTTTATACTTATTCTCATCTCCTTACCTTATACTAAGCATAAGGTTTCCATTTAGTGAGATAGGCAGTTTGAGTAACACCTGTTAGGTCACTTATCCAACTTATTATTTAAATTTTATCAGACTTAAAATGAAATCTTGAATCTTTCATACCCCATCAAAAATTTTATCTTCACCATTATGCTTTGTATCTTCTTTCCTTCTGTGTGTAACACTTGTGTAATTTGGTCTTTTAGGAATAGTAGGACTAAATAGTTTTGGTTATATTTGAATTACTTTGATGACTCAAGGGATGGATTAGGAGTCATAATGTGTTGAGAGATAATACATATGTGCTTGTAACCTCTTGAAAATTCATTTATCTTCTATGTCACTCAATACCCCTTACCACCCATACTAGTAAACATGTAAGCTAATCATATGTAGTCTTGACCATGTTTAAGGTTTTTGTTCTTCCTTAGAAGATTACTCATTGGCCTCCTCAACATTTTATAAAATAAAAATCATTTTGGTATTCTTACCTCTATAACTCCTCCAATTTTTAATACCCTTGTGACTTTTCCCAACAAGGCTTGGTTATTTACCCAACAACTTAATCAATGTTATAATCATTATGACATTGACTAAAGGACTTTGAACCTTGCCCACTTTATCATATTACAAAGTCACATTAAATGAAATATAGACTTAGAATATGAATGATACCCATAATTATTCATTATGATTTATGAATTTAGGGTCTCAAAATACTACATTATTTCAACAATCAACTTATGGTTTCAATAGAGGCGTGAAGAACTTGCAAGCCTGTAGTGTTTAACATTGTTCTTAAGTTGACGTAGAAGGGAGAAATCATGACCATATTCACCATATAGTGTATTATTAAATTCCTTAGGATAATATTTATAGTTGATATGATATTCCATACTCCATTCAAATGGTTTGATCAATGGTAATACCTTTATGAGGCTTGAGCAGGGTCACTTTGTTATGGTCTCTTTAAACCATGTGACTATTTATCAAATATTGTAGGGTAATGACCATTATTTGGGGATTACCTAATTTAAATTAATAAATATCCATAATTATATATTTTTAATTGGTTTTTAATAGTTTTTATCCCTCACCAAGACCTTATAACTATTGAATACCCTAAATTTTTAAGAAACCTTCTATTGACAACTTGTAGACTATCTAAACTAAAGTTTACCTCACTCTTGGCATCCCACACATGTGAATTGGGTCATAAAAATGGTTTATAATGTTTTTTATACTCTTGATAATATCTCTAACCCTCCATTTCTCTTTCATCATGCCTAGGGAAGGAGAAAATGAGTCAAATTGGTACCCTGCTTGAATGGGGAAGACACTATGAGTGCCCTACCTGGTTAGTGATTTTTTATAAAGGAGGGAGAGGAAATTTGAGAAAAAATGCCCAAAAATTAAATATATATATGGTCCCATCCTTTTCCCAAAATTTTATACCTTCATCTTGTCTCTCATGTTGTACCATCCATAAACTTGAAGGGCTCTACCAAGCTACCAAAGAGCATGATAGGGAAAGGAGGTCAGTTTTTGACCTATTTTGAATAGAAAATACATATAAAACATGGATATGATATTTATAGATATATAAATCCATACACAAACTTGGAAAATATTTTTATCTAACACACCTATAAGGATTAGCTTAAATCCTCTATTTTCTACCATGAAGACTAACTGATCTTCCTAAAAATAGATTAAAATGAAAATTCAAATGTTTGTCAAGATTAAATATGTTTATAAATACTTAATATTATTTTTTCACCTTTTTTTTCTATCATACATTGGTCCTTTTGTCATAAAACCTCCTTTGAACATTATAAGAGGGGTAAAAAAGCACTTTGAGAGTGGGATAAAATGTTATTAGGTTTATTCATCATATTTCTAAGCATGGTAAAAACTAGAGGGGATCAATTTGACCTTGACATCACTTGACATGTTGAACATGACCCATTAGACTACTTAAACATTTTGGACAACTTGATTATCCTATGAATTAGCTATATAACATAAGGTTAAAAATGATATTTATCATAATTTCATCAAAACAACATTGAACAAAGATAATAACGCCAAAATAATCATAAAAAAGGATAGGAAAATTATGAAAAACTAGGTTTTGAATATAGGGGGTTGACCAATTTTGAATTAGGGGTCAAAATTAGTGAACATTACTGGTGACTCTTAGGGTTAAACAACCTACTAGTCAAGAAAACCCATTATCCATGTATGATAATCATAAGACTCAATTGAGCTAATATTCTTAGACTGATGATTAGGCCAACATATTAGTAAACCTCAAACCTCTATGAATTAAATAACAACCTCAAAAATAAATAATGGCCTAAACACCTAATAAATCAATAAAATAAAAAATTATGTTGAGAAAACTTATTGGAAATGAAAGAAATAAAGAGGCAACTAGCTATGTACAATTTACATAAACAAGCCTTTCTCCTCATGGGTCAAAGGGTAAACTTATTAAATTATTCACTCCATGGGATTAATAATGAAATGTGGTAAGGACCTCCTTGGACCTTGGCCTCATCATCTTCCTTTTGTCTTTGAATGTCAATCTTATCATCATGTCCTCAAGTGAGGTGACATATACAAACCACTACATAATAACTATATACTCTTATTGTGATTCAGCATTCACCTCAAACTATTGTCTAATCTTGGAAAGATAGGAGTTTTCCAAATTGATTATAGCTTGGTTGATGGGGCCAATAATCTAAATCTTTCTATGGATTGGATTTTCAAGGAAAATCATTTATTCATATTAGAAGGTACTATTGTCACCAAATATTTCAACATAGAGGAGGTTTTTCTGGCCTACTTTAATATTTGGGAAACAATGGAATACTTATAGGTATGTTGGCTTGCCTATAATAGAATTAGACCTCTAGGTTTAAGGGCTAGCTCCATAAATTTGCCTTGAAGTGATTATAACCTATACTAACTATTTTCTTGTGGGAAAAGGGAAAAAAGTATGCATGAAATAAATATAATTTAAGGGAGTAATACACCATAAATATTTACACTATGTTATCATAATTCTTTCACTAATAAATAAGACCTATAAACTAGGTTCAAATTCCTAAGATGTTTTAACATAAGTGTTTCAATATAGAGGAGATATGCATGAGACAACTCAAGGTAAGTAGAACAGATATTATATTATTAAATACAAGGACACTTTCACACTTGAAATAATTAAAATACAATAGCTACACTCTATATCACCTATTAGAATGAGAAATCCTTGTACTATACATGAAAGGATAAGGATAACCAAAAATAAAATCACTAGACCTCACCATTCATAACTTTTCACACTTAGATAAGATGTTTGTGAACTCAAAACCATATTAATTGTATTATTCAAATTCAAAGTATAAAATTCAACTGTCAAGGCTTTGTCATACATGGTGTGGAATTATGAAACAAGAGCCAAAATGGATAGTACTTATAGAATGTTAGAAAAGAGAGAGAAGAATGAAGTCTAAGAGTCATAAAAAGACTTGTCAAGTTGAGAGATGGAGTTAAATATGAAGAATAAATTAATATTAAATAGACCATGTAAGGTCTACTTGAACAAATGTCCCTCAAAGCATAAAACTTCTTTAGATATAGTGTAGGACTCTTTAATTACTTTCCTAGAAACTACCTTCATCATTTGGCCTTCCTTAAATTCTCCATAATAGACTAGGGATAGATAAAATAATTTAAATATGAGGTAGGTGTTATAAACAAGATCTATCATGCATTAGATGTGTCCCTAATCATCAATATTATTTTGTCCAAGTGTTCTCATTGCCTAAAGTCATAATCACTCTTATTTAGACCTATCTTCACACATGGCACTAAGATGCTCATTATTTTCTTTTAAAAATTTATAAATGGGAGGGTATGACACTTATAAATGGTCCTAATTTCCTTATATTCATGAAGAGAACCTTAAAATGTCTCCCAATTAGAGTTATCACCTTTTCACTTTGTGATCACTCTTTGTTCACTATGTCATTTTGGACTAGCTAAAGTAGATCTGCTATCAGAGATACTTTTGAGCTCTTATAAAGAAATAAATTGATACAAGGAGTTATTTTAGGTCCTATTATACCTCTTAAATGGATCATCATCTCTTTAAACCTTTATGTACCTAAAAAACACCAAAAACTATCAAGAAAATCCATTTTACACCTTATCCATATAAGTAGGGTAGAATCCAAATTGATGGGAAGGATATATAGGGTGTCTTATGAAATTTACAATCATCTCCCAAATAATTATATCCCTCCTAGATGAATTTCATTCTTCATCTTCCCCATTAGGTCATTAGTAAGGGGTTTAAAGGGTTTTAGGTAGTTTTAGCCTTTAAGGATTATTCATAAAGTTGTGACATTAAAACCCATAAAAATTTTCATAAACCTTTTCTAAGACCATATTAAACTTATATTATCTCATCAAGATCCCATGATAAGCCTTCCTATAAGTGTGAGCTTCCAAAGTTG
Organism: Torreya grandis; assembly: GCA_037957365.1. Taxonomy (NCBI): domain Eukaryota; kingdom Viridiplantae; phylum Streptophyta; class Pinopsida; order Cupressales; family Taxaceae; genus Torreya; species Torreya grandis. Next base: position 1,048,015 of record JARHVA010003728.1, read on the forward strand.
CCATCTCAAGTTTTCCTTTACATTCTACATACCCTATCATATTTTTAAGCCATGAAATGGATAATTCATGGATTTATCTAAAAATAAAAAATTAAAACACACCTTATATCTCTCCATGTCAATGTTAAAATTATTTTTAATTCATACCTAGCCTTATAAATGGTATTGGCCCTCCAATTGGTCTTTATGTCTAGACTAGACCTAAAGGAGTTGACTATGTTTTATTGATTAGGAGCACTCTCTATGGATTATAGAAACTATGAGGCTTAATTCATGTTTATTAATGTTAAATAAAACCCCATAATTCTCATTTAAAGTTTAAAAGCTCTCCCAACACAACTTATTACCATTTTTTTAACTAAACTTGCAGATTTGCACCTTCTGAGAGTGCCCTCTATTTGAGACAAAATAAAGGAAATTTCCCCTATTACCTTTAAAAATGTGAATATAAAAGATATTGTTAAAGTATTTTTGATTTTATATACTAATTTAAAATGTTATACCACACTCTTATCACCTTCAAATATAACAAAAACCAAGACAAACTTATGTAGAGCTCACTAATAGTGTAGGGTTAGTATATTGACTGTAGGTGACCCCTAAAAACTAACTCTTTTATATTATCTATGTATTGAGAGTATAATAATATTGGTATAACCATGTTAAAGGTATTAAAATCATGTTTACCTTTCAAAAAATTTCCAAACTACTCAACATACACCTTGCACTTGAATAGACAAGACTGTAAGTTAACTATGACTATGTTTCCTCTCATAAAAGAGACCGACTATAGGTGAAACTTGAATATTAGACCTTGTATATAATTATAAACATATTATTTAAGTATTGAATGCCATATAATATTATTTTATACCTATTTTCATCATATTTATGCTAGTTCATCTTCAAGATAGTCAACTTTAGAGCATTGTCACAATGTAGTTGACTATAATTGACCATCCTTGGAGTAACAGATGTCCTGTAGATGCATATATAGGATTTAAAATATATGAAATATAGTATAGGACTATTTTTAGGTAATTTTAGGATTTTACATATTATGTAAACTATTTTTAGGCTTTTAATCATTAAAATTGATCTTATGAGATTGTAAGTGCTTATGGTTAGGTTGTAGGTGGCCTCTTTAGAAGCAATGGTATGATTGTAGGTGATGAAGTAGATCAAGACCTTGAAATTAGACCCATTTATATATCATTTTAAAAACTTAGTATACATATAAAATTAATATAATCACTTAACATGGGGATATTCTCTCAACGTTTTACCTTGGACTGTAAGTCACTTGAAAACTCAAGACCTTGTAGAAAACACTAAAACAATGCAGTGAAATAATGTATGAATTGGGAGCTTCCTCTACATCAATAATTTAAGTCAAAAAACAAACTTATTTTTCAATATGTTACCCATAAATTAAGGTTAAAATATTATTTCATTCACATTCATTTATACCTCATTATATGATAGCACCAAATGTGGCTAAGGCTTTGTTTCAGAGCTTTTAAGTTAACTTGTCTTTGAACTTAGTCTCCAAAACTTGAACATGAATTTAAAGTTTGGTTTCAATATAATTACTCCATAATTATTTTTAGGAAATATAAAATATTTAAAAACCTTTAATAATGCATCCAATATGCTCAAAATCACCTATTATTTCTTTTAGGTCTTTCTGAAAGCCACTTATAGGTGAAATTGCAGTATGTAGGGTAGTGAATATAAGACATGAACAATATGTATAGTCTAAGGACTTAAATTAGTCCTATAAATATTAAGGTATTCAAATTAAAAATTTACATCATGAGGAACTAGAAACTAGTCAAATTCCTTGTCTCAACATGATTAGCCTCCTTTAGGGCACCTATAGGTGCATATTAATGATGCAAGACTATGTATGGAGGATAAACTAGTTATCATAGTTAATCATATCTCACTTGGATAGCTTAAATTTATTTTTAATATTATAATACAGTGTATAACCTATTAAAACTCTTTATTATGTCTCCATGGATATGATTAGGACCTTCATAGACCATGACTCAGTTGATTATAAGCAGGGAATTGACTATGTTATCATGCTTGACTACAAATCCATTGATGATGTACTTTGATAATGAGATTGAAAATGAAATATGGTTTTTATTTATTTAAAATCATATAATACATAATTTCATATTAATTTTAAACCATTAAAAGAGAGGAAAATGTCTGTAGTTGATGAATCTAACTACAACTAGCAATGGAGATCTCAACCTACAACTTAAGAAGTTTAAGCTCATCAAATCACCTCTAAAGATGTAAAAAAGGATTTATAAAATGAAATAAGTAACTCCATATTATATATAATAACTTTCACTAATTTTATTATATTAAACAATTCACACAAGAAGAAAACCTACAAGGTATGGGGATTAGTAAGAAAAATGAGATAGTCAACTTCTTAAGAATGGTTCATAAAGAATAGGAAACCATTATTAAAAATCCAAAAATTAATGTGAATCACAAAATTTTTAATATCTACCATAAAGATCATTTGACCTGAAACCTCTCTTACTAGTTGTACCAAGAAGAAACCAATTGATTAGTTTTACATGTCTACTGGAGTGATGGATGAGCAGAATGGTTTTTAGCCATTTTTAAGTATTAGAAGTATAATAAAGTGTCAAAATTAGTTTAGGGAAGTTGAAAATATACTTTATAATCTTGACACATGTGCCACACTCTTTTAAAGGGTATAGAACTACCAAAACCTTCTCTTTTTCACTTGTTTTCTTGATTCCAATTAGGAACATGTAAGTTTTCAATTAGAACTAGTAATGAATGACATGATATGACATATTATATGTTTAAATATAATTTTTAACACTTTTATACCAAATAAAACCATACCACCTTAATTAAATGACTCAAATATGACCCCTAAGTGACATTAAATTATTTAGGACTAAAAGTGACTAGGACTAAGGTTAATAGCACATTAAATACAACAAAATTTACCAAGATACACATTGTAACATTATAATATACCCACATATAATTTTTTGACTATAGGGGGTTGATATATTTTGACTCATAGTCAAAATAGTCAACATTCTTTACAATTTCCTAGGGGTGGTATGCTTGTTATGCCAAGACCAGTAGCCTAATCCTATCCATTGGGACATGTATTCACCTATACATAGTTTTGACACTAAATTTTCATTTGAAATCACACCAAACACAAAGGAAGGACACAAAAATCAAGACATACTAAAGGAAATAAACATGTGTTCAACTAAAACACTTATGAAACACACACACAAATGAAATAACAACACACCTAACCTAGTATTTACAAAACCTCATTCTTGAGGTGAAATTTTTTTTAACATGCTTCAACCAAGGTCAAAGAGGGTTTCTCTCTCATATTTACTGCTCCATTAAAGTAACTTATCATGTGAAGCATGCTCATCATCAATCACTTAAATATGTAGATGGTTATGAAGCTTACCATATTTATGTTTCCTCATACCTGTAAGTGGATTATTTGAAGACCTCATGAATGATATTTTATACCCTTTAAAGACCTTTATTATAGATTAGACTTGATTAATCTCTATGATATCTTATATGCACCTCTCAAGCTCTAAACTAGAAGGTATGACAACTACCTTAATATTTCCAACATCTTGAGAAGAACATACTTGATGTGTATGATCATCAAGTTCCTCTTCACCATGTTCCAACACCTCTAAATGTGGTTTTACCTCAGATTGAGCTCTTTACTATTCCTTAAGAACAAAGATTTTTGCCTTAAATTCACTAGGCTTCTCTAAAGCTAGAACTTCTTGAACAATAGCATGGCATTCACTTTCATTATTAGCAATACATTCAAAAACCTAATCATTGATATCATTAGCAAAATTAACATTAGATATGAAATATTTTTGAGGAGAAGGATTCCTACCCAATTAGTTAAATTCTTGACATATGGCATTAAACCTTTACTACAAGCCATCTTCCTCTTCCTCATTAATGTCATTATCAAGGGTAACTTCATCAAATGTAAGGATAAATACATCATTGTTATCTCCATGGTGATATATTAATCTCTTCAATCTATCATCATCATATAATTATATCAAGTAATTTCTTTCAGTATCTTGTGATAAGGAATGCTCAACACTTACCTCAACTTTGCTAAAATGGTTCTTCATAGATGATATAGTTGCTAAGGTCAGTTTTCTAAAATTATGCATATGAATCATGTTCATAATAATTTTCACCATACTCATCTATAAATAATTCAACTATACCTTCAATCTTGGAAGAAGCACCATCATCCACATTATATTCCTCTTTCTCATTAATCACACAATTCAAATGTGAGATTACTTCTAAATAAGGATCAATGTGTAATATAGTAAATAATTGAGTTTTTATGGTCACCTTGGTTCCATATATTATTATAAATGCTAATAAGGATTAATAATATAATAGGTAGCCTCCTATCTTATTTATTTTAAAATGAGTCGGTAAATCCACAACAACAATGTCTTGAAGGATGGGGAAGCTAAGACAATGATGTAGAAAAACCTTCAAACCTTTAATCAATCCTATTTTATTATAAGTTGTACCATATAATTGAATAAATAATTTTATATGTGTTTCATACTTAATTCCAAATTTATTATCTAAATCTTTGGGCATTACTGATGTAGAGGCTGCATTATCAACTATGCAGTTATGAACTAGTTTATCACCCACTATGAGAGTGAGGTAGAAAGGTGGAGGCTTATTATATTTGGGAGATTGTTCAATAATGTTTATAGGGTTATTGGTAAGAGTTACATGACCATTATTATTGATTGAAGATGAAGGGATAGTAAGGATAGTGGATTGTTATTTTTATTAGAGCTCCTTTTAGCCAGGCATGTGGAGAACATCCCAAATGGAAATGGATGACTTAGAATTATTCAATGAATCCACTATGATTAGGGTAGAAGAGATTAAATTTCTAAATTTCTTGGAGAAAAATACGTTTTTTAATCTTTATGAATATAATCACTTTGAGTGGACCTTACCACATTATGATTTGGAGGAGGTATAGGAGTGTAGGGATTACCATGCTTGCAACCATGCATTGTTGTCTTACTTGAAATTGTAAGTACCTTATTGTCACCTCCTAGAGAATTCCTTTTAGATATTGTATTGTAAATAATATAAGTTCCTTGATTGAGCATAAAGGTATCTTTAACTAGGAAATTGGTGAACATTTCTCCTTAAATCTGCCAACCTCAACTTGATTGCATCAAGAATTCATCTTCTAATGATATTAGAAGAGTGAATACTCCTTGAGAAACTAGATATTTATCTTAACCCTCATTAGCATCCATGAATTTTTCTTGTTTCCACTCTTGCCCTTGTACCAATTTTCTATGCACTGGTAATATCTCTCTTGTATTAGAGGTAGAATTAAGATTGTATTCATTGGAAGGCCTATTGAAATTAAGCTGCCCTTTGCCTCTCCCTCTCCCATATTGTTAAAAATATTTATCATTATATGGATATGGGTTTTTATAATAACATTTTTGAATTATTTTTTGCCTAATTTTAGCTTTTGAGGCTAGGAATCTTACCCACCAATCAACACCATCTTTTTCCTTCTTATGAGTAGGCTTTGACTTAGAATTTGCATTAGGGTCTTGGGAAATGTTTGGAGAAACAATAGGAACATTAGGAAATAGAGGCATAGACACATTAAGAGGAAAATTCCCATCTTGAATAAGGCCATTCTTAGCTCTAATTTCAAGTTCATATGCTTTAAAAAATTTGAAAACACCCATAAATTTAACCATCATGGCTATATCAGTACTAATAGATCTCAAGTATATAGGAAACACAAAGCTATCAGGTGGTCTCATGGTAGGAGGTATCCTATTCCAAGGATTTTGGAACCTCTCATCAAGGTCATGCATTATTTCCTTTTGGGATCTTTGGATCACATTGAGCTGATGTATGAGTGAAGTGTGGTCAATTTCATCTTCAAACCTTGAAGTTAAAAACACTCCAAAGTCATCCCATTTTGTGATGTAACCACCAAGAAAAGTCCTATACCAATCAAGTGATTTCCCTCCAAGGGACATGGAAAGGATTATAATGGAAATATTGACCTTAGTGGCATTATGGAAACTACAAAAATTAGATATATCTCTAATGTGTTAAATATGATTAACATGACCTTCACCATTTAATGTAGGAACACTCTATATAGCATTAGGGGAATGTTATCATAAGCATCAATATGGATTGGATTTTTAGTATTAAAGGTAGGGAAGGCATACTAACTAGAAATATTTTCTTCAATCTCTTCCTCACTCTCTTGGTGTTATTGGATAGCAAAGTCTTTTTACTCTTCAAAGGGCATAATAGGCTGAGGGTGATGAACTTTAAGAGGAAGTTCAGGTCGAAGAGGTGGATTGATGGGATTGAAAACTATACTATAAGATGACCTAGTAAGGACCATGAAGTATGTGACAAAATATATGATGAGTCAATGGTATAAAACTATATTTTACCTTGAATGGAGTCATCAAATGTTGATTAGCACACTAATATGCAACTTATGTTGTTAAGACCAACATTCACCTTGACAAGTTATTTTAGGACAAGGGGTCCTACCGAGCATGCCAAAACTATTGTCACCAAATATTACACCCTAGAGGAGGTTATTTAGGACTAAACTAATATTTTTTAAACATTTTAATACTTATAGGTATGTGGGTTTAATTATATTAGAAGTAAAGCTCTAGGTCTAAGGTCTAGCAACTTGAATGTACCTTGAAGTGATTATCACCTATACTAATTATTTCCTTGTGGGAAAAGGGATAGAAGTATATATGAAATAAATATAATTTGATGGGGTGATACACCATGAATATATCTACTATGATATCATACTTATTTTACTAAGAAACAAGAAAAATAAACTAACTTCAAAGTCCTAAGATATTCTAACATAAATGTTTCAATATAGAGGTGATATGCATGAGACAACTTCAAGTTAGTAGACTAGAGATTATATTTCTAAATAGAAGGACATTTTCACACTTTAAGGGAGTCAAACACACTAGCTACACTCTATATAACCTGTTATAATGATAACTCCTTGTATTAGACATGAAAGGACAAGGATAAGCAAGGATAGATTCACTAAACCTCATCATTCATCACTTTTGACACTTACACAAGATGTTTGTGAACTTAAAACTAGATTTATTTTAATATTAAAAGGTAAAGTACAACATAAAACTAGTATGTATTTTCTATACATGGTGTGGATTCATGAAACAAGAGTTAAAATTGTTAATACTTATAGAATATGAGAAAAGAAAGAGAAGAATGAAGTCCAAGAGTCATAAAAACACTTGTAAAGATGAGAGAAGGATTTACATTTTTAGAATAAATGAATATGGAATATCCCATATAAGGTCTATTTTTTAAAATGTCCCTCAAGGCATGAAAGTCCTTCAGATCTAGCATATGACTCTTAAATTACTTGATTACAAACTACCTTCATTATTTGGCCTTCCTTGAACACCCCACAATATAACAAAGATAGATAACATAATTAAACTATGAGTGACTAGTTATAAATAGGCTCTAACATGTATTGGATGTGTCCTTAATCATAAATATTCTTCTAGCCAAGTGTTCTCACTGCCTATAGTCATAATCACTCTTCTTTAGACCTATCTTCACACTTGGCAATAATATGTTCATCAGTTTCTCAAACCCATCCATAAAGGGGAGGGTATGACACTTTTTAATGGTCTTCATGCCCTTATATTCTTCAAAAAAACCTTAAAAGGCCTCCCAATCAGAGTTATCACCTTCTCACTTGGTGATCTCTCTTTGTTCACTATGTTATTCTAGACTGACTAAAGTAGAGGTGATATAAGAGATACTTGTGAGAAATTATGACGTAATAAATGGATATGAGGAGTTATGTTATGTCCCATTATACCTTTAAAATTGATCATCACCTCTTAAAACCCTTTTTAACCTAAAAAACATCAAAAACTATAAATAAAATCCATTTTTAACCCTATTTGTACAAGTAGGGTAGAATCCAACTTGATGGGAAGGAAACTTGGAGAGTCTTTTGAAATTTCCAATCATCCCTTAATTAATTCTATCCATCCTAGATGCATTTCCTTCTTCATCTTCCACATTGGGTCATTGCAAGGTTTTTAGAGGGTTTTAGGTAGTTTTAACCTTTAAGGATGATTCATAAAGTTGTGACATCCAAACCCCATATAAATTCCACTAATACCTTTTTTATACCCTATTAAACTTATCTTATCTCCTTAGGTTCCCATACTAAACCTCTATATAGGTGTGAGCTTCCAAAGTTGACATCTTGAGTTTTCCTTCACATTATTCATACCCTGTCATGATTTTAAGCCAATAAATGGCTCATTCATGGATTTATCTATAAATAAAAGGTTAAAATACACCTTATATATCCTTTTCCATGTACCAATTCTTTGTAATGTCCACCTAGCCTTGGAAATGGTATTGGCCCTCCAATCGGGCTTTAGGTCTAGACTAGACCTAAAGGACTTGACAATGTTTCATTACTTAGGAGTACTATGCATATATTATACAACACATAATTCCTAATTAATTTTTCATACAACCCCTATATCTCTATGAAATTTTAAAACCTCCCCCAACACACCTTACCATTTGTTTACGATACCTGCATATTTTTACCTTCTAAGAGTGCCCTTTAACTGAGATAAAATAGAGGGAAATTCCCCTATTACATTAGTAAATGTGAATATATTAGGATATTTTTAAATTCATGGGTATGTTATGTACTAATTTATAGGGTTATAAAACACTATTATCACCTTTAAATACAATAAAACCCAAGACATACTTATGTAGAGCTCACTAACTCTTCCTCTATTCTCCATGTCTTGAGAGTCTCATTATATTGGTATAACCATGGTGAAGTTACTCTAAGGATGTTTACCTTAATAAAATTTTCCAAAATCCTAAACAAACATCTTACACTTGACTATATAGGACTGTAGGTTGACTATGATTATGTTTCCCCTTAGAAAAGAGACTGTCTATAGGTGACCCTTGCATATTAGGACTTGTATACAATTATCCACATATTTTTTAAGTATTAAATTCCATATCATATTAATTTATACCTATTTTCATCATATTTTTTCTAATCCATCTTAAATATAATCAACTTTAGAGTACTGTCACACTATAATCATCTATAGTTGACCATCCTTAGATCAATAAAGATCCTATAGATGCATATGTAAGATTTGAAATCTGTGCCATATAATATAGGAATATTTTAAGTTATTTTTATGAAATTAAATCTCATTTTAACTATTTATATGATTTTAATCATTTATGTTCATCTTATGAGACTATAAGTGCCTATAATCGGGCTATAGGTGGCCTCTTTAGAAGCAATGGTATACATGTAGGTGATCAAGAAGATCAAGACCTTAAAATTCAACCCATTTTGATATTATTTGAAAAAATAATTTACATATCAACTAAATATAATCACTTGACATGGTGATATGCTCTCAACATTCTAAATTGGATTTTAAATCACTTGGAAACTCCAGATCCTATAGAAAACACTAAAAAAATGTAGTGAAAGAATGTATAAATTAGAAGCTTCCTATACACAACTTATTTGAGTCAAACATACACCTCAATTTTCAAATTTTTACCTCTAAATTAAGGCTACAATATGGGTGGATTCACATTCATCTATAAATCATGTCACCTCATTATATGATAGAACTAAATCTGGCTAATGATCTATTTTAGAGCTTTTAAGGTAACTTATCTTTGAACTCAATCTCCACAACTTGAACATGAATCTCAAGTTTTATTTCCATTTAATGAATCCAAAAAAAATTTTAGGATATATTAAGTGTTTAAATACCTTAAATAAAGTCTCCAATATTCTCAAAATCCTCTATGTTTACCTTTAAGACTTTGTGAAAGCCACCTGTAGGTATAATTGTAGTATGCAAGGTAGTGAATATGAGACATGAGCAATATGTATAGTGTATGGCCTAAAATAAGTCCTAAACGTCTTTAAGGTATTAAAATGAAACCTTTCCATCATGAGTGACTTGAAATTAGTCAATTTCCTTGTCTAAAAATGATTAGCCTCTTTTAGGGCACCTGTAGGTGGACATTAATGGTGGAGGACTATACATTGAGGATAAACTAGTTATCACAGTCAGTCATATGTCACTTGGGTATCTTAAATTGGGTGTTAATTCTATAATAAGGTGTAAAATATATTAAAGCTCTTTATTATATCTCCATGGATATGCTTATAACCTTCATACACCATGAATCAATCAACTGCAAGTAGGGAACTGACTATGTTATCATGCTTGACTATAACTCCATTGATGATATCCTTTGAGACTAAGATTAATAAATAAAAGTGGATGATATTACTTGAAAATAATATAATACATCATGTTATATTTATCTAAAACCATTACAAGAGAGGAAAACATTTGTAGTTGATGAATCTACTAGTAACTAGTAATGGATATCTCAACCTAACACTTAAGAGGGTTGAGCTCATGAAATCACCTCTAAACATGAAAAAATGATGGAAAAAATGAAACAAGGAAGTAAAAATTATATATAATCACTTTCACCAATTGGATCATATGGACTAACTCACACAAGAATAAAACCTAAAGGGTGTGAGGATTAACAAGAAAAATAACATAGTTAAATTCTTAAGAATGGTTCATAAAGTATAGGAAAATATTTTTCCAAATCCTACCATGGATGTGAATTATACCAAGTTTACAATTTAACACTAAGATAATTTGACCTGAAACATCTCCTATTGGTCATACCAAGAAGAAACCTATTCACTACTTTTGCATGTCTAATGGAGTGATGGATGAGAAAAATGGTTTTCAATAATTTTTTAGAATTCAAAGTCTAACCAAGTGTCAAGATGAGTTCATGGAAGTTTAAGAGACACTGAAAAAGCTTTCTACATGTTCCAAAGTTTTTAAGAGGCCATACAACTGCTAAAACCTTCTCTTTTTCTCTTATTTTCTTGATTTTAGTTAAGAAACTACAATTTTTTAGTTAAAAATGATAATGAATTATAAAATATGACATTTTAGATGTTTAAATAACTCTATAACACTTATCTACCAAGGAAAACTATACCACCTTTAGAAATGGCTCAAATATGGCCCATAGGTCACATAAAATGACTTAGGACTAAAAGTGAGTAGGATCAAGGTTAATATGAAATTAAATGACATCAAATTGACCATGAAACAACATATAATATTATAATATACCATATATAAGTTTTATACTATATGTGGTTGACCTATTTTGACTTGTGGTCAAAATAGTCAACAAGTACCATCCTCATCATAGTTTTGTGAATTTTACAACTAAACCTCTTGAATCTGATACTTGCATTCTTCCTTAAAAAACTTAATTTTTTCCCCTTAAAGATACTTGATCATGTTTAATTAGTATTTCCTCATGTCATTAGAATCTTGGATCTACTCTTGAGGCTTAATAGGACTAGCTACAACAATGTTTTCCTTAGGACCTTCTTATGGCTCTTCACCATGCTCACTATCCATGTTGACAATTTTATCATTTTATTTTTGAGGTGGAGATATATCATCTATAGTTGATAAGTAATCCTCTAAGTCTTCCCAAAATACAATCTCTTTATAATTATTCAAAAGGACATGATCTTCACTATCACTCTTACCATCATCTTGTGGAGTAGTAAGCTATTCAAATGCTCGTAACTCCTTAATAAGGTCATGATAAGGCTCATATTCTAATGCACCCTAATCTTGTTCATCACTAAAAGTTCCCTTATATTATACCATGAGTGGTCTATTAATACTATCTTCATGGTTATCTTATAGAAGAGACTTTGTTTGTGAGTCATCCATCTCAAGGTCATACCACTATGACTGATACTCATCACCAAACATCTATTTATGCTTCAACTCTGATCTATAAGAGTGAGTAGGAGTACCAATAGTGATTTATTCATCATAGGTTCTTATAGTGTCATATTAAATATATTTTTATAATTCACTTATCTACAACATGATTAGGCTCTTCCAAAATTATCACTTAATCCATGTTGCTCATCAAATTCTTTATTATGTCTAGATGTTCCAATTCTACCTTCAATACAAATAAATTTTCTTCAATATAAGAGAGTATGAGATAGATAAAATCTATATGGGATTACTTGATATCTGCTAGAGTATCCCTCTAATTTGGAGCCTTAGGAACATTAGGTTAACCATGGAGTTATTACAAAGATGGAGAATAAAAATCAACTAAAGACAATAATTTATCACTCATGTGTTCCTCATTTTCTCTCCAAACCATAGGTCATACCTAAAATAAGGAAATTATGGGAGGGAAAGAGTGGATAGTTGGTGTATTAGGGACATAGGATTCTATAAGCTTCTCTTGAGTGTGTTTGGGAGGTGAAGGGGTACTCTTCCAACTTTGAATATTCCTAGGCTTGGTAGTCATAACTTTCCTCTCCTTACACTCTTAGGCATTGAGGGAAAAATTGAGATTGGGGGAAGGTGAGGTGTCTTAAAATCTTGGGAAGATCCTTTTCATTACTTCTACCACCTTCCTCTCTTCCTAGTTTGGTTTTGTATAGGGAGTAAAAATCCTAGGATATTGACATGGGGCAATAAGAGGAGAAGACTCATTAGATTTTTTGCATGATTGTTGTTGTCTCAAGTCTAATATTTCATTGGAAATGATTTTGATCATACTCTTCAACTCCTCCAACTCATAAAATAAATTATGTGTATCTTGGAAGGGTGGTTAAGGAGGGAAGGAGGGAGAGTAGTTTTGGTATGGAGTCTAAACTTGGAATTGATATGAAAAAAGGAGAAGGTAATGAGGTCTATGAGGCTATTGAGATGTGTGATTGGGTTGTCAATGGGGTTGATAAGGGGTAACATAGGGTTGGTGTGATCCATTATATTATAAATAGGGTTTAATATAGGGTTGGTGAGACTCATAGTAAGGTTGGTACAAGTCATGGTAGGGCTATAGAGAGGTGTAGAGTATAAAATTATTCTGCATGCAATAATTAAAGCATCATGAGTCAAAAAAGATAAAAGGAAACCATAAATAGATCCAACTTATTCTTACCATTTAATGACCCTAATAATAGCCTTTGGAATGAAATTATTAGTATTGGCCTACCTCTTCAATGCTTGTAGCTGAATGATGATGAAATTTTTATCTAAACCTATTTAATCCAATCTCATAGAGTGTACCATAATTTCTAGCTCTCTAACCTACACCCTAGGAGTAGGTTATTTAGGCCTATATACAAGGTTGGGGTAACATGGGAATAGCCCAAGGCTATGGGTGACCTATGACTATGTTAAACCTCTATATTATATGGCTAGCTCCCCTAGTGTATCTATTTGGGCTCAAAATCACTATGAACTACTAAATTTAGGGTGAAAAGGGATAAATATCACATTAGAAAAGCATAATATAAGGGATGGTGATGCACCAATATATCTTAACCACTCTATTTTAACTCCTAATAACACTAATAAACTAATCATGAACTAAAGTACTTTCTCTAAGACTTATATGCAATAGTTTTTTACATGAAGATCATGGTGAATGCATAAGATTTGGAGGTGATGGGTGAGGGGCCTATCTAAAACACTTCCAACTAGGTTACACTCCAAATATGATCACCAACCTTTGACACATCATATAACCTACATAAGATAACTTATTAGCATGCAGGTGTGGCAAGGACATTCCAAGGGAGAATATATACTACTTATGCACATTAAAATAAGCATATACACTCTAGGTACCAATCAAAAAGAAGTTTCAATAATCCATTAATAGTATAATAGATTTACAAAGTACAAATCTAGGTAGATTTTCCTCATACCCAGGAGAAGGATACAAACGAAGGCCTTAAGGCCTAAATATATAGAATAATCAAAATAGAGAGAGATAAATTAGCATGTAGGTTTATATAATGGGTCATAAATATCCATATTCTACTCCATCATCAATTACAATGAGTTAAAATTGTCTCTCATACCCCCTCCATGTATCAATGTTCTTCAATAATCCCTTTAGGTGTTGAGGTAGAGTGGTGTAGGTTGGTTCAAGCATATTTAACTTATTTAAAATCATGGTTATGCCTAAATATGGTGAATAAATCTCTCTTAATGATATTTACAAGACATTAAAGAGATTTAATTAAGCCATCATGAAGCATATAACAACCTATCTTCCTTTTATGCATGTTGACCAAGTTTGGTAATTGTCTTATTCCTCCATAATGTCTATGAGAAGTGTCTACTTGCCTTTATGCATCAGTTAAAAGGGTATAATGACCCTAAATTGATCTCATAATAGTCCTCATATTCCAACCTTCATTTCTCCTTATTGATCAAGTATGTCAACTAGGCTACTAAGCCTAATGACTTAGCTATATGTTGATGGATGATCAAATACCTAAATAAAAGCCTTATGAAAAGTGAATGATCCTATTTCAAGTCTGAATAACATGATTATACCATTACCAAGGCTTTTCAAGTAGTTCACACCCATAATTTCACTTTACTTAGGTGACTAAGTGACCTTCACTAGCTTCTGCAAACTGGCTATTTGATAAAGACTTATAAAGACATTTTAAAAATGAAAATTTAGCATTTGGTGACTTGGGAAGGTCATATATGTCTCAAATCACCCACTTTAATGATTGAAACCTTTCTAAAAAACTTTATACCCTGATAACACCATAAAATACTATAAAATCATGATTTTTAAGGGGTTCATATAATTATATATATGACCTAGTACCATGGATAAGGTATCCTATGAGTGGAATCCATGTTTAAAGTGTTTATCATGTCAATTTAGGGAAATTAGATGCAAATTATTTACTCTTTTCTCCATCGACTCTCTAAGATAGTTTTAGGCACGTTTGGAATGATTTGAACTCATAAAAATTATTCATAGCCCTAAAGGATTGAAATACAATTTTTTTTCAAAGAAAATGGAGTATATAAACCCATTAAACTTCCCTATATGTTGATATTACCATGCATTTTATCCATATAGATGTGGTGTAGAGAAAATTGGTTTCAAGTTGAAAAAACTTACATTCTAGGGGGTTCAATGGAGAGGAGGTTAAAATAAGGTAAAATTGATTGATTTGATCTCTTATTCCTCTAGAGAGTTTGTGACACATCTCCCAACATGTTTCCACAGGTTTTTTTCCTTTCCCACTCCTCTAAGTGTCTACAAGCCTCATATTCCTCTATATAGGGTTTGTAGGTCATTATCCTAGTCTGACCATAAGGGTCCATAAATTGAGTTTTCTCTAATGTTTGCTAAAATAAATCCAACATATTAACCTTGTGATATTTATACCACCATATTATAATTATTTCCAACCCTAAATATTATTTAGTCATGCATTCATCTCTAGTTTTGAATCACAGGCCTATTTAAGCCATTAGGCTCTCAATGCCTCTCAGGGATAGACTAGTTTAATGGAGATGGTATGAAAACTTAGAAAACAAAAAATACATCCTATTTTCATCCCTAAATTTCAATTATATGTAATTTTTAGCATTATTACTTATTCACTTTACCTATATGCCTATATAGGCATAATAGACCTTTAGGCTCTCTTTGCCTCAAAGGGCCAAATTATCCTAATGGACACTATGAATATTCTCTAGAGAATAATTCAGATACCTTTCCTTTTATTATTCTATATTCAATTCCTTACATAGTTCAAATATTACCTCAACTTTTCTTCTTATGCTCCTTGTTTCTCTCAATTTTAGTTTATTTTATTAGAAAAAAGAAGAAACTAGATATGGGTATGGTAGAAGAACCCATTTGTTTGTGCACATGTGATCTAGATTATTGTGAAGAGATCCTCTATCTTAGGAATAATGACCTATAGATAATAAAATACTAATGTAAAATGGATGTTAGACTGATATCAAGGTGGATTACCTAGCGTGAGCTTACTAAAAGATTGTCAATCGACTCTCTTAGAATAGTTAAGTTGAAAAAACTAAAGATGAAGTACTTGCATAAAATGAAAAAAAATACTAAAAGGGAATGAAAGAAAAAATAAATGCTTAATAAAGGAAATAAACTAATTAAATTAATAAGTGGATTAATACTAATGCTAGATAGGTTAGGTTGAGTTCAAAAAATAGGTGGTGACTTAGTGAGTAGGTAGAAAGATAAAAAAGTGGAATTTTGTTGAGGATAAATAGGTGGAGATAGATTATTGTTATTTCCTACCATAGTTAAAGGTGATCATTTATGGTTAGGGTAACCATTGGTAGTTACCATGGGTTGTGAGAAGTATTGCATAAAGCTTGGGTTGAATAGGTTAGTGATTAGGTAGTGGATTATTAAATGTTTGATTAGGGATGGGAGGTTAGAAGATATGATACAAAAGAGACTGGGCCAAAAATTAAATAATCATAACTTGAAAACTATAAATATACTTAATTAGTTATTTGATAGTTGGTAGCTAATCTAAGAGTGATTTGGGTAGAGTAATGGTATTCTTCCTAAAAAGAAATTTTGGCAGATTTTCAAGTCTTTGTTTTAGTTGTTGACTTGCTAGAAGGAAGACCTACAAAGAAATTATTGATGTTAGAAGCTCTTCATGACTTCTAGTTGATAACTCGATTGCCTAGTTGGTAAAATTCCTACAACTCTTTATCTCTTTTTCACCTCCTACTCCTCTTTTTTATAGGCAAAATATATGGAGGTGTAGGTTCTAAAAAGGGTGAAAATTATTACAAAAATTAAATTCTTGATGGGTTAGCTTGATAAATTTAATTATGATGTGTTTAGGTTCACACATGAACCAGTTTGAGTGCTTAGGTGCTAGGGACCTAACCATTGGTGGTCAGGGTGATGGTCAATGATTGAGGTGACCATTGGTGGTCTAGGGTCAAAGGTAGGTTAGTGATTTGGTTTAGCTAGTTAGATACTTTGAATTAGGGTCATGGTCAAAGGTTGGGTAATGGTTCAATCTAGGGGTGTTTTAACATCTAAAACCATTTATGTGTGATTTTATAGTATCTATATTTTGCCTATTTTTATTATGTAGTCTATGTCAGTAAGTGATAAAATAAAAATGGATTGTGGGTTGAAGATTTCATTGCCCTGAGAATGGTAGGAGGTGTTTTCCCTCAAGCTAAGAGTCTATGAGATAAAACAAATTAAGGTGTGGGTATGATAAGAAATTATGGTGGGTCATGAGGTTGGTAAAATAAGGTTATGAATTTGAAGTGTAAAATTGCACAAAAAAATGTGACTAAGTGAGATAGCCAAGATCATGCATAGGTTAAGTTTCCATAGTTGGTAAAAAGTGAAAGGTTGGTTTTAGAAGGATGAGTGATGAGGTAACTGAGCCACACCATTAGGCATAGTTGATTAGGTTAGTCCTATCAAGTATTCTAGATAGGGTTGGTGTATTTGTAGGTATTCAAGGTAGGAAGTGCTCCTGAGAAAAACATAAGTGGTATAGTTACATGAGGTGGTGAAAGTTTAAATGTTCAACATGGCAATGTTGGTTGGTGTAATAAAAAAGGACTAGGTAAGGTCATCATTAATTTGTGATAGTTGGTGCTAAAATCACCAACATCAAGGTTAATGGGGTGATTGGTATGGTGGTTAGAGAATGTAATCTCCAAAGGGTGGCACTGAGGTATGTGTGCCAAAATTTGAAAAGTGGACATCCTGATTATCAATAGTTAGGGGTCTCTAAAGTGACTATCAGTGGTCACCCTAACCATTGATAGTTAGGGGGAGAAAACATTAAAATTATGGAGATTAAAAAGTGAAAAATAGTTATCATTTTCACTCATTTTCTTTTGACTCCTAACTCTATGTACTTGTATCCTTGGTATTTTTTCAAGAGTATCGATAAGGTGGTTACTAAATGGTTGACTATATAGAGGTGATTATTGAGGTGGATGAAGTATTTAGGGTAGATAAGGATGTGTTTGTGTTTCAAGACCTTGGATTCCTACATGAATATGGTTGAGGAATGAGGTATGGATTATATTGATTTTTTTGATTAGTTTGATTTTGGCATTTTTGGTTGGATTTTTTTAGTTTATTGGGGGGGGTAGGTGTAATGCCTCTAGGTTAGTGGGTCACTTTTGTGGGTGGACAAATAGCTTCCTCAAGGGGGAAATCACTATGTGATAGTGGTGCCCCAGGGGCATAGGTCATGATATGATATGTATAGGTGCATATGATTTTGATATCAACCTATGAGCTGATGCAACAAGATGTATATATTTTGAGAGAGAGAAATGTACATTATTACATGTACTATTTTATTTTAATGAGACATGATGTATATGATGTGATGATGATATATAAATGTGATTTTATGGTTCATGGTCATGGTTTTTATGTTTATAGTTTATTATGATTATGCTTATGAGATGTAGACTCACTAGGTTAGGCATGTGATGATTATGATGAATGGTTATGCTATGATTATGATGATGTGATTCTGGTTATAACCATGGATATGTGATGTGGTTTGTGATTATAGATGTAATGTGTTTTATGATTACAGTTATTTTTTTATATATGGTTATGATGTTTTGATTATGGATGTGATGTTATAATGATGTGATGCTTATGGTGTTGTTATGGTTTATAGTTATTTTATTGATGATAGAACATAAATTAAGTTAGATAAAAAAACTAGATGTGGGAAAAGAGATGAAAATCATGAGACATACATCTAAATGAATACATGAACCAATTATTAGAGGATAAGAAATAGGCATGATGTTTATTCATTGGTAAGGACTAAACAAAACCAAAATTAAAATAGCTTAAGGAATATAATCCCTTGATTTCTTTTTATTAACATGCATTGGTTGATTAAAAGCTGTGTTAATCATATCATGTCAAGTAAGCTCAGGAATCCCTTGATTTTTAGATGGTATAAAGGGGATATAGGTGATAGGTGGTGTGAAGGGGATTATAACCTATTGTGGGTTGATTTTACCCTTCTATAGGTAACATAATAACCATAATATACAATTCCATGTTTTAATGCAAGGGGTAGACTAATCAATGCGAGAAGTTTACTGATGCTACATATGAAATCTGATTATAGCTTTCTTGAAATAGCTTTCTTTGATTTTCATATAGGGTCTTTTTATTTCTTTGTTTTGATAGGTTTGTGAAGCTAATCAATGTGGGAAGCTTCAAATGATTGCTTTGATAAATTTTACTTAGCCTTTCTTCAAGGGAATGGTCTAAGTTTATATTTATTCATTTTGGTATCTGTCCTTCAAGGGAGAAGTATATCTTTTAAAGAAATTTAGATTTTAGGTAGATGTCCTTCAAGGGAGAAATATGCATGCTATAGATAATTTACCCAAGTGATATTTAGGTATCCCAAATTATTTTGATGCTAGCTTAGACATGAAAATTTCTATATAGGCTTAGAGGTTTACCTTTACGAGGTTAAAACCTAGAATGTAAAAAGGTTAATGATAGGTGACAGGGGTGGTTTTAAGAGATAATGACCATGGGATTCTATCTAATTAGGGACAAAAAGAATCCATGAGAACCATGCCATGGGTAGAGATATGGTACCCATATTTAAGATTAGGCTATGACTGTGAAGGTTAACCACATGGTTCTATATTGTAATTGGTTATCCTTAAAGGGATGGGATGAAGATGTGAGGAAGGTGAAAATTTTGTAAATCAAGGGAAGACCTTAAGTTATACAAAAGGTTGGTTTGATCCTTTTTAAACAAAATAAAGGACATATGTATGAATCATTGAGAGGCTCAAGCTTTGGTTTGCCTTCAAGAAAGGACTAATGATAAGATCATGATCCATACTTGTGTCTTATGATGGAGGGTCTAAGCCAATTGAAAGTAAAATTGCCTCGCTTTCTTTTCTCCATATTGGTCATATGTTGATTTTAGTTTAGAATCAGGTCTCTGATGTTGAATTCTTGTTCTTTTAGGTGCTTTTTATAGGCATGATTGACTCACTCTTGATAGACATGATGATGGTTAAACACAACTAGGCAACATTCATCAAGTATCTCAAGTTGGGTTAGATGTTCTTAATGATAGTTGCTCTCAAAAATTATGTTTTTTAAGGATATGTGAAGAGAGGGAATATGAACTTCAAGAACCAAGACCGCCTCTCCTCCAAAGACCAAATAAAAAGGGTAACACTTGTAAAGGTTTGAATGCTAGTACAATAGTCCCGCAAAGTGAAAGGGATGTGAAAATGCCAATGCTAACTAGAAGCGTTAACCATTTTGGTTAACATATTATTGAGGGTTTTGTTAGAGACTTCCACCTATCCATTTTCTTGTGGATGATAAGGCAAAGGAAATATTAAATTGATTCCAAAGACATCACGAACACTTTAGACTTTTTTATTCTTGAAATATTTGCCATTATTGATTATAATCTTATGGGGAATATCAAAATTATAGATGATATGATGATTAATGTCAAATATATTATTAGCTTTGGTCAAGATGAGAAGAATAACCTCCACCCACTTGGTAAAATACTCAGTGGTGATGATGATGGAGTGGTACTGCTATGAAGAATGAGGATTAATTTACCCAATGAGATCTAGTCCCCATTATGAGAAGGGCCAAAATTCCTTGGATACTTGAAGGCCATGGGCTGATGTGTGATGTAAATTGGCATGATGTTTACATTTAACACACTTCTTCACGTAATCACAATAGTATTGGTTGAGTGTGGTCCAATAGTATCTAAGGTAAAAGATACATTTAGAGATAGTTGGACCACTAAAATTCCCTCATATATCATGTCATGCATTTCATTCATAGCATAGAAATCTTTATGACTGCATAGGCAATAGATAAGGAGGCCATCAAAACCACGTTTGTAAAGGATTCCCCCTTGTATGGTATAATGAGAGGTACTATGAACAAAGGCTCCTTGGGAATTCCTAGAGATGTTGGGAGGAATGATGTCAAGGTTGAAGTAGTCAAAGGTTTGCTCATACTAAATGTCTAACAGAGATTCCTCCACACTAAAAATGGTATGGAGGTTAGATTAGATATAAGAAGGTATGATAAAATGATGAATGGTGATAAATAACCTAGAATTTAAAGGCATAAATGGGATCTAAGAAATGAGGGAAGCCATTATATCCATGAACTTATTAGTAGATCATAAAATAGATTGGATAAGGTAATGATCAAATTATGCTAAGAGTATATCTACTAGGTGTTTTTAATATTATAAAACATCATTCTTACATTGTTAGGATTCATTGATCTAGTTGACCACAAGTTATAAATTACTAAAGACACTAATCATCTTAAATCCTAAGGATAGAGCAGTTTAGAAACCTATTACTAGGGCTTCATACTAAAGCATAATGTTGGTACACTCAAAATCAAGTTTTAAATAAAGAGAAGAGGTTCACCATTTAGGGGAATGATAATAACATTGGCACCCCCACCATGTTGGCACTTTGAGCCATTAAATAACATGGTCATTTGGTAGGTGATGTCCTCTTGAAAAAGAGTCATGATGGAATCATCTGGAAATGTAAGAAGAAGTGGTTGGTTGTCTGGAAAAGTAGCTTCAACCAATTAATTAGCAATGAATTTCCCTTTAATCAAATTCTACTAGAAAAAATCAAGGTCAAAATTATCTAGGAGTATGAACCACTTGGTCATATGCTGATATTGGTATGGTTTAAAGTGCATGTACTTGAGTGGGTTAGTGTTGGTGATGACAATAGTTTTATTATTGAGGAGGTAATGACAAATTTTAGAATTTGTAAATACTAAAGCGAGGAAAATATTCTTACTATGGGTATATCAAGTCTCATAATCTATAAATGTTTGACTTATATAGTAGACAACTTGCTCTTTGTTTTATTGATCATGGAATGAGCATATCCCCTAAAGAATGGTCAGTGGTAGAGATATAAAGGTAGAAGGGTTGATCCTTTTTAGGAGAGGCAAGAAAGGGTGGAGAAATAAGGTAAATTTTAAGTGAATAAAAGGCTTGTTAACAATCCTTACTCCACTTAAAAGATGTATCTTTCTTGAGAAGATGGTGAAAGGGTTGACATCTATCTTATAACTGGGAGATGAAGTGACAAATGGATTAGAGCTTCCCCTATAGGCTGTAGAATTACTTAAGGTGGGTTAGAGGTGGCATGTTGAGGATCACTCTAACTTTGGTAGGGTGTACTTATATTCCTCAAATACAAATGATAAATCTAAGAAGCTTTGCTAATAGGACCCAAAAAATGCATTTCTTGGGGTTGAGTCAGACATGGAAATATATTAGGCACTCAAAGATAATATTAAGAACTTTTAGATGATCATTGTAATATTTATATTTCCCAAGGAGAACATCTACATAGTCCTCTATGATGTTTTGGATAAAATCATGGAAGATGTAGGTCATCACACATTGGTAAGTTGCTATAGTGTTCTTCAGACCAAATGGCATGACCCTATAGCATAAGGTTCCCCATGGGGTGATGAAGGAAGTATTATTCTAATCCTTAAGGGAAATCAAGATATGACTATATCCCATGAAACTATCCATGAGAAATAACATCTCATGGCTAGATGTAAGATCAACAAGTTGGTTGATGCTAGGCAAATGGAAGTCATCCTCTAGACAAGTAAGGTTGAAGTCATGATAGTCAACATAGAGGTAATGTTCCCCTGTGGGTTTGGTGATGGGAAAAATATTAGAAAAACATTATAGATAGTCAATGGGTTGGATAAATTCAATAGATAAGAGGCACTGAAGCTCTTCTTTGACTAGAAGGGTGATATGAGGGTGCATACTGCAAAGCATTTACCTAACATGATTAGCATTGGGATGGATGATTATATTATGGAGAGCTATGGAAGGGTCAATTATAGACATATCCTAATAGGACAAAACAAATTCTATGATTTTATTATGAAGGAAGGGTAATCTTGATGCTCCAAGGACTATAAGGATTGACCAATCTTTATAATGCATGGGTTATCTTGAGTACCCAAGTTGACATTGATAGTTGATTCATTTAGCATTATTTGGGTTTTAGGAGGAAGGGATTCATGGATAGAAGAATCCATTACACCAAGATAGGTGAGAATAGAATCATCATCTTATTGTTTGATGAATCAAAGGAAATATTTTAGTTTTAATGCCCTTGTTATAGGTTAGGGGAACCAAAATAATAGTATTGACTAAAAAAAATTAGACAAGATGGTTTAAAAATATTTAGACTTCAAAGGAGATGGGGATGGTGAGGATGGAATTTCCTCATCAATTATGGTGATGGATTTAGGTGACTCAGTGGGTTTTTCTAGTGCGATGAACCCAAGACAAATATCTCATGAGATTTATGGGTTTCGATTAAAGGTAATTCATGATATTCATGTTCATAATGGTCGACTAAATCCCTTATAGGTACACTTGTGAAGTTATAATTTAGAAAATTCTAGTTTATCTAAATAGGATAAATTAGAAGTAAATGGTTAGGTAGAAAAAATGGTGGAAGAAGTGAAAAGTTGATGATCAAGTCCCCCAAAGATGAAATTGGTTTGGTGGTTGGGAAGCGCAAAAAGAATGATGGTTCTGATATTTGTATCATAGCTAGGATTATTTTCAATATTCCCATACTCTTGAGGATTAGGAAAGGCATCCAAGGCCAAAATATGATACTCTCTTAGTTAGAGACATTAGAACATAGGTTCCAAGGGGTCCTCTATGAGAATTTGAGAAGAAGGGATAAATGAGCTAGTTGAATCTTCATCAATGGTAGGGTTAGAGTTATTGTTGGTTGGTGGTGAGGTGGATGAGTAAGGAATAAGAATGTCATTGAGTTGATATGTCATGTTTCAAGATGTGAAAGGAATAGGGTCAGATTGTATAGTGATGACCTGACACTCATGTTCAAATTAGACACATCGATGTAAGGTGGATGGGAAACAACTCATGAAATGGATCTAAGGGCATCTAAGTAGGAAATTATATTAAAACTTTGCTTCTATGATGTATAAGATCTCCAAAATCATGCAATGTCTAAAGCAAATGTGGAGGATGACTATCACCAAGGTTATGGCCATAATATCATTAAAGGAATGGAGGACCACTATGATTTCCAATACGATATTATTTGGCAAATGGAGTTGGTCATAAGAATGAGAGGAGATAATATTGATACTAGATCCCCCATCAATCATCACTCTTTTGATGTGGGTTTTATTGATGTATGCAGTGATGAAGATGGGAGGATCGATATCTTTAGGATGAATAAAAGGTATTTCTAAATCCTTGAATATGAGAAGGGTAGAAAGTTGAAGAGATATGATAAAGGCTACAAGAGGTTGAGGGTCTTTGGGTTGGACCTCTATAGATTACAAGGCATTTATCACTGCTTAGTAGTGATGAAGTGAGGTGTTAATCAGTTCATATAGGCTCATCATCATTTATTTCTAGTGAATCTATTTCAAAACTACTCATTAGATAGATTCAAAAGGGTTGGAAGGAGAGGCACCCAAAATGGATATTTTAGGTATTGGTGAAGGTGAAGGTGAAGTTGTTTGATTTTGGTTAGAAGGTTGATGGGTAGAAGGATATGTCCATGGAATGGAAACTTTGGCCTTTCCCATATCCTTTTGCTGGACACGAGATCAGGTGACCATATGGATAGTGTGAATAAGGGGAATCATGGGGATAGAAGGCTACTTTGATTCATCCTCACTCTTTGATGAGAGTGTGAGAGTGGGTAAGTGATGGATAGGTTTTTTTGGTGGTTTGGTTGGTAATGGGCTTAAGAGAGGTTCATTTTATAATAGATTATCCTCATCCCATAATTTATGCATAAGTGCTTGGAGATATTTATAGTTCTCTGTGTCATACCTAGTTGTCCTATAAAATGAGAAGATTATACTATCATTGAACCAAGATGGTTTAGGACTCAAAGGGTAGAATGCTTTGATAGGTGGTACGCTTAAGGAAGAGTTTTGTAATAAACTTTGTAAAATTATCAAATAATATTTGAGCAAAGGTGTTAAGGGTGATGTGATTTTGGTTTTCAAGATGGGAGCCTTCTTATAAGTAGGCTTCACCATGGAAGTTGTGGGTGGTAGAATTATTTTGGTAGGTGGTTTTGAATGGTATTATTTGGCATTGGATGGTTTTGTGGTAGAAGGTTTAAAGGTAAAATATTTGGATGTGGGTGATTGAGATGATGAAGGTTTGGATATAGGTGGGTAGGTAGAGGTAGATAGTTTAGTTAAAAATGATGCAGAGTTTGATGTTTTGGAGGGGGTGGGTAAAGGTAAAATAAAATGAGGAAGTTTAGTTTGGGTAGTTTAGGTAGGGTTATCCTTCTTAATATAAGGATGATCTCATAGGATGGAAGAAGGATGGGGTACCAAGATAGAATGTAAGAGGGAAGAAAGTGGTATGGTTCTAGTTCTATGTGGAAGTTTGGGTGGCTCCACCTTCTTGGTTGGTTTGGTTAATATAGTAGGAAGTACCATTAGGTTCTTGATAGGTTTGATTAAAAGGGTGTAAGGTGATTTGATAATTTTGGATGGAGGTATTTTGGATGGATCCCCCATGGTTTTGAAGGGAGAGGTGTTTGATGAAGGGGTTAAGGTGATGATATGTTTAATGGTAGGTGTGATTGAAGATGGGGTGGATGAAGGTGAGATTGAATGTTAATGCTTATTAAAATAGGGGAGCCTAAGATGGTGCCAAAATATGGCTCAATCCATATAAGGTTGAGAAGAGAATTGTAGGATTACGACTAGTTTAGAGAAGGGTTTTTAAATTGGTTTAGTTTCTTGGGAATAGGATTCAAATATTAGGCCCATAGGTTGAGGTAAGGAAATGGTTCCTTCACCCTTGTCCTTGATGAAAGGCTCCAAGATTCAAGAGGATGTTTCCTCCATGGAAGGAGTAGATAAAGTGATCTCTCCTTTTGAAATGATTTCTAGAGAGAGAGTAGGGGAGGAAGGTGTGATGGAAATGGTTGCCTCATTTGGTATTTATATCAAAGGAGAGGTGGGTAAGTCCATTATCTCATCAAGTGAAGGAAATGATGTGGTTGATTCCTTTCTTTGGGTATCTAAAGTAATGGAGGGTGATTCCACCACTTAAATAAGTGGAGTGGAGGAAAAGGTAGTTAAGGCAATAGTTTCCTCAATGATGATCTCACTAATAATTACATTGACTATAGGGACCTCAGAAGTGTGAGATAGTTTTGGTCTATCATCATCACGGTTATTGATATATGTCAAGTGACTAATTCGATGGTGGATTGGGATTATCCAATATGAGTTATCCCTTATCAATCAAGTTTTGGATAATGGTTTTGAAGTTGTTATACCTACTAAATTCATGTCTAATGACACCTGTGAAAGCACATAGATCACTCTCATTTTACCAATGGAGCACAGGGAAAGAAACATCAAATTATTGGGGATATTTGATGAGAGGAATTTATATGATGTTTGTTTTGAGAAACTTATCTAAAATTGAAGCATATGACTCCCCTAGTAGAGTGTATTATTTTGGGATAGCCTAGTTTTGATTCTAGGTTTGTTGATTAGAGGAATTAAAGGAGTTGGTTTGGTTGTGTTGGTTAATATCTAGAGGTGGAACAATTTTAAGGACAACCATGTTAGGGTGGTTAGAATTTTTTGTAGTTTTGAATGGGGGAGGATCATTGGATTTGAAGCTAGATTTTTTATTGCTTAGCTTCAACTTCTCGTCATCGATGGATCCTATTTCTAGTTTTCATGCCATGGTAAAAGACTCATCAAAGATTCTAAAGATTTAAACATACAAAGTAAGGGTGATGTGTTTGACACAAGTTTTATAGAAAATTTCAAACAACTTAGGTTGGGGTAAATAAAAAGAGAGCTAGTTGATAATACCTTTCCATCAGGACAAAATAATAATTTATTCATCATCAAATTACCTAATGGAGTAGAGGTCAGTGATGAAGAACTTCTTAGATATATTGATCGAGAAGTGCTCTAAAAAGGTTTTGGTTAGTTGGGAAAAACAAAATATGGAGTGATTAGTGATAGCACTATACCAATCTAATGTTGGTCCAGATAAAGACATAGGAAAGGTATGAAGGAGAAGAGCATCATCATAGGCAATCAAATAACAAGAATGCTGAAATTATCTTAGGTGTTGTTGGGGGTCTTCCTTTCTTTAGGATTTATAACATTTGGGTTGTTACCATTAAGGAGGGTAAGGTTGGATAGGGATGAATGGGTGAATAGGTTCATTATAGATTTGGTAATAGGATAAGAGGTTGTGAGTCCCATAGATAGATGAATCTAGGTTGTTCATTTTTTCCATCAACATTTTGAACAAATCCATTTTGGGTTGAGAAGTTCCATAATTGTATGGTAAGTTTTTCTAGGGTTGGGTGGATGCAATATATGGATAACTAGTAGAAGGTTGAGAGGATGCCACATGTTTATGTGTGGTCATTGAGGGTTATGATGATGCCAAATAAGGGTTAATGGGCATAAGAAGTTGGGTATAAGGTGTCACATATGGGTTAATAGGCACAAGAGGTTGGGTGGAAGATGGAGTTATATATCCTTATGGATTAATAACATAGAATGGGTA
Organism: Torreya grandis; assembly: GCA_037957365.1. Taxonomy (NCBI): domain Eukaryota; kingdom Viridiplantae; phylum Streptophyta; class Pinopsida; order Cupressales; family Taxaceae; genus Torreya; species Torreya grandis. The sequence continues at coordinate 1,075,817 of JARHVA010003728.1, forward strand.
GGGTATCATAGGTATTTTTGTAAGGAGTTGATGTGGGTTGGTTTGAAGGTATGATTAGATTGATAGATTAGGGAATTTATATGGATTGACTTGGAGGTATGAATGGTTTAATTTTTTGAGGGTGAGTGGTAACTTTTGTACTAATAGGTAGAAGGGTAGAAGGTATAGAAATCACCACATTTTGAAGTGGGGTAGAGATTGGTAGGTTAGTAGTGATAAGGGTAATAATGGTAATATAGATATAAGGTGTCCCCATAGTGGATGAATAATGGGTAAATAGTGAGGTTTCCCTTATGTTTTAGGGGTTATTGGTTGATGTAGGGGGTGTTTGGTTATTGGTTGGGTTATTTGATTGAGTTTGGATGGAGGTAGTGGATGGGTTATTGGTGGAGGAAGATGTTTGAGTGATCATAGGTTGGGTAAAGGTAGTATAAATAAAGGTTTCTCCTATAAGATGGAGGGCATCCCATAGGTAGATCACTATTAGGAACTAAAATAGGGGTATGGTAAGACAGGGTGTTGAAGTAATGTTGGAGGGCCATGGGGTTATTATCAAGGAAGATGGGAAAATCCACATCACCTTGGATAAATATCTGAGGCATGGTAAGGTTAGTGGAAGGATGGGGAAAACCCTCAACATTTGAGATATAATATATGGAGGAAGAAGAAGAGGAAGGTGGCCCCTGGTTGGTTTGGTTCCTCCACTATTGTCTAGTAAAAACCATGTGAGGAATATAAAGGAATGATCACAGCTCAAATATAAAGCAAATAAAAGAAAAAGATCTCAAGGAAATAAAAAACATACACTAGAGTGAACTTTAAAATATTAGGTTATCTTTTATCTCACTTTTAGATTATGCCTTAGTTAGAAAGTGTGAATAAGAACTTGGTTTGTAGAATAGGTACTAAAAAAGAAGTCTATGGTTAGTTTCAGGTGTTTATGGCTCTTAAAAGGATTTATGTTAGAAATAAATACATGGCTTAGTATTGGGGCCTATCCCCTCCCTTCACATACTATTATGATAAGGGTATTGAGTGCTTAGCTAATATATATCAATTTCTAGAGTTTAGACTCAACCAGAGAGCTGAGTTTTGGTTTTTCTTCTTGGTAATGACCTCCAAGTAAGATAGCCAAAAGGTGAAGGTAAAGTGCTATGAGATTAAACCATAGTTGGGCCTTATGTCAATTTTTATGATGTTTAATTGATATAAGTGATTTGGTTTTGGTGTGTGAGAGCAAAGGTGAAACTATGATTGATTTACTTAGCCTTTAATTTTAACTATGTGATCTAAACATGCAAGTAATCAATGTATGCAAGGTTTATTTTATACCAAAAATAAATTTTGATTTATTTATATGACCATATAATAAATAATAAAAGGGAACCTATATGCTACTAGGTCCCACTGGGTGTGCCAAAATGTTTCTCTTAATTTCAATTTATTTTCTTAGAAAAGAAGTAAGAAAATAAATAACAATATGGTAGAAGAACCTGTTTGTTTATGTGCACATGATCCAAATTATTGTGAAAATATCTTCTTTGTCTTGGGAAGAGTGACATGTAGATAATAAAATAATAATGCAAATGGATTGTTAGATGGATAGCAAGGTGTATTTCCTAGTGTGAGCTAGATCTAAGAAGCGTGAGCTTACTAGGAGGTTGTCAATCCACTCTCTTAGAATAGTTAAGTTGAAAGAAATAAAGATGAAGTAATTACATCAAATGACATACAAGACTAAAAGGGAATACAAGAAAAAATAAATTATTGATAAAGGAAATGAACTAATTATAGCAATAAGTAGGTTAATATTAATGCTAAATAGGTTAGGTTAGGTTCAAAAAATAGGTAGGGACTCTATGAAAAGGCATAAAGATAAAAAGTGGAGTTTGGTTGAGGATAAGTAAGTGGAAATATCTTATTGTTATTTCCTACCATAGTGACCATAGGTGGATAAAGGTGACCATTGATAGTCAAGATGACCATTGGTGGTTGTTGTGGGTTTTGAGAAGTGTTGTAGAAAACTTAGGCTGATGAGATTAGTGATCAAGTAGTGGATTTTTAAAGATCTAATTAGGGATAGGAGGTTAGAATATATGATGCAAAAGGGTCTAGGTTAGAAACTAAATAATTATAACTTGAAAACTAGAAATATACTTAACTAGTTTTTTGATAGTTGGGAGCTGATCTAAGAGTGATTTGGATAGAGTAACGGTAATTTTCCAACAAAAAAATTTTGGTAGTGGTTTGGGTCTCTATCGTAGTTTCTGATTTGCTGAATGGAAGAAATGCAAATAATTTCTTGATTATAGAATCTCCTGATGACTATTGGTTGATAACTTTATTTCCTAATTGCTAAAATTATTGGATCTCTAGATCTTATTTTCACCTCCTACTCCTCTCTTTTATAGGCAAAAGAGATGGAGGTGTAGGTTCTAGAAGGGGTGAAACTCATTAAAAAAAATTTATTAATGATGGGTTATCTCATTTATGAATTTAATTATGATTTGTTTGGGTTTACACACGGAATGAGTTTGAGTGCTTAGGTGGTAGGGACCTAATCATCGATGGTCAAGGTGACCATTGGTGGTCTAGGGTTGAAGGTCAAGTGGGGTGAAAAGGTAGGTTAGTGAGTTGGTTTAGCTAGTTAGCTACCTTTACTCATGGTCATGGTTGAAGGTTTGGTAATGGTCTGATCTAGGGGTGTTTTGACATTTAAAACCATCATGTGTATTTTTATAGTGTCTACACCCCTACCTTCCTAAAATTGCCCTTTAAGCCTAGTAAGACTCACTAGGCTATTAAATATTTTCTAACATCTTAATGGGGTATAAAATCAAGTGAAGGTATTTTATTCCTTAAGAAATGGATAAATACCCTATTTCACCCCTTTATTTCAATGTATGTAGGGGTCAAATTTGATTTAACCTTGTTTGAGCACTCTATCTACTAGTGTTTTTAGTCATATTTGGTTATGAGCATGAAGTTATCTCTTTGTAAGAATTTGGGATGGTTATGAATAAAATAATGTGAGGTATGTGACCCTCATATATGAAAAAGTATTATGAAACATTTATAACTTCATACTATTTCCTAAACATGCAAAATTATCAAGTTTTCATACCTAGGTATATGCATGCTAGTTTTTAGCCTAATAGGCCTAATCAAGCCATCATGATCTTATTACCTTTGATGGTTATAGGAGACTAGTTAGGTACCATATTTTAAAATTCATTCCACTTCTATGCAATATTTCAACATTTTCCCCTTTATTTTGGCTACCTGCCTATGTTTGACTGTGTGAGAGTGATCATTCATATTGGCTATCTATGTAACTTGTTATCTAGGTCATTCAATTCATAAGATATATTTTATATATACCCATGATATAAATTAAATACATTTAGTATTTAAACTTCATTTTTCTCATCATCCTCCTTATACTTCTCATCTCCTGACCTTAGAATAAGCAAAAGGTTTCCATTTGTTGAGATAGGCAGTCTAAATGACCCCTATTAGTTCACTTCTCCAAATTATTCTTTAAAGTTTATCAGACCTACAATGAAATATTAACCTTTCATACCTCATAACCAAGTCTATCTTCACCATTATGCTTTGTATCTTCTTTTCTTTTATGTGTAGCACCTGTGTAATTTGATCTTTTAGGACTAGTGAGCCTAAATAGTTTTGGTTATGTTTACATTACTTTGATGACTCAAAGGATGGATTAGGACTAATAATGTTTTGAGAGATCATCCCCATGTTATTTGAATTTTTTTACAATTCCTTTCTCTTTTATGATACTCAAGATCCCTTATCACCCACACTGGTAAGCTTGGTAGTTTATCTTATGTATTCTTGACTGTGTTTAAGGTTTGGGTTCTTCCTTAGAAGTTTACTCAGTGACCTCCTCAATAGTTCAACATACCAAACTAATTTTTGTCTTCTTACCTTTGTAAATCCTCCAAGTTTGAATACACTTTTTAATTTCTCCAATAAGGCTTGGCTATTGACCCAACAACTTAATCAATGTTGCAATGATTATGACATTGACTAAAGGAATTTGAATCCTACACACTTTCTCATATTGCACGGTCATATTGAATGCAAGGTAGAATTAGAATATTATTGAGACACATAATTTATCATTGTTCTTGATGAATTTAGGGTATTAAATGGCTACATTATTTCTACAATCAACTTCTAGTATTAAGGGAGGTTTAGAAAACTTGTGGTCCTATGTTGTTTAACAATCTTCTTGAGTTGACCTAGAAGGGAGACATCATGAGAATCTATAATAGATAGTGTATTTTTAACTTACTTAAGACAATATTTATATTTGATAGGCTATTCCATAATCCCTTCAAATTTTTTGAAAAATGGTAACACCTTTATGAGGCTTGAATAAGGTCACTTTAGTATGATCTCTTCAAACCATGTGACTTTTTGTGGAAGACTATAGGATAATGACCATTCCTTGGGTTCTAGGACCATTACATGATTGAATATCCATGATTAGATAATTTAAATAATTTTTTGAGATTTTTTATCCTTTACCAAAAACTTATAACTATTGGAGACCCTGAGGTTTCAAGAAACCTTCTATTGCTAACCTACAGATTGTCTAAACTAAATATTTCCTACCTCTTATTGGCTTACATATGTTAAGTGGGTCATAAAAATGGTGTATAATGTTGTTCATAATATTTATAATCTCTCAAACCCTCTATTTCTATTTCATCATGCTTAGGGAAGGAGAAAATGAGTCAAACTGGCTCCCTACTTGAATGTGGAAGACACTATGAGTGCCCTAATTTATTAGTGATTGTTCTTAAAGGAGGGAGAGGAAATTTGAGAAAGAATTTCCAAAAATGGAATATAACCCAGGGTCACCTCCTCTAACCAACATTTTAGACCTTAATATTCTCTCTCATGTTTGTACCATCTAAAAACTTGAAGGGCTCTACTAAGTTAACGAAGAGCTCGATAAGGAAATGAGGTTGGTTTTTGACTTGTTTTGACTCAAAAAAACATCTAAAATAAGGATATAAGCCTAAGAGACATATAGTAAGCCATACACATGATTGGACAAGAGTTTTCTTTGACACACCTATACAGATTTGCTTAAAACCTCTATTTTCCACCATGAAGACTGACTGATCTACCTAAAAACTTATTAAAATGAAAAGTAATATGTTATTAAATCTTGAAGATGTTGGTACAGACATGGGATGATGTTTTCACCTCCTTCTATTATCTTACACTTTTTCTTTTGTCATAAAAACTCCTTTGAACATTATGAGAGGGGTAGTAAAGTACTTAAAGATTGGGATAAAATGTTATTACATTGATTCACCATATTTATAAGCATGATACAAACTAGAGGGGATCAATTTGACCTTGATATCAACTGAAATATCCATCATTACCCTTTAGACTAATTAAACTCCTTTGACCAACTTGAGTATGCTATGAATTAGCTAGACAACCTAAGTTTCAAAATGACATTTATCTTAATTTCATATAATCAACCTTAAATAAGGATAATAAGGATAAAATAATCATAAACAAGACTAGAAAACTTATTACAAACTAGATTTTGTATATAGGGGGTTGACCAATTTTGACTTCGGGGTCAAAACTAGTCAACACCTCCAATTGATGACTATATATTATCTATTAAATCACCATGTCATATCCACATGGAGGAATCTTATCCTCGCATACCTAATATTTCTATCCTTTTTACTACCAAATTACATTCTATTCACATTTATGAGTTTAAATAACATAAGAGATGCATAAAAAGGATAGCTAGCCTATAAGCAATACTATTCTCTTCCCCCTCATTGTACAAATACTAATGTTACTATTTCATATGTTCAAAATAAAAATTATAGTGAGCATGATGAGAAAAAATAAGTCTAATAATTCAAGTAAAGTTTATTATTTACTTTCCCCTCATGTTCATAATATGATACATAATAAGTCAAATTATAAATTACTTAGTAGTAGTAGTATTACATATCCTGAGGATGTTTCTAGTATTATTTTAAAAATCAACATGTATACACATGATAATATTAATTTTCCTATTTTAATAAAATGCACATAGTTACACATTAATGATATCCTAAATATCAATGAATCTCTTAATCTTAAATAAAATCCTTTTCCTTATACCACACTTCCTCTTGATGACATTTCTATTCAATAAAATATATCTAGGGCTTGTGTTTGTGAAACCTTTCCATATAAACTCATCACTATGAAAAAATAAATATAAGAGTTACAAAATAAAAATTAATATCTAAGATAAAAATCACATCTCTTGAAAATAATAACAAAATCTTAAAAAATAGAATATGATAATGTTAATCACATATTCACACCCTCATATAAGAAACATTACGCTTAAATTAGTGCTTTAAAAAGTATACAAAAAGCTAATAAGAGTCCAAGTGAAATTCTAATAGAAATGATTCAATATAAGGTAATCACATTACCTTTTATGGATCCTCTAAAAATATCAAAATATTTTTTGAACATATCATAGATTGTATGGGTATTATTGACCAAATTTTGACCCCAATTCAAAATTAGTCACCCCCTCTAGGTTGAAACCTCATAGGGTTGTAAAATGTTTTTCATGGTCTTGTTGATCTCAAGTGGTCTTAAATAGTACCATATGGTCATAGTTGTTCTCATCTAACATTGTCTAAATTTTGATCTTAGGTTCACTTATATAGTCCTATGGTCAATCAAAAGGTCATAGAATGATCAAACATGGTCACATATCTAATATAGTTTAGGGTCATTATAAAAGGTTATTTGAGATACATTTAATGCCATATTATCTTTTATTTGACTCTTATATGCAAAAAATCACATTTTTGCCACCTTTTGGCCCATTTGGAAGAGTTTGATGTATCACTTCAAGGAGAAAACGTTTTAAGAATATTATGAATGTCCCTGATGTTAGAGGTTGGTCAAAGAATGTTTAGGGGTAATCACAGTCTTATAGAATATGTATTTCAATGCCTAATATTTGCAAAAAGATACTTTGTAAGAACTTATATGGCCTTACAAGATTAGTTTTCATTTAAAAATAGTTTGGAATTATCTCAAGATACCTTAGATAATTTTATAGATCTAGACAAAGTTTTGAGTCAAAATGACACTCCATACACCTTTTCTCCTCCATCATTGGCTTCACAAGCTAAAGAAGGTAATTTTAAACTAAATCATATGACCAAGAGAGATAAAGAGAGAGTTAGGAGATAAAACTATGGAAATCATTAGGGGTGATTGTAAGATTTAAATAAGTGGCATTGGTTTGTAGATTGGTGGCCTTTTATTTATGAATAATCCTTAAGAGTGACAACAAGTCACTATGTCCTATTCATTGGAGAAGGGTCTATTTTTTCACCTATTTATACACTTAAAAAATAAATGGAAAATAATGGTTTTAAGGAATGATTTTATATGTAATTTATCTCCTTTTCATGGTGGTTTCATCACCTAACTCCTCTTTATGAGGCGATTTCATTTAGAAGAAGAATGTCTTGATGTATAGGTTATTTCAAATAATCTTATTGCAAGTTCCTATTTCATTTTCATAGTGGTCACTATTATAGGTTTATAATGTTTAATAAATCATGGAATTTCTCTTATTTTCATGGATTTCATGTCCTAATTGTCTAAGATGTGTTTCTTGTTCATATCTTCAAGTGTTTTCTCTTTGGAGATATAGTTTGTGATTGAATAGTTCACTATATGTTTAATTTCTAATTTTGATAAATTATCAAATGTAAATCATGATATAATATTTTTAGATTATATTGTGATATTGGAATTAATAAATAATCAATATAAGATCCTAAATGCACACTTTCCAATGAAGATCGCAGGTGTCTCTTTTATATGCATTTATACAGACTATAGAAGTGTTTGAATATGTTCATTTCTTATGGAGAGGGATAATACATATATTTATACATTCACATGGTCATTTATTCCCCACTACCATTTCCAAATTTCTTCCAATTGACTAAATGATCTAGACAATACACTAACCTTTAACATTGGTCGACTACACCTACAGTCCATACAGATCATTTAGTAAGTTGAATTTGGTGTGGGGCTTGTCCTATAATATTTATGATAAATTAAAATAGTGATAATATATGAGAATTGATTTTATAGTGTTGTAAATTTCAAGAGCTTAAGAGTATCTTTGTAGCCTATATAATCAATAAATCACCTATAGGTCTTAAGCTTCTAGGTCCTCTTTTGAGACCAAGATCAACCTCAAACCAAATCAAGGGAGTATCAAACATGGAGACATAAAATTATTGTATTCATAAAATTATACAATCCCTTAAATAAGCAAATAGATCAAAAAAGTCAAGTAAAACCTTAGTTGACAGTCAAAAGACCACTTACAGGTCTTTATGGAAGAAGACAAGGATTAGTGTTTTGAAAGTGTCAAAAAGCATATTTGAATAGGTGTATAAGATGTATTTGAAACCTATTTTATATCTAAATCAAATAAAATTCCAATGAAAGAGATCAAAAGCTAAGGGTAAGGTCTAAACACTTTATGCACATTGAATATCCTAGAGCTAAGTTGAAAGCCTATTTGAGGGATCAACACAGTTTAAAACCTAAGGAAAATAATAGAGTATGAAAATAATATCTAGTATAAGTTGAAATAATAAATAAATATTAAGTACTAGGATATTTTAGTGATATTACAAGTAAATGATTAAACCCAAAGAATAAAATCAGTACTCTAAACATCACCTATAGGCTATATAAGCAAAAAGGCTGGTTCTAAGCAATTTAAGAAGAGAAAAGATATGTGAAAATAAATCTAATGTATAAATAAGACAAAAAATAGGCCATAGGTTCATTATTATACTAAATATGAATCATGAAGAAGTTTATCAAGACTAAGTTTCTAAACTCCATACAGAATCAAAAAGGGTAACCTACAACTCTATCTACTTATGATCTATACTTGGATTGAAGGGAGGTAATGGATTATAAATAAATTTTAAATACATCATTTATAATTATAAATATTGTCATTTATATCTCATAAAAAAATCATTCTTAATATCAATATGTGGAAAGAGGTAAGATCTCAGTCTAAGCCTAATTCTCACATAGTCACTAGGCAAACCAACTAGTCTTGGGGGAAATTGAAGTGTTAAGGCCTCTCTAGGCATGGTTATGATTTTAAAATTGGTAAATATGGTGTTAATTACTTTATTAATATGTTAATTTTCCCTTATAGGTCATAAAATTAGTATATATACCCATTTTTTTGTCTCAAGCCTTGCTCACTCCATTGGCAAGGGGCACTCTTAAGATTAAGTGGGTCCATTTGGTCTTATGAGCATAAAATAAGTGTGTATAACTTTATTAAGATCATTAAGGGTAATAAAAAACACTAAATGGTTTTAATACACTTATATTAGGCACCCAACCTTAGGATTCAACTCAAATGCCCGTGAGGGCTATCAAGAAGGTAACATGCCCATAACTCCAAGACCCCTGACCAGTATAACAAATGCATACAGAGAGGTAAAGAGAAATTTTAAGGAATTTGTAATCATAAATGGGTTATTTTATAGTTTTTTAAACCTCTCCTATTATTGGTATGGAATTTTTAAACCAAAAACTCAAATTTGACCTCTCTTGAGCATAAAAAACACTAAACATGCCACTTAAAGAGTAACTTCAAATGCTCATACCATAGCTCACACTTTGAATCAGAAGATATGAATTTTTTTTATAGTTTATTATTTTATTGAATAATTTTTTAAAATTTAAAGGATTTTAATTGATGATGTGTTCTTTATGAACAATCATTAAGAACTCAAACATGTCTTAAACCCCTCTAAAACCCTGATAATGACCAGTCAAGAAAAAAAGACTTTAAATGCACATATAATGCCAAAATTTTATATTAAAACATATTTTATGTTATATATTACTTAAACTAGGTTACCTAAATTTACTTTCATGTTGATGTCACTTGTACAGACTATCACACATTTTCTATTTTTGCATGTTTTTGGTGTTTTATAGGTGTAATAAGAATGGAAAAAATTAAAAATAATTTTATGTGGTAATTTTTTATGTGTTATACATATTAAATTCCAAAAAATTACACATAAGGTTTAGGATATGGTCAAACTAGGCCCATTTTCCAAGGTAGTCTCAAACAGGCTAAAAATGAGGCTAGGTAACAAGGTGATTTCATGGTTTGCATAATTTCACAGGGTATTAGGACCTAAAAATTGACATGGATGGTGGTGATGGAATATTTAAATTTAATCACTTTATTTTTTTATATTTAAATTATGTGGCATAATTCTAGAGCAAGGAAACATGGTCCTAAACAGGGAAGCCTATTTGAGGCCTAATTTAAGAGAGAGAAAGTTAGAAAAGATGGAATTTCACTCAGATTCAAAATATTAAGTTTGAATTGGAAATATGAAGACATAATTGGTCATATAATATTCACTTATTTTATAATTATAATTTTTACAACTCCCTACATAAGGAGGTCTATAGTTTTTTAGGGTTACAAGGAAAATAGGCCTAGTGAGGGCTTGCGGAGTAAACTAAATTATTGGGATTTATTCTAGGAAAAAAAGGTTTGTTTCATAAAAAATTATATATTTTAATACCATTAATTCATATATTATTACTTTAATAATATTAACTTGAATTTTTGGCCACTTGGACTAAGCTAGGCATGGGAAATGAAGTGTTTCAAGACACCTATGCACATCAATGATGAAATGTTAGATCAGAGTAGTTTATTAAGGAATGGAATATATAAAATGAGTTTATTGATATCATTATATGTATAATTCATGATTTATAACTCTATTTGTCACTCATTTCATGTAAATAAGGGTAGTTTTCAAAAAATTAGTCAAGGTGTCAAGCTAATTTGTAACCCTTATGACACATGGAGGTTCAAATCATATTTAGGAGTGAGACACACATCTTGGATGTTTTTTATACTATCTAATAACTCAAATTATTTTTTTAACTCACATGTACACTTTCCAATAATCTTATACTACACCCCTCTCTCTCTCTCTATCTTCACACTTCTTTATATAAGCAACCACTTTTGGATAAATTTATGGAGTACACACCTAGAATAGTGAAGACCTACTAGTTTGAGTATTATTTTTGACTTTTAATAAAATATTCAAATCTATTTTTTAGTTCATAAATTCTTGTCTATGTGTGTGAAGTAGTGCATCATAGAATGAGAAGTGATAATCATCTATCTTGTGCTAAATTTACACTTTCATGTTTTATGCAAGTATTCTACTCTATGACATGTCACATGAAGTGTATTTAGTATATTTTGGTATATATAAGTGTAGATAAGATCATTATTGTCTACAATCAGACCTCATGCTCATCCACCTTGAGAATTGCATTGCATATCACCTTCATGTTTGAAATACTTATGCTAGAGATATATTGATGTTGAAGTCAATATTGTGAATCAGCTTTAATAATGCATGTTAATATTAGTCTTATGTAAATTATCTTTTTGAATCACCTCATTATAATATATTCCTTTCATTTTCTCTCTATCCCTTTTCATTGTAACAAGATAGTAATATAGGTGATGAGCTTCAATAGACATATCAAGGGAGCTAGCCCTTAAATTTATAGGTTTACCCATGCAATAGACAACCCAAATGTATAGGAGTAATCCCATGTTCCACTCAATTTGGAGGAGTCTTTAAATACCTCTCCAAGGGTTCAAATTTGAGTGACAATACATACATACATACATACATACATACATACATATATATATATATATATATATATATATATGTATGTATGTATGTATGTATGTATATATATGTATGTATATATATGTATATATATGTATGTATATGTATGTATATATGTATATATATGTATATATATGTATGTATATGTATGTACATATATATATATATATATATATCTATATATATATATATATATATATGTATATATATATATATATATATCTACATATATATATATATATACATATATATATATATATATATATATATATATATATATATATATATATGTATGTATGTATATATGTGTGTATATATGTATATATGTGTGTGTGTGTATATGTATGTATGTATGTATGTATGTATGTATATATATATATATATATATATATATATATATATATATATATATATATATATATATATAATTTGGGATTCAAATAATAAAATTAAAAGTGTCATTGATAGTAGTGATCTAATACAAGATAAATCTATTAATCAAACCACTCATATTACATATCATAAAATACAAGTGAAAAAATAAAATAAATATCTAATATGGATACAAAAAGGCAATTCAAAAAAAGAAAATATTCAAAAATAAAAATTAGATTAAGAGAGATTACAAAAAGTGTAAGCTAAAAAAATAAGATTGAAAAAGAACAATTACCAAAAGAAAAGTTACAAGAAAAAAATCAAGATAAGCAAGAAAAATACTTTTTCAAATTTTTTTCATGAATAAATTTCCAAATAAAAATATTAATAAAAATCCAAATGATAAAAATATGGTTGTTAAGAATCAAGTATTACATATACTTCATGCATAGAGAAAAAAGCTAAAGTGAATGTATCAATTACTTCTTTTCCTAATGTTTAAGTTATCATACATGATCATTATATATTTCAAATAACAATTCAAGATAATAAAAATGATGAACATAATCAAAATAAAACTAAAATATATGGTGAAATAAGTCGCTCACACAAATACAAAACATAATCAAAATGACATCTGACTATCTCAATAACAACTTAAAGAGATAACTTTCTCTTAAAGTAATGATTACATTGATGATTATGATCATAGTGATACACAATATTAGTATGATATTGATGATAGATATTGTGCAACATATTATACTATTACATTTTCAATAAATCAAATAAATACTTAATCGACATTATTTTTTACATTTAGTTGGTAATGCTTTTATAAAAAATCATGTACATAGATTTTTAGATTTTATTTTCAATGAAAATTCCTCTATCCATTATCTAATCATTCTTATATCTTCTTAAATTATTTTAATTTTGGGTATTTACCCTCTTAATTTTAAAATTTATTCAAATAATCTAAAAACACCTATATCTATGACACTCCAATTGTGTATTATTACATATCTTGTATCCTATGGTACTTGTATAATCTCACACTACTACATTTTTACAATGACCACATTTATCCTATTCCTCATTTTAGGAGCATATACATTACTAAATATTATACTTATTTACCATACAATGATATGACTCAAGTTTACATATTGATTAGGGGCACATTGTTTGCCTTCCTTCTTACTATGCTCTACTTTTGAAAACTTGTTGAAGATTGTTCAAATCCCTCATAATTACTCAATTTTGAAGTCTTTTATTATTCTAACCTATTTCCAAACCTATTTAAATATTTAAAATACTTTCAAAAATTTAAAATACATGCATATATGTTTAAAAATTAAAAAAAATACATATATTTCAAAAATTTAAAATATTTTCAAAAATTTAAAATCAAGACCTGAAGTATTTTCAAAGATTGATAGCTTACTTATTTTCATATGTTGTTATTATATGTTAATTAAATATCATATGACACATTTTAAAACATAATTCTTCTCACAAGGTAATTTAAGTGTACAATGTGACATGATTTAACATGCTTATTTGATGTTAGGCTTCTCTTGTCACCCAACAACCTTCCTAAGTTGGGGGCATCTATTCATTCTACACAAACACTTTTACAGGTTATTTCTATCCACATAATCTTTACCATGTTGAGATAGATATCATAAAAATGTATTATTAATCACTCATATTCTTCACATATATTATATTAAGTATGTTACTTGTTAAAATTCAAATTCAGACATATGATAGAGATATACTAGTGTCATTTAATACATGCTTTATTTTACATTTGTATTTTAATACATGATATGTTAGACTTGATTTTTTATTGTGTGTGGACCTTGGACTTTCAAGTTCAAAATATTTATTGTATGTCATCATTATGTCTTTTTGATGTGGCCCTTTTCCTTGGGTGTTATGCAACATTTTACATGTCCATTGTATGTGGTCTCTTAGGCCTTGTGCATGACATATTCTAAAAATTATAGGACATTATATGCCATTAATTATATGATTATTATTTGAGACTATATTTCCATGATTCATATCATGTATTCTATATATTCACTATGGTGCCATGATTTTTATCATGAATCACTTATAGACTATACTTCTACTCTAGTGCCATTATGTATATAATTCATGTATTGATTCTATGCTTCAACATAATATATTTCTAATACATTATTCACATGAAAATTCCATGATATATTTCATGTTATGTTACAATAAGTTTTTAATACTTAATGTGTTATATCTTTCACATGTTCATTATTTTGAGATAAGTGACTTGCATACTACATTTATCATCTGAAATATAGATTTGGGATGGGGATAGGGGGTGGTGGGGGGGGGCATCACAATGGGCCCACTTATTTCATATTATATGGGAATGTGGAATGCATTTTAACTCACTCTTATAGTTTAAAATTACAATTTTCAAATGGTTTAAAATTTTTTAAGGTGAAATAGTTTTGAAAGGTTTTAAAATTGGAAAAAGCTCAAAAGTTTCAATATAGTAAATTCGGAATAGCATTTAAACATAATAAAAATATAGGGGTCATGATATTAATTCATGTCTATGTTTATACTAAGACATTTTGAAAACTCTCAAGTTTCAAGTTTCAAAGTTACAAATAGAATCTAGATCCATTTGTAGTGGTATGATTCATCTCAATAATAGTGAGCCACATTATAGTCTAGTGACATTCAACATATATGGTTGTAATTTTTAAAATTTTGTGGGAAAAATTTCATGGGTCCACCTCTTCAAAATATAGTGGGACATAGTTTATGGTTATACCCCTTTCAAAATACAAAGTAATCTATACATTGAGAGTTGGAGAATATAATCTTTACAACTCAAGAGCATTCAAAGGTTTTCAAAAATTGAGACTTGATCACTCAATTTTCCATGTTTCAAAGTATATCCAAATGTCCCAAAAAAGGGGCAATAAAATTATACCATCTCAAATTTATAGTGCAATTAGATTACACACTCTCCTTTCTCTCTTTTTTAATTTACTAATAACAAATTACAAATATTCTAGTTTTCAATATGAGTAAATATTACTATCAGTGGCATTATTGTAGGTTCTTAAATTAGTATATATTTTACAATAAAGATTCATGTTTAAATAAAAAGTGTGTGTACATACTTAGGTTTGCATCTAATTTACAATATTAATTTCACTTCATGCATCACTAAAATAAAGTGGAGGGAAATATAGGCACATAAAATTAATCATCAAGTGTTTTACAATATTTATTCTTGACATTATTACCCTTACTTGGTTTACTCTCCATTTTTCTAACTTTTAATCTATGAGAGAACCCTCATTGTCTTATAAATATTTTAAAAAACATACTAACATCCCTATTAATCTCACAATCTTTTTTCAAAGTTATCCCAACAGTCTTTAGTCTTTTAGGACAAGTCCACACTGACTAGATAGGGATCCAACAACCTTATCTCTTGCACTCTAGTGGTTACTTTTTTAGATCAATATGTTACATAATGGATTTCCAGTGAATCTTGTCAAGTCAATTAGAAAAATTATTTTAAATATTCTCTTATCAAATCACATCAAATCTACTCATTCTAACCCCACTAGATCTCTAGAATAAACACTACACACTAAGAAAAATAACACTTTTCTCTCATATTCTAATTCAAAATATTCTAACAGTCAATAACCTAGTCTAAATATTATTTATTATAGGTAAAGGTAATTTAATATCAAATAAATATGATAATCATCTAGCATAATAATTATTGTTACATCATCATAAATCACATAATCATTCTAAGAGGGAAATCTACATCATCATGAGACCTATTTGGGCTATGTAAGCAGAATTCAGCCACAAGGGATTTTGAAGGCTTGCTCAACTATCCTTACTAACCCATTTTTCCCCTCATTTTATTATCTAATTATTTTTTAGTAAATATTTAGGACTAGGGTGTGTGCCTAGATCTGACATTCTAGAGAAGAATTCTTGAATTTCCTTCTCTTGTGAGATGAAAAACATTATTGGCATTGAGTTCTCACCCATATTTTTTGGTAATTTTCCTTACTCATACCTAGTTAGAAAAAATGTGTTATCAAATTTATTTGTGTTTAACCCTAAATTTTGAAATATGTGGGGAATAGGGTTAATAATATGGAATTAGTTTAAGCACAAGGGTGATACTCTAATCTATAGTAGGGTAATTAATTGTAAACTTAGATAAATGAATATTCTAAATTATAATATTAAGATATGCTAAATTTGAAATATGTTTCATTAAAGGGAAATGATACTTAGCTAGGTTTAATATGCATAAATAGATCTATATTAGAAACAAATGAAAAATATACAAGAGTGGTATCTTGGATCACTCAATAGTGTTTGGAAATTATACTTGTAATGATATTACTTAGATGATTCACAATAATATAATTATATATCACAAAATTATGAACATAATAAGAAGACCCAGAATAATAATTGGTGAAAGAGAAGAATACTTTAATATTATGACTAATCCACTTTAAGGGGGAAACCTCCACAATAATGAAATAAGAATAGAATTAATACTATGATGATTAAAGACTAACCACTACCTCCTATATATACTCTATTTATCCATGGTTATTCCATAGATTGACCATAATAAGAACATTGAGAAATTTAATAAGATAATATGAAGGTATGTAAGCCACAAGTCAGCCACACATAACCCTAGACACACCATAAGTTAAGGGTGTAACATGCCCATATAATTTATAATAGAATTGTCCTCAACATTGAATCAAACCAAGATGTTTATGCATGAATGCTTCATCCTCCCATGTTGCATCTTCAGAATATAGGTTCTTCTATTTGATCAAATACTCTTAAATATCTATAGTCTACATTTGCCTAGTATGCATGTGAAAGACATCTTCAGGCTCTAAAATGACTCAGCCTTCTTCATCTAATTTTGATAACTCAGTCTGAGTGGAAGCTCCATCTCCAATTACCTTTTTTAGACAAGATAATTGAAAAATTGGATGTATGTGAGTGGATGGTGGAAATTCTAATTTGTAAGCCACACTATTAATTTTTTAAAAGATCTAATAAGGGTTATAATACTTAGGTGACAACTTGTTATCCTTTTTTTGTTACTTTAGAGACATTTGCATATATGGATTCAAATATACAAAACCAATAACCTATGTAAAAATACCTCTCACTATGGTGTTGATGTACTTTCTACTTCATTATATTTTGTGCCATTACTTAATTCCCTCAAAAACTTAGTAGTACCTCTTGTTGATGTTGAATGTGTTACTCAATAGATTAAACCTTGGGATGCACTATAAATTAAGAAATGGTAGAAGGGTTTAGTACCCATATAATTCCACAAAGGGAGAAATTTTGGAAGAAGTGTGAAATGAAGTGTTATACCACCATTTGGAAAGCAGTAGGCAATGAACCCATTTGTCCCATTTGTTAGAAACAAAACAAAAAGATATCCTTCAAGACATTTGTTGATTACATTTTTTTGTCTATTAGATTGATCATGATGAGAGGAGATATGATCCAATTGACTACCAAAACATTCAAATAATTTAGTTCAACAATTACTAGTAAATATGGGATCTTAGTAAATTATAATTATCTTTGGAGTGCCATGTAATTTTTGAATTGTATTGAGAAAATTAGAAGTTATTATACTAGCAACAAGTGGATGTGATAAGGAACAAAAATGAGAATATTTGGTGAGTCAATCCATAACTACCATAATGACATTTATACCCTTAGACAATGGTAACCTAGTAATGAAATCCATGGAAACATCCTCCCAATATTGGTTAGGGATGGATAAAGGTTTCAAAAGACCTGGGGTCTTAATGGTTTCACATTTCTTTTGTTCACATACCATGCATCCATCCACATATTTATGGACATCCCCATTGATTCTTTCTCAAAAACAAATCTTTCTTGATTATATGATATGTTTTCAAAAATTCTAAGTGACCTTTAAATGGATATGCATGAAGTTCCTAAAGTATTTTATTTTTGAGGAGAGAATGCTCACAATGTATAATCTATATCTATACCATAATTCATTACCTTCTATGTAAAATTTCAAGCTCCCCTAGAACCATGCTAAATATTTTGACTCAAATCATGGGTAAATTTATTCTCCCATTTTGATCTTACTTCCTTTGGCCAATCTACTTGCCAAATAGTCATTGCACATAATAATGCCTCAACTAATTCATCCATATAGGATAGTACATCTGCCACCACATTATCTTTTCCTTTCTTATATAATATTTCAAAATCATATACTAACATTTTAGTAACCAATTTATTTGTTCTTTAGATGACAATCATTATTGTAAAAAATATTTGAGGCTATCTGATCAATCTTTCCCTGAAAGTGATGACCCATCAGATAAGGTTTCATTATTTGAATATATGAAAAAATCTATAATCTCTCTCTCCTAGATTGGTTTGATCTTATTTTTCCCTTTAGTTAGTGACTTTTAAATACCAATGGTATATTTTTTTTCATGAGTAAAAATCCCATGCCATATCTCAATGCATCACACTCTATAACAAAGTTTTTTTAAAAATATAGAGTAGCCAAAGTTAAAGTTTTGCACATAACCATTTTCAATTGTTCAAACACCTTGGTATCTAAATAAATCCACTAGGAGTATTTATTCAAAAAAGAGATAAGTGGGGTTAGAATGCTACCATAATTTTTGACGAAGTGATATTAACTAGTTAGCCCCAAAAATCCTTGGAGGTTATTGAAGGTCTTGGGAACCTAATACTCCATTGCTTGGATTCTTTTAAGATCAAATTTCACTCCTTCATGTGAAACAATATGACCCAATTAATCCACCTGTTGGACACCAAAATCACATTCCAAAGGTTTAGCATAAAGCTAATGTTATTATACAATTGAAAGTACCCATTTCACATGTTTCAAATGGTTGTCCTAATTTTTATTATAGATGAGGATATCATCAAAAAAAATTGATACAAACTTTCCCATAAATTAACTAAAAATAGTATTAATCAAACTCTAAAATGTAGATGGTGCATTTATGAGGCCAAAAAGCATGATCATAAATTTAGAATGGCCTTTATGAGTTCTAAAATTTGTCTTAGGTATGTCCTCATTATGGATTTGAATCTAATGATACCCAGAATAAAAGTATAACTTAGAAAAATAAATAGCACTAGGAAATTCATCTAGGAAATCATCAATTTCTAGAATAGGGAACTTATCTTTGATGTTGTACTTATTAAATTATTTATAGTCTGGGCACATATTTCAAGTATCATCCTTATTCCACACCATGACCATAGAGGAGGAATATTTTATTTGAATATGTTAGATGATTCATTCCTCCAACATCTCCTGTACCATATTTTAATTTTCACTCTTTTGGGCATAGGGATACATGTAGGGTTTGATGTTGGGTGGTGTACTTCCTAAAATGAGCCTGATGGCTTGATCTTACATGCGTCTTGGAGTAAGTCCTTTTGGCATGTCACTAAAAAAACAAAATGGTCATCTGAAACCCTTTAAAAATAAGGATCTATAGAATACTTGGTGGGTTGAACCTCTATGGAAAATAAGAATGCCACAAATCCCTCATTTTTTGAGAATATTTGTTGTTGTTGATCAAATTTTGACCTCAAGTCAAAATTAGTCACTGCCTCTAAAATAGAACTTTCATAGGATTATCATGTGGTCTTTATCATGCCTTATATGGTCTCTAAAAGTATTCATAAAAACTTATTAGGATATTTTAATTCTAGTTTTGAAAATTTAAGTTAATGTGTCTTTTTGGTCATATAGTGGTCTAGACATGTCATGGAGAGATAATGATTGGTCAAGTGATGTGATTGGTGATTAGGAATTTATCAAAGTCATTTCATGTTTTAATAATTTTATCATAACATTTGATGATGTTTTGAAGTGTTTAAAGTTCATTTATAAACTTGAAGGTGGTGAAAATGAGTGAAAAGGTGATTTATGGAAAACATTTATGTATGTCAAAATTACCTAAGTGAAATGGAAAATACATACCACACACCTTCCAAAGACCTTGGATTAGTTACACAGTTTCCAAACCTATTAAAAAGTTATAATAAGGGTAGAATCTTGAGTTTCAATACCATATTGAGGAGTTAAATGACTTGTACATACTTATTGAAGTCATTTTAAGGTGAAAAGAGTTTTAGAATGTCCTTTGAGTTTCCAAAAGTTAGAAACAAGCATGGGAAAAAGTTTCAAGTTCAATAGTTTTATAAATCTATCTCTCTCCTCCATAACTCTATTCACAAGCTCTTGAAGGCCAAATTCAACTACATGGTATAGGACATACAGGTATATTTGGAAGATAATATTTTATAAAGAGTTTGGGACCCATATGGTATTATAATTTTTGGAATTGGTCATTAGATTGAGATCTTTAGCTTTATGAACAATTGATAATAAGCTAGACTAGACTCAAATCCCCAAAAGTTGAGTTTTATGTAACTATGGAACAAGTATGAGCTAATGTATGCATTAAAAAAATGAATTTAGTTCTCAAAGTTATGTATATGTATACACACATTCTTTCATCATGTTGGCACATGGGGATGGTATTTTAGCAAGAAAGGATGCTTTTGTGCATTGTTTGAAGTCATTGGTAATATTTATATGTTTTAGAGTTCTCTAGGTGTTATAATACATATAAGTGATGATTAATGGTAGTATACCATAATTATAATTCATTAATTTCCTCATTATCATCCAAAAATTCTATATTAGTTTCAATTTGGTCACATCTTCAATCACCTTCTGGATTGTATTCTTGTGTGATTGTATAATAAGTTGATTTGAAGTGGGTTTGAATATGAATTTACATAAAAATTGGGAGTTTTGAATTCAAATTAAATATGTTGAAAAAATGGAGGAAATAGTATCTATGTCCTATCAGATATAGATGCACTTTTTAAAGATTCAAACATAGGGTTGTAGACATATAGATTTGTAGACCTGTAGTTTTGCAACTGCAAGAGAAATTCAATGTTTTCAATGTTTAATTAAGGTTAACAAGGAATGAGATAATTTTTATGGTTTAAAATTAAATAGGTATAGAAAAATGAGTATTTACAAGTCATCTTAAGTCAAGTGGTGGCGAAATGATAATCTAACAAGCCTAATGTACCTATGTGACTGTGTGTGTGGATAATGAAGGTAGAGGTGGTTAAAGATGCCTTGAAAGGGATAATGGAATTTATGGAAGTGAGAGATAATATCCATGAATTTGGAACACTATTATAAAATCATATTGGATTTGAAGAAGGCCAACTCAAAACTACATACTCATAACTTCTCTTCAAGTCACCTACAACCAATTGAGAGAATTTGCCCTGAATAGTCATGTTGATTAACATTGGAGTTTTTAGTGTATTGATAAGGATATAAAGATATAAAAAATAAAAGAGAAGAGAAATTGAAAGGTTTGAATGTTTTATTTGGAGATCAAGATCAATTTAAATACAATACATAGTTAATTATCTTTAATGACCATCTACAACCATTCGTTAAGGAGACTATCTTGGATAGTAATGATGGATGTAGTATATAGTTTCAAAGTGTTGAAGAAAGTCCCAAGCTAGTCAATAGAATTAAGGAAATTTTAATTTATTCAATTTTAATCAATGAAGAACCTAAAACCTCAAATGTATCAAGACTTCTCCTAACAAACACCTATAGGCTACAATCAATACAAGTTGGTCCTAGGTTTAAGGAGAAGGGCAGAGTCATTGAAGAGTGTTTTGTTTTGAATTAGGAGGTGATGAAAGTATATAGATTTTTTTAATATCAAAATTAATAATAATTAAATAACAAATGAATTTGGTCAAGATAGAGTTTTCAAACCCCACACATAGACAATTAGGTTGCCCTTCAAGCCTGTGAAAGGAAACAATGTAAATTGAAAGTGGTGTCTAGGTTGAAAAGTGACATGAGTAATGTAGTCTTGAAGTCATGGAAGATATATAATATCAATGTTGATTCCTTTAAGGATATAAGGATGAAATTAAAATTCATGTCACATATGCCTAATCAAACCCTACTCAGCTAGTCACACACAATCAAATAACAAGCTTAGGTTATCCTTCTTTCATGAAATATTTTTCTTGATTTGAGAAATGGTAAGGTATGTGGAAAAGTATCATGGTGTTTTTAGATCATCATAAAAATTTAAAACTCACCCGATTAAATGAGAACATTGGAAACTTTGCCTAATCAATTGAGGTAAAACACAAGCCTGATCACTCTTGAGAAGTCTGTGTTTGTTTGATAGGTCTAAATAAATTAAGAGGAATAAGGGAGAGAAAGATATTTGAACATGATATAATGAGATATAATAGTCCATATATCATCAAACACAAGTAACAATGAATTTTAAACACAATCAAACCTCATTCAGGCCTAATTGAATCCATAGACCTATATGGGAAGCTAGTTAAGAGATTGATAGTTGTAGTTGGATTGAGAGAATTGATAACCTTAATAATATGGTTATATATATGCACAAAAATTTCATGCATTCCTACACCATGAAAATGTTATGAATGGGATAATACAATTAGTTAGGATATTCTAGGCTAGTTTACATAAGAACCCTAGGCCTAAGTAAATGAGTTTGTTAGAGACCTGATGAATAAAGCTGATAATAGAATCATTGTAATATGTAAATTAGTATATTATATATATAATTGATGTGTTTTAATATTAAACCAAACTCATAATAGTCACCTACAGAACTCAAATCACCTAGAGCTCACTAACACAACCTATCAACTCGTGAGGCTACCAAATTTTTCTCATATCACACATGAAAAATTTCATGGTGGCTCAATATTTTAGTCATGAGGAAGAATACTTGTATACTCAATATTTATGGTATTTTTTTTCATCTAAGGCCTCTAATTTATGACTAATCCTTAAGACCTTGAAGCAATTTTAGCTTGCCTAGGAAAGCCAAAAGGACATGATGAGAAAGAAATAAACTTATATGCCTCTATATGGATTGGAAAAACTCTCAAATAATTTGAAAAATATTTAAAAATTTCTTGAGTATCACCCCATGAAATTTTTTTGTACTTGAAGGTACATAATTGTACATAATATGTCAAAAAGAGTTATTTTATGTTATTTGAGAGGTACGTACAAGGTGTCAGAGCTTCAAATTAGACATGGAGAATGGGGAAGAGGTCATATAACTAAATATAATTATTATTTGGGGTTTACAATATGTGGTAATATTTTAGAGTCAATTTTCAGCCTCTAGGTAGGGAGGCCTAATTGAGGCCTAATTAAGAGAGAGAAATAGCAAAATAGTATATCTCTATTGAGTTTATAATCCTAAAATTGAAGATGGAGTTCTAATTACATAATAAATCCTATAATACTCCTTCATATTCTCATTATACTCTATACTTTTCTCTATACAAGGAGTTTTGCATGATTTTAACACTACACTGAATGAACCAAATTTGGGGATTATGATGTAGAATGAATTCTTGGGGATAATTTGAGACCTAAAAATGGATTGTTTCAATTTTGATATGATTTTAATAGGAAATACATGAATATATAATTATTTGAATTATAATAATTTAAGTTTTGACACTTGTGTGCAATATTGGCCTAAGGAGATGAAGAGTTTTCTAGACACCTAGCAAGAAATGAAAGTGATGTGTCAAGGAGAACCTAAGGAGATAAATTGAGAGCTTTTAAGAGATGATAAAATATGTAATATAACTTGATATCACCATTAATAATGCCACTTTTCACTCAACAATGCAAGCAAAAGGAAGTTTTAGAGAGCTAGTCAAGGTGTGAAGTAAGCATTCTAACTCCTATGCCACATGCAAGGTTGGAAAATATTCAAGAGTGAGACACATGGATTTATAATTTTATTGAGGTAGTTTAATAATTCCTATCTTTTTTTTAACTTATGAGACACTTTTCATCTTCTCTCTCTCTCCTACACCATTCTCTTTTTCTCTCACTTTCCCTATATATGGATCCTTAATTAGGAAAGTTTGTATCCTCGACTTGGGTATGGTGAATCCCCACCTATTTTCATAATTTGATAAATAAATAAAAACCTAGTTTTACCTTCTCCATGAACTATTTCAATGTGTATGTTAGACTAGTTGATTTTACTAAGTGATAAATTCACATCCTTGTTAGCATTCATATTAAATTTTAAAATTCTTTTTTAGGTCTTTTGACGTGTTTAAATGAAGTGTGTATGATTTTAATGAGTTATCTCTTCACTATTATCATGTCATGACCTATTCTTTAGTCCTCCTAGCTCAATTTTGCTTCACAAACCTCCACGAGAAACACTTATGTAGAAATGTAGATTTGGATTAGTGTTATATGTAGGTTAGGCTCTTGGTTCAAGTGAAATTGATTTTTTTAATATTTATTAGGTTAAATTTGGTGGATCAACTTGTTAGGTCATGTTTTATCTCACCCTTTTCATCCAAATAAGTTAGTAGCATAGGTGATGAGCTTAAATAGACATATCAAGGGAGCTAGCCCTTTAATATAGAAGTTTATCCCTACTATATAAAACCCATAGATTGAGGGTTAATCCCATAGTTTGAATAAATTTAATTAGGCTTAAACTACCTCTCCAAGGGTACAAAATTGAGTAATAATAACTATCTAATGAAAACTAACTAGTTATGGAGATTTAGCATGTAATCCACATAGTTCAAATATCCTACATTCTCAATGGAACCATATGCATATCAATTTTATTTATTCATTTATTATCACTAATATTATTATTAGTTCACACTAACATCACTAATTTCATCTAATTCATCAATTTTAATCTCATTCTAATCATTTTTCTAACATTTATTCATCTACTAATCTTATAACCCCCTCATAAGTCAATTAGTCCTTATAATATGTAATTTATCATCTAATCTTATTCTAACCCAACTTGTACATTATATTAGAAATTAAAATTCTAATCCTCATCTACCCATACTACGTACCTACTACTAGGCCTTCTTACAAGCCTAGTCACTAATCTGTACCTAATCCCCTTCTAATACTCATTTATTCCTAACATAAATCTAGAGGATTATACTCTCTATAAGTTTCCCTCATTAAATACATTCTCTAGAATTATCCATTTATATATAATTATAAGGAATTTTAAATTCCTTAGAATTACCTCATTTTCTATTTTCTTCTTCTCTAGAGGCTTCCAATGAATTTTTAATTAATTAGAAAAGAATCCTGCCATTGCCTATTTAAATCCATGACTTCCTCCATTCCAAATGATGAAAAAATCAATCATAAATCTCATGAATCTCCATAGTCAAATAAACCCATGACTCTATTTTATCCAAGCCTTTTGATCAAGCTAATATCATGCTGAAATTCTGAGTCTATTTATAAGTAATCTCCATCTATAATTTTTAGTCTTTTTATTTGAATCTTGATTGGAAACATTTGGATTTAGATTAAAATACTATTTTAAATGTTCATTTTATTGCATTTTGATCTAATGGTTTTCAATTTTAATGGTAGATTGTAGATTTGGGTGTTTTGTATATAATTTTCATATCTAAATCAATTGCTCACATTTATCATCTCACGTTTAGCGACCATAGTGGGATAGCATCCCTCTTTTGTGATAATATTGTGTGTGAAGTGTGATTTTGAAGATTATAGGACTAATAAGGCATGAATTTGGGCTCCAAATTTTCAAAATCTTATTCTCCAGGAAAATAACAATTTTGACCTGCAAATAGTGAATTTTCATTTATAATTTTGACATCTAAGTTGTGTTTTTACATCAAATCCCTAACTTAGCCATTAGTCATTAGGTCACCTAACTATTTTCTTATAGTTTTAGAAAATCACTTATTGTTATTTGTAGTTTTAATAGTCATCTATGATTTTGAATGCTACAATTATAATTTTGATTTTGATTTATGCTTTTGACCACTATAATTATGAATTTTTATTTTCAATTGTGATTCTGACAATTGCAGTTTTTATTTTTAGTGTTGATTTTGACATATTTAGTGAATTTTTATCTTATAGACTAAAAGTGAAAACATATTAAAAAAATATAATTGATTTTTCTAATATTTTTTGGGTTTTATAACATCTATATGGATTTAGTTTTTTTTCATAACTCTATTTGGTAGGGATGATAGGGATCTTGGGCAAACTTATACTCTCCATTAGCAATGTTTAGTTCCATTACAAATTATATTATTGTTAAAATATTGGTTAAATATTCATAAGATAAGCTATAAGACTATAAAAACTTAGTCCTTTTTGTCAGTCTTTACATTCCTTAATCTATTGTGAGTAGTTTGCGAGAGCATATCACCATGTGATTAGATTTTTAGTTATATTCTTAGACCTATTTCTATTTTGTGCAAGATCTTAACTCATGAGGTTTTCCTTATTAGCAAATTTGAAAATATGATTTTTTATTTCTTATTGTAAAATCACTTCTATATTTATAAGATTTTGATTATAATCTATAGTTTTACAATACCACTTATGTGTAGTTGTTGTTTTATAGGTCTTATAAGTGATATTGAATATACTTAACCATGCAGCTAACATAATAGTTTACGAATTATTTACAATATCACTAGTTTGTATCTATGATTTTAGGCTCTTATAAGTGAAGATGAATTTTTTAATTGATTTTTCATAACACTAACTATGTATAAGAAATTTTACTTACTGTAGTAGTGATTTTGCATTCACTTTTTGCCTTTAAATTATCTTTATTGAATGCAATTTTTAGGATCATTTTTAGTGAATTATGAGTCATTAATAGCATCCCACAAGTCCCAAAATCATTTATGTGTTTCCAATTTGCCTCATAATGGGTTATATCCCTTAATCTCACAAGGGCCCCTACCCCTTGACCCTATTAGGGACTACCACCCCTATATCCCTACATCATGGCCCCTCATTCAAAAAAATAATATAGTGTAAAACCCACAATTTTTTCCATTATATTTATTAAGTCTTATTAAACTAACATTTGGCTTGGAATTTTATAGGGCTAAACTCAGTGGTAATTTTGTTTTTTGTAATACTACTAACCACTTGTCTTACATGTTATATTTTTTACACATCTTTATCTAACATCTTATCTTACAGGTCACCCCTTAAGATTACCAAATTAAAACTAATACTCACTTACCTTGTAGGCCACCTATCAAATATTTTGGAATTTTAAAAATCCATCTTATATATATTTATATATATATCAGTCTTAATTAATCGAGTAATAAATATTTTTTATTGCTTGAGGGTCAACCTAAGGGCTACAGTGGTGTATGCTCTCCTCCCCACATCCTAATGGTGAGTATCAAAGGATCAAAAACCATTGACAAACCCTCCCATTTTTATTTTTAGGAGAAATAATAATGTGAAAGTGATATCCATAAACTTTCCATAGTCTTAGGGGTTGGTGACATGGATTTCATCATCATGCATTCAATCATACTCTATGTTCTAATGGAGTATAAAAATTAGGGACAAGTACTGTTAGACCATACAGTGTCCCCATACAGGTCTTTCATGAAGGGAAAGAGTTAAATATTTTAAATAAAAATTAGACATCACCCTACATGGATTTGAGTCCCACATACCTAGTGTATATCGAGGATGCCCATAGAAATCGAGTCAAACCTAACATAATGACTTCGTACCATGGTTGGAGTAGAACCAAAATAGAGTGGTGGAGGGTTATGTTGTAATTATTAAAATAAAAACTTGGCCAATTGACTAGTGATTTTTTGTAATTGATATTTCAAGTCATTTAGGTCCCTCTCAGCACTATGAGGTCCCCTTTAACTACATCAAGATCATATTTTTACACCATGCCTTATAAATTTGACTTATGTTATTAAACTACCTAAGAAATACTTAGATCAAAAGTTTCTAACTCCATATCATGTTTTTGAGTAGTTTTAGTTGTTTCTTTCCCCTTTCTCATGACCATAAGTGTTAGGCCTTACCATGCACAAACCCTAGGAAGGTTGTAAATGTAAAAAATGTATCGATAAATCATACCATTATAATCATCACACCAAGATGAATCCAATTATTGCTAATGTATACAAGGGTGAAAATTTTGAGCCTAAAAAAGTGTACCAATAGAATATATCATTGGAATCATTTTGTATAGATGAATTCAACGACTACTAATTTGTACAAGGTAAAAAGAATCCATACTTTTTTATTGGTAATTTTTTAAATTTTTTATAAAAAAACCTCATAGGTTCAAATTTTAGGTTGGAGATTAGGTTTTTATATATATTCATTGATGATCCTTTAATCCTCTATCATACTACCAATTACCATGGATCTAGGTAGGATATCAAATTTTTCACATTTATTGATGATTTTGATCACTGATTTGCCCATTAAAAAGTAGGGGATACCCTATTTCAATTAAGTGCCTCCTCCCTCTTTGAATCTATGGATTCAAATAAAGTTGGAGCAAGTGAGTGTAACCATGCCCCTAAAGTAGGTGAGTAAAGTCATCCTAAAAGTATTCCATGAGGTAATGCTAATGATTTTAACTTTCCCTTCCTTAACATTATTTTGGATGTACCTAAATTTGAAAAAGCCTATCATTTATTTTAAAATTTTATTGTGATTTCTTACTTTGTTTGTCAAGTCCCCCGAAGAGTCTTTTGAATTAATGGGTTCACAACCATTGGTAAGGCCATGGTGTGAAATTTGGAGTCCAAAACTTTACCAAGAGTTTTTTTTGTTTTGCTTTTCAAACCTAGAGAACTGTAAAGCCATTGTTAATCATGGGCCTTGGTTTATTAATAACATTTTGGTTGTTTTTTATCACTACACTCAGTATTTTCAAGTCTTAGAGCAAGAAAAATTGAAAATCCCCATTTGGGTTGAATTTCCTAGCTTGCCTCTCCTCTTATGGGGTTTTATTAACCAGCTAATAAAACCCATATGACATTTCATATGCCATGAGAATACCAAGTTATTTAGGGCTCATCCCTAAAAGAGGGTTTGTGTTGAAGTGGATCTATCCTAAGATTTGAAATATTCTATTGATATATAAATTATCACTAACCATTTTTCTTAGTGTGTTTTGTGTATAAATTTATTGAATACTTATTTTAGAGTCATTCCTTAGAACATATGATCTAGGAATGCCCTTTGATGGTGCATACACCCCCTACTCTATAGGAAAAGGGTCAATCTAAAGCCAAACCATATAATGGAAATAATGATAGTTATAATACCATCACCCAAAAAAAACCTCTTATAAAGGTGGTGATAGGCCACAAGCTTCTTCATACAAACCTATTGGGAATAACCATGCCTCAAATTCTACTAGAAAAAATGCTTTGCCTAATAAAATTTATCCTCCTCTTGTGCATAATCTACAAGTAGTGGCCTCTCTAGTTGAGATGACACCTTCAATACCATCATCACAACCCTCTCTTAAGGTGAGTGTTCTAGAGGAATAATGGACTTTAGTCACCTTGGACCAAAAAATAGTGTTCTAACATTCTCTTAGATGCTCTCCATATATTGAAGAGGAAGAATATATGGTACATAAATGATAATCATTTAAAATCAATGAATTATTGACCAAAAAACTCATGTTTAGTCATTTTATTACACTAAAGATCTCATAGAAGAGAATGATACCTCAATAATGCCCAATGATTATGTAGTTTTGAAATGTTCTAGGTCTTACTGATCCATTGCATAAGTATGCAGTCAAGAACAATAGCTATCTCATTAGCAGCATGAAAATTCTTTATTTGTAAGAGGTCAATATTTATGGCTTATTATTGTAGAATGCAACACAAATAATTTGGCCTAGAGAAATATGTTAGGATATTGGGTATGAAGTTAGGTGTGGTGGGACCATCACTTTTCTAGCTCCAAATATAGCTCAAAAAATTATTTCTTGGGGCTTAGACCCCACCCACTAGGTGGTATGGACCCTTTAAAACCTTAATAAAAACATCATTGGGATAGTCAATTTTTATGACTCTAATAGTGTGATGGAATGGGCCACCTTATGGAGGTGGCTGCCCAAATCACTTCTAGATGTACATTAGATCCTCTATGGTGATTTACAAGATGGTAGAATTGGTTGAGGATAAATAATGACACATTCTAATGTGGTGGTCCAATGGTGAGCATGAATCCTAGTTTTATATGTACAAGAAATTTAGGGTGTTTGATCCTAACCATCATCAAAGAAAAATTTAAACTCCCCCTTTTTCACTTGGTCCAACTTTTGATAGAGAGTAGATAGGGTTATTTAGTGCCTCAACTGAGCTTTGCTAGCTAAGCAAGATCTTTTTTATTTTACCCTAGTCAATGACAGGCTATTTTTGGTCATCCTTGATACTATTTTATCATAACATCACCCTATTTACTTTAATATTACGTGGACCACACCTCAAGTTAAGCCTATCTCCACATAATTATATCTCGATATTACTCACCTCAAGAATGAAATAACAATGGGGCTATTGAATATTTTTTAGTGATGTCATGGAGTTGTCCTTATAAGTGGATGAAGTGATTTGATAGCCTAAGTAACAATGACAAAGTGTACAATGTTCTTGTCTTAGTGTACTTAAAGGAAGTTGGGTTGATATTTAGTTTTGGCATGATTAGAGATATTTATGGATGGGTATAGTGATTGGAGCATGTGAAAGAGGTCCATAAGATGTTATCTATGATTTAAGAGATTGTGTACATAAGTGGAATTCATCTGGAAGTCTATAGTTTTCATCTAGATAGTTTGGGTCAAGAGGCATAAAATCTAAGTAGGCAATTTGATGACATCACCATTACCATGTGGGAATGAATCAAGGGGAGTTGATCATATGGTTTTTATAAAATTATTCTCTAGTTTTTATGCACTAGATCTTAAGTCATGTGATGAATCATGGTCAAAGCTATGAGGGTACAAAGTTGGCTCCTAAGACAAAATTCACTATTTTCCCATACTTAGACAAATTTGCATATGGCTAGAAAGAACTGAGTAATCATGTTTATGAGGTTAGTATTCACATGAAAGGAAGTTTTAGGATAAAATGATCATATGGGTTTTCTTAATTTTGGTCTTAGTTTATTTATAATAAATTTTAAGACAAGTGCTAAAGTGCATCAGAAGTTATGCATATGCAAAGTTGGGCTCCCAAGTAGTTTGAATATGTTTTTCCATACTTAGAAAAATTAGCAAAGTGGAAAGAAGATCCAAGTAAGAAGTTTTATGGTGGAATATCTCACATATGTGTATATTTTAAGAGATGGTGATCATATGGATTTGTTTATTTTTGAGCCTAGTTTATCTATGTTAAAATT
Source organism: Torreya grandis (assembly GCA_037957365.1). Classification (NCBI taxonomy): domain Eukaryota; kingdom Viridiplantae; phylum Streptophyta; class Pinopsida; order Cupressales; family Taxaceae; genus Torreya; species Torreya grandis. Next base: position 1,107,503 of record JARHVA010003728.1, read on the forward strand.
TAGATCATGCAATGAAGTGCAAAAAAAGTTATGTAGGAGAAAATTTGGCTTCCTAGGTAGGTTTTTACATAGTTATCTCTATGGTAGAACAAAATGAGTGAAAATATTAATGACACTATATCTCACACATATGAGGGTTCTAGGAGAAATTTGTCACATGGTTGGATTATCCTATGTGGGGAGATGATATGGTCCAAATTACAAAAAATGTATCCAAGCACAACAAAATATATAACTATGTAAAGTTGTCCTTCTAACCAAATAAGTAAGGCTCCCATACTTAGTCAAATTTTCACATGTTAAAGTTTGTGCAAGATCAATGGAGTGAATTTACTCGAAGAAGTTAGGAATTAGTGAGATGAAGATTGTTACACAATGTTTAACATTGAGAATTAATGCCTATGAATTAAACTTCAAAAATGATCAAATGATGTCTAATTGATCCAAATATAAGAGTACACATAATGTGAGTAAAGTGGTCAAAGTTTAAGTATGATCGTTTACATTTGAATATTTAAATTTGAAAAGGAAACACTAGTGTTTGGTTTTTGGACCATAAATTTTAATATGTATAAAATTTTCTCATGTAATAAAATTAAAAGTGGTAGAGGACTCTAAGGTGAATCCAAAAATATGAATTGTAAGATCCAGAAGTGTGTACAATTAAAGATATTGATCTTCAAAGTTGTCTACATGTTCGTGCATCATATGCAAGTGACCCAAGAAGATTATTTGAGTTCATTTAGATATTACTTCAATATATCTTGATGATTTAACTATTAGTGAGTGTTGGGGAATCTATGATGATGCTCTATGTGTATTATAAAGGTATTTTCAATCATATGTAGTATGAACATAGTCTTGAAAGGTGTTTGTGTGTTTGTTCATAATGATTGTGTGTACAAAGAAGTGTTTAAGCATTATGTGCTTAAGTAGAAGGGTACTGTGATGGATATGGGAACTTAAGTGGGACTGATAGATCATGTGGAATGGGTCTATTTGTTTGGTAAGTGCTCTTGTGTTTCAATTTGCCTAGAGAATTGTCAAAGCACTGAATGGGTCTCCATAGGATCTAAAAGTGACTTAGGCCTATTTTGAAAGTGGATTGAGCTTAAGTGCGACCTATGTGAGATGCCTTAATGGTGAAGGAATGTTTTTTAGCTAATAAGGAAATATTTTTATATTTTTAATTCATTATTGATCTATATATAATTAAACCAAATGTGTTAGATTCTAGACTTGTATGTGAGAGATACAAGTACAAGGTGCATGTGAGAGTTGTGGTTTGAAGGATAGGTAGTGTGCCTGTTGGTTGAGTTAAAGAGTAGAATATTTTATTAACTATGTTTTTGAACTATAGGTCATGTTCCTAATGTCATGATAGTGCTTTTGTAATTTTAGGACATGTAAAGAGATTTGAGAGTGTATATGAGGATAATATGAGTGAATAAGGAAAGAGTTTGTGACATGATTTTGTGAGAGGCCTGTTTGAGATAGAGAGTGTTTACATAGATGTTAGAAAATAGATATCCATCATTAGGTATTCAAATGAATTTCTAAAGGACTTGGTATTCCTTAAGGGTAGTTGTTCCTTGTGAAACAAGTGTTTCACTAAATACCTTTCCTCGAGAGAATATGATCAAATTTTATTGGTCTAAAGGAGTTGATCAATATCTTAATTGTAATTAAGATATTGGGGATTATTCCCCATGAGGGTTTCCCACAAGAACTATGTGTTATGTATTTGGTCTTGTGTATGAATTGAATGTATGATCTCTATTTTTAATGTTTCTTGATCAAGTTATGTTGGTCAATTAATAGTTTTAAATGAATTAAATTATAATTTAAATATCTGGGCTCACTAATTCACCCCTCTCTTAGTGATTGTACCTCTAATAATTGGTATCAAAGTAGGTTCTTTGGTAAAGGCTTAACAACTTGAAGGTTATCCAAGGTACAGTATGGGTAGTCATTAAGGAGGTTTCTATAATAATAAATAATTGATGTTTAATAGATCTAATTATGATTTTGGAGTGTGAGGATGAGGACATACATTATTTCTCTAGAGTTTGATGTATGACAATCTATTGTGGATGTTTATGCTTCTCCTACTATACCTCCGTCTAATACTACATGCATGAATGTGTTTGAGAATAAATCTAAGATAATTAATGTCATCACTTGTGGTCTTACAGAGGCTAAATTCATCAAAGTAACCCATTACACTTCTACCAAAGAAACATGGAACAAAATGTATATCATTTATGAAGGATATTCAAAGGTCAAGCTTGTTAAGATGTAGACTCCTAGACGGTAATTTTAAATTCTCAAGATGAACAAAGATGGTAGTGTGGCATCCTTTTTGTAGATATTTGATGAGATTTTGAACATCATCAGAGGTCTTAGAAAGAACCTTGAAGAGGCTAATGTTATTCAAAAGGTATTTAGGTCTCTATCTCACAAGTTTGATTTAAAAGTATATACTATAGAAGAGAGTCATGACTTTACTCAGTTGAATATGAATCAATTGCATGGAACACTTACTACCTATGAGACAAGGAAGAATGATGATATACCACCAAATAAGGAAACAACTTTCAAAACTGAAATGAAGAAAAAGAAGAAGTTCTAAGGTAAGAAATTAAAGGAGGATGGCATTCCTGATATAGATGAGGATGAAATAATTTTTTTGATTTCAAGGAAATTAAGAATAGGTTTAGGCAAGTATAAAGGTAAGCTACCCCTTAAATGCTTCAATTGTGGTGAGATAGGAAATTTTGATAATAAGTGCCCTCATAAGTAGAAGAAGGATGATGATGAAGAGCATGATCAAGGTCATGATGATGTTGAGAGATATTTTAGGTCTGATAAAATCAAAAAGGGATTTAAAAGGTTTGATAACAAGAAGAAGTACTTCAATGAAAAAAATATTTTTTACACCAAAGAAGATTGTAGATCATCATATGAGAGTGAAGAGAGTGACACATAGTATGATCATAAAGATGATGGTCCTGTTAAAGAGAGATACCTTTTCATGGTTGAGAAAGGAAGTTGATCACATCAGAAGGAGTCTACCTAGAATGATTCAAATGATGAAGAAGATGAGATGGACTATGAGATTGAATTGATAAATGATAATAAAGAACTGAAGATTGAGAAGATTAATGAGAAGATGAAATCTAAACTCAAGGAATTTGAGGAGCAATTTAGTGTGTTTGAGGTAAGAATGGATGAAGATGCCAAGGAGTATAAAGATATGGTCAAGCATATTAGTTATCAATTAGAAATCCTATCTATAAGCCTAAAATCTAAAGAAGATGAATGTGATAGGTATGTAATTCAAAATTAGTCATTTAAATCCAAGTTAGAGAAGATGTCTAGTAATTTAATGTCATTTATGAGATTTGAAAAGAGATCAAGTGATATAGATAACATTTTGAATGATCAAAAGCATGCAAGTGATAATATTGGTCTTGGATATAAAGAAGAAATAGAGATTGCAACCCAAGACAATATGGAGACTATTATGAACAAGGAAAATCATCCTTTGAAGAAAAATTATCAAATAAGGAATAAAGTTGCTGATAGAATGAAGAAAAATTAGATCAGATAACTAAATACCATGAGGTATGTAAATTTCAATGGTTAATGTTATACTGGTAATTAGTTTGGGCATATAGATAAGGAATGTAGAAGACCTATTAAGAATGAGTTTACATGGGACTATAATAGGGGTCATCTATAAAAAGGTTTAATAAATGTTGAGTGTCTTAAATATCATGATGTGGGACACTTTGAAAAATGTTGTCCATTTAAGGTAAGGTAAGCTAAGTTTCCTATAAGAAATGTTGAGTGTTATAGTTCTTATGACATAGGGCACATTACATGATTAATTCCAAACATGGAAAGGTAGAAAGATATTTTTGTAATAATTATGGTATGTTTCAACTATGAACAAAGAGGTCACATTGATAGGTCCTGCAAGCAAATGTCTATAAGAAAAAATAGGCTGAATCGGGTTCCTAGAGTGTAAGAAAGAAGTCAAGTCAACTCATGGAAGCCAAAGGTGGTAAGTATGAGTCATGATGAGAATTTAGGTCCAATTAATCTATTTTATATGGTGGATAATACCATAGATGGTGAAGAGTCTCAAAATATCTCATTATCTACTCATATTGAGAATAAAGAGATCAAACTCAAAGAGAAGACCAAGGTGTTGGTTGAGGCTAGTCCTAAGATGTGTATAGATCCAAGTGAACATACTTATACTATTGAGCAAGCATCATGAAAATAACACTAATTTTTTATACCTAGTGATGAGATTTTAAGATGTAAGGTTGATCCTTCAAATGAAAAAGTATCTCAAGATTCAGTAGTTTCTCCATGTGTTGTTAATTCTATCTTTGAAAAAAAATAGAGTGATATAGAAGAAGAACCAGTTGTCATAGTTCAAAATAAGAATAATAAAAACAAGATCAAGAAGTATTATAGCTATAAGAGGATTCCATTGGTTATTGAGGAGATGTGGGCCACTCCTAGCTTCACTTTGTTTTAAAGCATTGTATTGCAAAGGATGTCTCTGTCTATGATTTTTAAGATACTCCTTTAAATGGAGAAGCAAGTGTTGTTATGATGTTCTTGAGATGGTCCTAAAATACTAGAGTTGAGTATTCTTAGTTGGAATAGGTATGTCTAGGTGGAAAATATGCTTGGGTGATGCAATGATGTTGATAACTATATATGGAGTAGTTTGCATGGTTAGATTGAAGGTTCCCAGAAGGAAAAAGAGGATTTATGTTTTTTAAATATGATATTTTGCCTAGAAAGGTCTATTGACCTTATTATATCATGCTCCATATGGTTTTGTAGTTTGAAGGTATGTTAAAGTCAATTTGGATATTTTTGTTAGCTCTTAGGTTTCGTAGTTTGTACTTAAGAGCTTATAGGTCCTAAAATGGGTTATAGGAAGTCAAGGTTCCCAATGGTGTAAAAGCTCAAATATTGGTCCATAAGTGTGTAATGGTTGTCTATAGGTGTACAAGACATTTTAAATTTGGATGTTGATTGGAAGGTGCTATGTTGACCATATTTGTTTTAAGATTCTAGGGTTTTGAGATATGATGGAAAAGTTATCTACCTTTTGAGTTGAGTTCTGAGGCTTTTTAATAGATTGAATGGGCCAAATGGGTTTTAAAATCAATATTCATAGAGATTTGAAGGTTTTTGGATCTTAAGTTATTCAAGTTTTTGTCAAGTTGGAGGCCTGATTGGGTAGTAGGTTTGTGAAGGAAGTATATTTTAGAGGATTAACCTAGTGATGAAAATTTGTGTGATTGAAGGGGCATATGAGAGTGATCTAGATATGAAGTTTTAGGTCTTGAATATGTATCTACTAAAAGGTGTGGGCTCTGTAAGTTTCAAGTTAGGTTATAAGGAATCCAAGATAGGCCTAGTGTGAAAAAGATTGGTTTTTGCTCAGTTAATCCAAAAGAGAAAGGTATGTTTATTTTATGCTCAGTTGATTGAGATTATTTTTCTTGTTTTGTGAGTGGCATGAAGTTATAGTTGATGGTCTTTATGGTAGCTTGAGAGTGAAGGCTACTAAACCTATATGTTGGTTCCTCATGGTGTATGGAGATCTGAAGATACTCAAGTGGTGTAATTTTTCAAAATTATTAAGAGGAGTCCCTCTTAGATGTCTCTTGGTAATTTATATTAGATTTCAATGTTTTATGTGTTCTTTATTCATTGGTTGCAGTGTTTGGTTCAAGAGAGTGTTGACATGGAGCAAGATGAAGTTGTCAACACAAGTAGAAGTAGGCTCAAGGTAAGGGGGAGTTTGTATCATATTTATAAGATGGTACTTTCCTATTATGGTATTTTTAGGTATTAAATATCACTTGGTTCCCACTTTGTCATTATGTCAAAGGGGGGGAATGTTCTTGTTGTGGTAGTGTTTGAAGAGAGAGAAAGTGAGTTGTATATTACTATATATGATGATTGTTGACATCAATGACAAAGGGGGAGATTGATGGAGAGTTTTTATTGATGTCATGGAGGTGTTCTTGTGAGTGGATAAAGTGATTTGATCCTAAGTAATAATGACAAAGTGTGTAATGTGCTTGTCTTAGTGTGCTTAAAGGAGGCTTGGTTGATCTTCAATTTTAACATGATTAGAGATGTTCAGGGATGAGTATGGTGATTGGATAATGTGAAATATGTCCCTAAGATGTTATCAATGCTTTGAGATCTTGTGTGTATAAGTGGAATTCATCTTTTAGTCCATAGTTTTCATCTAGATAGTTTGGGTCTAGTGGCAGAAAATAATAGTAGGCAGTTTGATGACATCACCAATACCACATGGAAATGAATCAGGTGGAGTTAGTCATATGGTTATGATCACATTAGTCACTAGTTATTATATGCAATATCTCAAGTCATGTGATGAAATATAGTCAAATATATGAAGGTGCAAAGTTGGATTCTAAGATAGAATTCACTATTTTTCCATACTTAGCCAAATTTACATGTGGCTAGAAAGAGTTGAGTAATCATGTTGTTGAGGTCCATATTTGCATGCATGGAGATTTGAGGATAAAATGATAATATGGGTTTTCTTATTTTTGGTCTTATTTTATTTATGCTAAATTTTAGGACACACACTAAAGTGTGTTAAAAGTTATACAGATGCAAAATTGGGCTCCTAGGTAGTTTGACTATGTTTTTCCATACTTAGCCAAATTTGCAAAGTGGAAAGAAGATCCAAGTAATAATTTTTTTGGTAGCATATGTCACACATGTAGATGTTTTAGGAGAAGGTTATCATATGGGTTTGTTCAATTTTGAGCCTAGTTTATTTGCACTAAAATTTAGATCATGTGATAAAGTGTATAAAATGTTATGCATGAGCAAAATTGGCCTCCCAGGCAGGCTTTGACATAGTTGCCTATGTGGTAGAAGAATCTGAGTGAGAAGATTAATGGCACTATATCTCACATGTGTGAGGGTACTAGGAGTATTTTGTCACATGGTTAGATTCTCCAAAGTAGGGAGATCATATGGTCCAGATTGCATATCATGCATCCAAGCATAGTAAATGATATGACTATGAAACTTTGGTCTTATAGGAAGATAAGTAAGGTTTCCATACTTAGTCAAATTTTCACATGTTAAATTTTGACCAAGATCGATGGAGTGCATTTACTCCAAAAATTCAAGTAGTGAGGTGAAGATAGGTGCACAATGTTTAACATTGAGCATTGGCACCTATGCATTAAATTTTGGACACAATAAAATGGTGTGTAATTGATCTAAAGCTGAGAGGACACATGATGTGATCAAAGTACTCAAAGTTTAACTATGACCATTTACATTTGAATATTTGAATTTTTAACAGAAAGACTAGTGTCTAGTTTTTAGACCATAACTTTCAATTTGGATAGGATTTGCTCATGCAGTAAAAATCAAAGTGGTAGAGGACTCTAAGACACATTTATAAATATGGATATTAAGATCTAGAAGTGTGTAAAGACAAAGATAGTTAGATTCAAAGTTAACTGTGTGTTTTTTCATGATCTATAAGTGAACCAAGAAGATTATTTGGAATTTTTTTGATATATCTTGATTATTTGGCTATTAGGGAGTGTTGAGGATTCCATGAGGATGCTCTATGTGCATTATGAAGGTTTGTTCAGTTGTATTCATTATTAACAAAGTATTATAAGGTGTCTATGTGTTCATTCATAATGATTGTGTGTACAAAGAAATGTATGATCATTTTGTGCTTAAGTATAAGAGTACTGTAATGGATATGGGCAATTAAAGGGGACTTATAGATCATGTGGAATCGATATATGTGTTTGGTAAGTGTTTCTATGTTTTAGTTTTCTTAGATAAGTGTCAAAGAGTTGAATGGGTCTCTATAAGACCTAAAAGTGACTTTGGTCTATTTCGAAAGTGGATTGAACTTAAGTGTGACCTAAGAGATATGCCTTAAGGGTGGAGGAATGTTTTATGGACAAAAAGGAAATATTTTGGTCTTGTTAATTCATGATTTCTCTCTATATATTGAAACCAAATGTGTTGTTTTATATACTTTTATCTGATAGAAACAAGTGAAAGGTGCATGTGAAATTTATGGAGCAAAGGATAGGTAGTGTTCATATTAGTTGAGTTAATGAGAAGAATAGCTTTTTGACTATGTGTATGACTTATAGGTGATGTTCCTAATGTCAAGATAGTGTTCTTGTAGTTTGAGGACATGTGAAGAGATTTGAGTGTACATATGAGGATAGTTTGAGTGAATAAGGAAGGAGTTTATGGCATGCCTTTGGGAAAGGCTTGTTTGAGATAGAGAGTATTTCTATAGACGTTAAAAAATAGAGATATAAGGTGGAAGTGTTCAAACAAGGGTCTAAAGGACTTGGTATTCCTTAGGGATAGTTACTCCTTGTGAAATAGGTGTTTCAATAAATACCTTTGGTCAGGAGGATATGATCAAGGTTTGCTAGTCTAAAGGAGTTGATTAGTCTCTTGTTTTTAATTTCTTTTAGGAAAATAGTCTATTTGTGTTATAGGATTAGGAGTGGGTTTTATTCCCCATGAGGATTTGACATAGGAACTATGTGTTATGTGTTTGATATTGTGTATGCATTCAATGTATGATATATATTGTTAATGTTACTTCATCAAGTTATGTTTATTGATTAATAGTTTGAAAGGATTGTAATTCTAATTCAAATATCTAGGTTCAATAATTCACCCACCCTCTTAATGATTATACCTCTAATAGGGGCATATTATTAGAATTTATAACATTGTCCCTCAACCAGAGGGAGATACTAGATGGATTCATTGGTGTCTGATGCTCTTTCTTGTACTTCCACCTTTCTTTAGATCTACTTTAAGTAAGTAACCTCTTTCAGATGGTATCTACACAATGCTACAGACTGTGAATATATCTGAGCTTCATAGGAATTGGAGTAGTTACCTTTGAATTTTCACCTCCAAACATAGGTGGCACATTGGAGGCATAATATCCAAATTTAGGAGACTCATAAGGCCAATGGAGCTCAATTTTGAGCTCATATACACTAGTTGAAAATTGGAGAAAAAGTATTTAAAGACTTTTTTTTCCCTTCTATGCTCTAGGAAAGTTGTTGATATAATCAAATATTTTAAGGAAGGAAAAAAATGATTTACCAAAATTCCTAACATTTTTCAAGCTTTTGAACATCATTACCATGGTTTTTTCTCAGCAAAATCTTCTTCTCTAGAATGGCAAGTGGCTCTCCATCAATACCTCCATGTTGCACCCTAAAAATTTTCCAATTCTCAAAGAGTTACCTTTGATAGGCCATTATTTCTTAGTTACCTCCTTGGGGATATTAAGTAGATGAAAGTTGACAAAGCCCTAGGAATTGATGGTTTCCCATGTGAGTTTTACCAAACCCTTTGAGATACTATTGGTCTTAATATTCACTGAGTTTATTCTGAATCTGTTCTAACCAAATCTTTGGGATCCCTTATAAAATAGGGTAACATTAAGTTTATTCCCAAGGATGGTGATCATAAAATCATCACTAGCTGGAATCATATTTACTTTTATCAATATCTCCTATAATATTATTGCTAAAGCTTTAATCCTCAAGGTGAAACATATTATCCCTTTAATTTTAAGATTGAGCAAATTGGATTCATTTAGAATAAATTCATTTTGGACAATGTCATTTCCATCTAGGAAGGTATATAATGGCATCAATTTCTAATCAAAAGAATTTGTTTTTTAAGATTGATTTTGAGAAATATTATTACCATATTGAGTGGCCCTTCATTTTGGCTATGTTTTAGCCACTTGGTTTTGTCCCCAAATTTGTTCAAATTGATAACATGCTCTTTTAGGATGTTGGGGCCTATATCACTATCAATGACACCCAATCCTCTCAATTTAAACTTCATCATTCTATTTGATAAGCATTTCCTTTATCCCCTTATTTCTATGTACTATCAGTAGAAGGATTTATCTACCTCCCAGCTAGTTACATGTTAAGGGATTGGTGAAAGGTATCTCCCTCCCTCAATTTGATAGTTTTTAAATGACCACATCACAAATGATTTTTTCCTCACTCTTCAGAGGAAGAAGAGTTTGTTATGAATTCCATGGAATGTATACATATTTCTTATGTAGATTTAGGGTCATCTATCTAATGGAGGAAGACTGAGTGTTACCATCAATATCTAGGACCCAAACCTCCTTGGTTAGGGAGATATTAATGGCAGTGGCTTCTTCTAGGGGTGAAATTTAATTTTCTTGGAATCCTTTTTTCTTTTTGAGCCTCTCACTCTAAACTATGGTGTTATGTGGTGTAGAGAATTGAAAAAAATCTCTTTTTGGATCACCAAGCCTCTTTCTCTTGCTGTCAAATTTCAATTTTTCTCTAAAGTCTTGGTAGGTACTCATGTGTATTATTCCTCTTGTTAGGACCCTTCTAATGCTGCTTACAGTAAATTAGAAATAATTATAAGATATTTTATATGGGTTAACTCTAACAACCATAAGGGTTTCCATAGAGTTTCTTAGAACATATGCTTCCATCCCAAGGAAGTTAGGGGACTAGGTCTCTTAGATATTAAAATTTAATACATTTATCTTGGTGTTAAATGGATTACTAGAGGTCTTATTGGGGATAAATCCTAGAATATTATTCTATGACATTGTATCTCTCAAGGACTCCCATGTGGTAGAAAGGTTTGGAAAGGCCTACGAATTCACTCTCTACTCATAACCGTAGTGCCTATTAAAATTAAGGGTACTTTTATAATTTAAAGTCTATAGAAGGATTTGAAAAGGCTTAATCCTGACCTTAAATGGGTAGGTGAGGACTTCAAGAATGACCTATCCATTAACTCCTAGTTCCTCTGGTGATCACCTTGCTTAAACTTCTGAAATGTTTCCTATGCCTTGGTCCCTTGGGTTAAAGGCTTAAGGCTCTTTGAAAAAGGTGTGAATGTTATCAATGATATTTTTTCAAAGAGAAAAATGCCTAGATCACTTGAAAATAAATTTCATTTAAATAATCTAGATGTATAGGATTTTAAAAAAAATTAAGGTTCTGTACCTAAAGAGCATTTATATAAAATAGGAGTCAACCCTCTTTTTCCTTGGTGTAATGATTGGAATTGGCCTACAACCACCCATTCACCTGATATTCTCCTCATCTAAGGTATAATTTACTATCCCCTCAACATATTCAAAATGAAATTCTCAACCTTAGATTGAATCTCCATTCTAAACATGGGGTTTGGGCTCAATGCTTTAGCATGGTATGTTATTCTATTATTGAGCCCAAAAAATCTCATTTTTTATGGTGTTTCCTTTATCAGGGTCTACCTATGGGTGACCGACTCAATCATATGGGTATGCTTAACCCCATTTCCCTATCTTGCTGATAACTAGAGACTATTAAGCACAATCTGCATGGCACTAGATACATTCCCTTTTCTAGACCTTTTGACCTAAATTATTCACATGGAAGATGGCTCTCTTAGGGGACTCAACTCTATTTCCTAAAAAATACAACCAATTTTGGTAGATATTTTGATTTAATATAATATTTTAGATTTAAAAAGATAGAAATTATGCTTTTTAAATCATGAAGAGTTGGAAGGTAATTTTTGTGTTCCTAATAAAATTATTGTTTCATCTAATATTACTCTTCAAATCAAATTCAAATAGACAAGGTCCACATAGAACTAAACCACCTCCAAATTTTGCTCAATCACTAGGGAACTACCCCATGCATGGTCATACGTGAACCTCCTGAGCCTCAAAACATCCTATGCCTCCTCAAGGATGAAAGCATGGGCCATGTTAAATAAAGTCTAGAACTAGACACATGATTCATTCTCCTCATTAGTCACCACCTTGTTAATCTTCTCCTCATCATGGTGCTCTGAGTAGCTCATAAAGAATTAGAGGTAGTGGTAAGGATTGTAGATCTCCTCCCCTATCTCAAGATGGTGACATCAAAGGATGGGGTCCTCCCCACCAAAGCAAGTTTCCACATTTGGTTATAGAAAAGTTTCCTAAAATAAATCAAGATGAGATATTAGAGGCTCAACAAAACACTAGTTGGGAACCCTTACCTATGGATAAGGATCCTCCTACTTGGGATTATGGGGTGGTAAGCCTTAGGACCTATCATCTCTACTACCTCCCCCAATGTCCATGCTTACTATGGATGATTAATTATTTTCTTTATTATTATTTGTACCTTAATCTATCTGCTTTGATATCAAACTATTGATGTGATGTTTTTTGTGTAGGTGTGGTCATTTTTTACCACTATTTTGACTTTTCTCGAGGTATATTTACCCTCAGTGTGATTTTAATCATAAGGTGTGACTTTTTAACCATTTTTTGTATGATTAACATTATACCATGTCTTGTTTGATTAATATATAGGTGCTCTTCAATAAAAAAAATCATGAATAAAACTATCATGATGAAAAAATTCAATTCATCCCATATCATAAGTTATGGTTTTTCAACCTTTTAGTGCTCAAGATGCCAGATCCAAAATAACTATGATAGAAACTTGCCTAAATCAAATATTTGATACCAATTGTAATGAAATTACTTAGATGGTTCACAAGAATAGAATTATATATCATAAAATTAAGAATAAAATAAGCAGATCTAAAATAACAATTGATAAAATAGTAGAATACTTGAATATTATGATTGAGCCACTTTAAGGGGGAAAGCTACACATAATGCAATAAGAACAAAATTCATAATATGATGATAAAATACTAACCACTAATTCCTATATATAGTCTAATTAGTCATGATTATTCCATAGGTTGACCATAGTAATAACATTGATAAATGTAATAAGATAATATGAAGGTTTGTAATATAGAAGTTGGACACACATATCATTAGATTTACTATAGGTTGAAGGCATAATAATACTTCTATAACTGTGGTTAATACCATCAAATATGAACACTAGTATCTATCTATGATATAGGTATGATTACATCTTAATGCTTTGCCTTTATATTTATAATTTTACTCTAGGATATAGGTTGTCACTCTTTACCAATTGATCAAACCCTATCTCTTCATCCTTATCTACCCTTAGAATGAGTTTACTAAAAATGTGTTAGTGGGATCATGGTGTCAATAAAAACTCAAAGACCCGTATGCAAGTGAGCATTAATTACATACCAAATACTATAATGAGGGACTCAAAATTATGTAGTTATCCATTATGTGTGGGAATGTGTGTGCACATTAGTGTAATACATTATATGAATATGTATGTAGTGATCTATCTTGTAACTTGACAAATATCAGTCATGGGTTTCTATTTAAATGTTTGAAATGTAATATGACTAATCCTATGATTGATATGTAAATAGGTATGAATAAGTCATAATATCTTGGTTGTGTAATTTATTGATTTATCTTTAGTATGTGCTTTCTTGGTATTTTCTAGATGAGTAATGAGAAGGCTTATACTTGTATTTAAGCTATTTTTTTTGAAAATATCTCATAGTAGCATTGAATAAGATAAATAGGCTAACCCATAGGTTTTAAAACATTCTAAATTTTAATGACTATTAGAAACTAGACACTAAATAAGGATCTAGACACTATTGTTAGTGGTAGTGTCCTTCTATGGTCGATAGTGTCTAGAAGGCTAGAAAGTAGGTATAGATATGAAACTAGTAGTGACCGGTGTTTATCAAGTTTAATATTTATGCGTAGTTAATTATACCTAGGTAATAATAATGATATGTATCATGCTAATATATTATCATTTAGGCATATTGAGATCTCAATTGAAAGCCTTTCAATTACAAGGAGTTCTAAAATTGAAGCATAGAGTCCTAATTAATATTTGTCAAATGTTCATGATTGAAATGCTAAAAATATTTAGTTTTAGTATATAAAATTTGTGAATTAACCTCTTAGTTATATATAATAATTATTTCTATCCTTATTATCAAATTATTACAAGAGACAATAAGTTTATATTCAATTGAGGAAGGTATAATACATTTAAGATAATGAATTTTGGAAGTCCTAGTGAGTTGAGTTAGATTGAATCTTTACCTTGAGGTCATAGAATTGTTTTATAAAAATTACACTATACTAAAAATTTATTCATGAAACTCCTAAAATAAATCCCTTTATAAACTCATATGTTGTGTAGCACCAGTTTCTATCACCCAAACATTATCCTAGGTTAAAATATATGAGTCATTATTTACTTCGTCAAAGATGAAAAGAACACATTCAAAATAAAACTAAGCTATATTTAATTACATGTTTATGTTATTTACCTTTTATAATTTTTATTTTTTATAGGATTCAATTTTCTCCCATGATGTCTTGAGTTCACAGGTCTCACGACTCCCTTTTCTTTCCTAGCATTTGTGAAAGAAGTGTTATTTTTAATCTTGATTTTCTTAATGATAATTTTTTTAATATTATATACCTCCAAATTTTTTCTTCCCTCTGCCTCTATCATTCATAACTTTTTTTTAAAATTTCCCTTTTAGATTCACATAAAAAATGTTTTCTCCTATAGACTATATTTTTTCCAAAGGTTTTTTTAATCATTTAACCATCTTCTCAACTAATTGATCAAATATCAAATTATTTAATAAATTAATTTTTTTCAATGAATCCATGTAGGTTGAGTATGTATGGATAAGATAATATATTAAGGTGATCATATATACATCAATTTTTATATCAGTTGTATTAACATCATGCTTGATTGCATGGATTTCTGAAGCCAAAGTCACATCTCCACTTCTCAACTCAAGATTGAATAGAGTCAACTTAAACCATATGAACTCTAATTATGAGTGAGAAAAATACATATTATTTTTTTGTGTGATTCCCAAGGAGTGTTTTACCCATGTATGTGATTAAACACCTCTACATCAACTGAATCCCTCATCAAGCCCAATGATTTTAAAATTTTCCACTTATATAAAGGTATCTTCTTTGAAGCTTTTGGTTTAGGTGGTTGATCATCCTAATAATATATGGTTGACCATAATTCATTGAATATAAGTGTGTTACCCACCTATTTATACCATTTTAATGAGGTATATCTACTGGTTAGCATTATGTTGATAATAGTTTTAATTAAATACATGTTTGTTGTGTCAGGGGATGGAATGGTTCCTTATCACTCAAAAGGTCCCATTTTATACATACTACTTGATTTATATATTAAATATATATATATATATATATATATATATATATATATTATCGCCCTTCCTATACTCATTGTTATGTGGAATAATCACATCTTTTCTATATGACCAAGGGGTACATGAAAGAGATGTTAAAGCATGTGAGATAAAAATGGCACATGGTACTTAGGTATTATGTGAAAAGATTTTTATTTATATATGAAACCCACTTAAGAATAATTCCTTGTATATGGGTGTGATAACCCTATGTACTTTGAATTCTCATGATTTTTCAAGATTTACATCTAGCGATAATAGAAAATGGGCAACAAAGGAGGAAAATATTATTTTCTTGATTCTCCCTAAGAGTTTATAAGAATGATGCCACAAATATTTTTTTATAACTATATTATCCCATCAGTTTAGTAGTTTGATAATAATGACATGACTCATAAAAATAAATAAGAGGCACTATAGATACTAAACTCTATGATTTTGGTCTTTATTTTGCACAAATTGACTTTTTTTTTAAATGTACTATTTATAGTTTATATAATGACTTTTATTTATTTTTAATAAGTTAAAATTGAGAAAAATATTTATAATTTCCTTATGGTAATGTCATCCATTAAAAAATTATGCTTTTATTTATGAGAAAAAATAATAAAAGGAAATGAGTCTAACTTATCTCATGTTGATAGGTTTTGGCTCCACTTGGAATAGTGGTAATATGGTGAATATCTTTTTCTAGAGATCAAGTCTCAATCCACACAACTATATGACCAAAAAAAGTAGGCATGAATGCTTTGATGTATCCCAAAACAACCAATACACCCAAAATGCCTTGATATTAACATATTTTTAGTGAGATTTAGTACAAAATTTGCCAAAATATTACCAACACCAATCAAAATGTAACTATAATAAGAACAACAAAATAAATATCCTTGAAGTATGAGAGGATCTTCCAATAAAAATTATGTTAAAAACTCACAAAATACTATATTTATAAATTTAGATAAAGCACTAAAATGATTATATTTATCATAGACCACTTTGAGGGGGAAACCTCCTTTGAACAAGCTCAATACAATAAACTAATGGATGCCTTCATTGGTCTCAATAATTACTTATATATGAAATATAATCTAAAAAGATACTACTTCTCATAAATGTAGGATAAAATAAAATGCTCACAAGATGACTTACAAAGCATATGCATCCATAGAAATTACTAAACTAACAAAGTAAAGAAAAGAGATATCATCCATCCTTCTTAGAAAAAACTGTCCTCAAAGCTTCAAATGTAGGAATTAGTGTTGAATTTGAAATAGTGGTTCCCATGTTGCATCCTCTAGTTGTATTCTATGCCACTAAATTAAAACCTTGATGATGGAGTAGGAGAAAAGTTACCCTGTGTGCCTGTCCAAGATTGCCTTTAGCTCAAGAAGAATGGATCCTTAATTATTTACTTCTAGTAAAATAGTTTTTACTCTGATATTTATGCCAAGAAATTTTTTCAGACAAGAGACATGAAATATTAGGTGAAATTAGGAAGAATGTGGGAGCTCTAACTTATAGAAACCAACCCAATCTTTTGAATAACCTTATAGGGCCCATAGAACTTAGGATCTAACTTATAATTCCCTTAGAGTTTTAGGGATGATTGCTTGTAGGGATATAGGCAAGGAAAAACCATATCACCTACTTGAAAAATACACTTAGAATGGTGTTGATATGCCTATTTTTTCATTTAATTTTGTGCCATAAGAAGATTTTCCCATAGGTTACTAAGGATATGATCCAAATTTTGGAGAATTGTGTTGACCGCTTGAGTTGATGAACTATTAGGGGTGTATACAAGGAACACTAGTGGTGCTTGACAATAGACTACTTCATATGGATTCATTTTTGTTGAAGTGTGGTAGGAGGTATTTTAACACCATTCAATGAGAGGGAGCCACTTTTCCCATTGATTTTGTTTTTTTGAGGTGAAGCAACAAAGGAAAGTTTCCAAGCATTTGTGGATAATACTTAAAATCAGCTTTAGTTGGGTGTTGGTGCAACAAAATTATTTTGAATGAAAATTGGTTGGTGAAGGTTGCATCATGATATAAGATAATGGATGAAGTAATGCCATGAAGATGGAAAATATGGTCCATAAAAATTTATGTGAATGTGGAGGTGCTATAGGGATGGCTAAGGGAAAAAAATGACTATATTTAGAGAGGTGATCAACAACAACCAAGATCAGCATATTCCATCTAGATTTAGGGAGACCTTTAATGAAATCCATATAAATATCTATCCAAATCCTATTAGAGATGGATAGGGGTTCGAGAAACCAAGGGATGAGTGTTGGTTGACCCTTATTACATTGGTAAGTATCACATTCAACCACTATCTATTGAATTGCCTTTTTTATACCCTTTTAAAATAATTTGTGTCATGCCCACTCATAAGTTTTGAGAAAAAATAAGTTCCCTATGGATAGAGAATCATGGAGTTCATATAATATATCCTACTGAATATCTATGCTCTGGGGAAGCACCAGATGACCCTTATATCTTAGAAAAGTACCATCTCAAGAATAATGTGGTATAACTGGGGGTTTATTGGACAACTCTAAAATTATTTGAGATAATGAGGAGCAATTGGCATACCCCTATTATACAGTGTCCAACCAATTTGGAATAGGCATGGAAATAGTTGAAAGGGAAGCTTGATACATAAATGTGTGAGACAGAGCATCAACCATAGTATTGTCCTTATCCCTCTTATAAGTTATCTCATAGTCATAACCCATGCATTTTCTGACCCATTTCTATTGTGATGGGGTAGAGACCTATTATTCTAAGAAATATTTTAGACTCTAGTGATCAGTTTTGATGAAAAATGATTTCCTAGTAGGTATGGATACCACTTCTATACTACATATAAAATGGTCATCATTTCCTTCTCATAATTAGATAGAACTAAATTCTTTCCAAAAAGGGATTTTATATTAAATTCAATGGTGCATCCTTCTTGGAGGATAATAGCACCAAGTCCATTGCTATAAGCATCACAGTTGATATTGAAGGGCTTAGAAACAATTGGCACAACTAGAAATGTGTAGTACACATAGCTTGTTTCAATTATTCAAATTCAGTCTTAGCAGCTTATGTCTAATTAAAATAATCTTTTTTCAACATAGCTATTAGTGGATCTATAATATTCCCATAATCCTTGACGAAATTGGGATAGTATCTAGTCATCCCTAAAAAACCATGGAGGCTTTTGAGTGTCTGAGGATGCAACTAATTTATCATGGAAACTATTTTTTAGGATCCACTCGAACCACTTGGGATGAAACAATATGCTTGATATAATCCACTTTGTCTTAGCCAAACTTACATTTGTACAATTTTCCACAAATATGATGGTTAGAGACAAGTTTCCATGCAAGCTCTAGATGTTAGAGATGCTCAAATCATGTTTTACTATAGATGAGGATATCATCAAAGAAGACTAGAATGAATTTCCATAGGTAGGGCCAAAATATTTTATTCATCAATGCCTAGGGTGTTGATGGAGCATTATTGAGGCCAAAGGGCATGAAAAAAAAACTCATAATGAACATCATGCTTGTAAAAAGTTGTCTTAGGGATATCATCCTCATGAAGTTGGATCTAGGGATATCCAGAGTAGAGATCCAACTTAGAGAAAAAATGAGTGCCATGAAGCTCATCAATAACATGGATCAATAAATTTTCCTTGATTATGAGGTGATTAAGTGCACAAAAAATAAATATATAGTTACCATGACCCATATTTTTCTAAACAAGGAGAACTAGAGAAGAATATGGGATAGTATTGAGGTGAATAATGCCTTGCTTTAGTAAGTTTTGATTGAGAATATCGATCTTGATATTTTTTGAAAATGGGTAGTGATAAGACTTGATGTTGAGAGGAAAACTTCCAAGAATGAGTTTAATATATTGGTCCTCTAGATGTGAAGGTGGCAATCCCACTGGTTCAGTAAAGACATGTGCATACCTCTACAAAATGGTTTGTAGATCAAAAGGATTATTGGAGACTATTGATGGTTGTATTTAAATAGAATGGAGCTAGGTAATGATACTATGGGAATTATTATTAAGAATATTTTATAAATGATGTGAACTTATGATGTTGAGAGATCCTATTTTTAATCCTTTCAATGTGTGTTTTTGTGCATTATCTAGAAACTATATCCAAAGTTTAGCAAAATCCCATAAGATGGGTCAAGTGTGTGTAACCACTAGGCTCCTAAAACAACATCAGGTCTACCTAAGGGTAAGGAAAAAATGGTGGAGAACAAGTTATAGTCTCTAATAGAGATACACACATTGTGACACTTCCCTTTGCAATGTAATGTGCCCCCATTGGAAATCATGACTTCAATGTTGGAGCAGGGATGGATAAAAAAATCAACCTATTTGGTGATCTAAGGGTCAATGAAGTTATGAGTGCTACTTGAATCAATGAGTATTATATGAGGGAGATTCTTGAATTAACCCCTAACCTATATTTTTTGTGGAGTAATGAATATTACTAAGGCATGGAGAGATATTTGTGGTTTGTCTTCTTGAGATGCAAGTTCTATAATTAATTGAGCTTCTTTCAGATCATCTATTGTATCCTAAACATCTTCCCAATCTTTAGTTTTAGATGGAGAGTCCACATCCAATAGTTTGAGAATTTTCTCAACACATAGATTTCCCCATGTGAATTTATCATTATAGTTATAACATAGTCCTTTTTATCTATGGGCTTGCATCTATACATCAGTCAAATGCTTGAAATGAGTGGTTCTGAGGGTTGTTTGTGAGATCATTATGGATCTATATTTTTGAATGGAATTAAATTATATTTGAATCAATGATAAGCTATGATTTTTTACTCTACCAACTTAGCCAACCCTAAATATCATTATGTTTAGTTGAAAGATTTTGACCTCATATCAAATTACATCCTTCAGTCCATTGACAAAGCAACTCTTAAAGAATTCATCAGACAATCATTCTATGTGATCAAATAGTTTTTCAAATTTTGTTTGATATTTTCTCACTATTCCTATTTAGAAAAGTTTAGTGAGTGCTCCAATAAATTCATCAAAATTACTAGGGCCAAACCGTTATAAAATGAGGGTGTAAAAATTGGTCCATATGGGTTCATCATGATCCTTGGTATGTAGACACCAAAAACATAAACCATACTATTTCATATGCCATCGCCATTGTTTTATATGCTTATTTACCATTATTATATATCCTAGCCATTTACCCCCACCACTTGGTGGCAACCCTCCTACCATTTTATCCAATCTATCTATACCATCATTATCCTTAGCAATGTCAGTCCATTCCTATCTAGACCAAATCCTATTTTTATTCATCCTACCTAATCCTATTTTGATTTTGGTTACTTTGGTTCTTCTCACACCTTTTTTGGGTGGATTACAATCAAGTTTCAACAATCAATCAAATCCATGTTTATAATGATAGTCTATGAAAGTAGTGTGACAGTTGATCTAGCAAGATATCTTTCATCCTATCAAGTCTGTTTATGTGAGCCTGATTATAACCACCTATGGGCAAATCAATGTTTCACCAATATTGCTACTAATTATAACCACCTATGGGAAAATTAGTATCATTAACATATACCTTTTTATCATAGTTATAATTATCTATTGGAAAACTATGAGCAACACTTGTTTATCATGCATTGCCACATAACTTTGCAATTGTTGTTTTCATTTGACTAGTCATTTACTGGATTTGAGAACTTGTTGGGACCTAGTTGGTTTTTTCCCCACCTTTTGTGTGGATGGAATTACTATGACTTGAGGTCATTTTGGGACTATGTAGGTCATTCTCAACTCATTTTGAGGTCACCTTAGTCCTCCTTTCCATACGCTCTTGACATTTTGTGAGCAAGTATCTTGTCATTCTCTAACGAGTTAAGATACCTCAAAATTCCAAAAACATTAATAACATTTTAAAAAATCTAAAAACATTTGTCCTGTCTAAGCCTAGTTAGTTATCCTAAATTCACCTTACTGGGGAATTATCATTATTAGGATGATTTCTTTAACTTTTGTTTTTAGCCTTTTTATTTGTTTATTTATTTCAAGTTGTTTGTTTGTTTGCTTTTTATTTATTTATTTGTTTATTCATTTCCCTGATTGTTTGCTTTCAAGACTGTTTCGTTGACTTAGTCTATATGTGTTCATTGGGTGATTCCTTACACATATTATTATTATGTCTATCCATATTTATATGTTTACATTTTCATCATGGTTTCTATCATTGGTACATTATTTTCTATTGTGTATTGGATTACGGGAGTCAATCCTCATGAATATTTTGGTCAAGTCTTTAAGGTATTCTATCTTACAGCCTACCATCACATGATACAACAAACTTCATCTTTTAGAATTATATATAGCAATGGTGGAATATCTTCGGCATCAACATCCTGATTCACTCCCAATCATATCCCAAATAGAGAAATTAACCATGATAGAATTTCAACATTTATTAGTTTGAATGATCATCTCCCTATTAGTAGGTTGTTCTAATTCATCATTACCCTCTATGTCATATTATCATCATCCTTGACCAAGTTTATCATAATTTTCATAATTGGGGTCCAATGATTATAACCACCTATGGGAAAATAATTGTACACTATCCCACCCACATTTCTCAATGATTATAACCACCTTTGAATAAATCATTATGTTGTCACCACTTTACTTTTTATACCTATATAGGGGCATGTTATTATCTTGTTTATCTATCCTAACTGGGTTAGCTCCATCTTCTTAATTATTATAACCACCTTTGGTCAAATCATTATGTTATGATACCACATTGGCACTATCAGGGTATAATGCCTATAACCACCTTTGGGAAAACCATTATACATTGTCCCACTTACATTATCAATGATTTTGACTAATTTTTCACTATCATTGTGTTTTCACCCCATCATCTTTCCTTTCTTTTGTCCCCTCATTTCACTTCTTTCTATTTGAGGGGTTGTTTGTCGATCCACTTGTACCAACCATTCCCTCAAGGGGGCATCATATAATTAGTTTATCATCATTGTAGTTGTAGTCATATAAGACCTTTTAATTATTTGAGAAGACATTTCTTTGCTTATATCTTGAAACACCTTCCCAAATAGGGGTAAATTGTAGACACCTAAAAATAGTCACTGATAACCTCTAATCAGGATTTTGGCTAGTTTCCATTTAAAATGTACAATTTGGCCTAAAAGCACTAAAAATTGCTAAATGATATGAAAATGACATATTCAAGTGTAGATTTTGGATAGGGTATCCATAAATGGTGAAATATAATTTATGGGCTAGTTAATTTTTATCAATATATTTCAAATTAAAATGCCAAATTTGCACTTGCATGATCTCGACTATTCGTTCCTATCAAATATTTTGCACAAGACTCGTGATTATGTTATTTATTATTGGTAACATCCTAAATGGGAATATGCATCCAATGCATCTACAACAGACTTCTAATTCTAATCCAGTCAAATTTAGGACCAATAAAAAGGCATTCTGATCAATTTGGGTAATTTGTGCATAATGTGCTTAATCATGCTTAAGAGATAATTAACCCAAATCAAGGCCTAATTAAGAATTCCATAAAAAATTGTTGAAAAATTATTTTTGGAAATGAATATTGAATATATGCATAATCAAGTGACCTAATTTCTTAGGAAGACGTCCCTATGCCATAAATGCCACAAATATCAGGATTCATGCCCTCCATGCCTCATCAATGCCTTCTATGATGCCCTCCATGCCTTTTAATTACCCATTCTTCCAATGCCATGATAATGATAATTACAAACTTAATTATAAAAATTGAATTAATCCTTAACCACACATCTCAATCTTGAGATGGATAGTTGAGGCTGATTTTGATCAAATCCAAAAATCTATAAATAGGAGGCCTCACAACATAATTTCTAAGCTTAGTTAGTGCAAAGTTATAATGTAGGATTGGTTCCAAAAAGCTTCAAGAAATTAGTGTATAATGCCAAATTGATTCCAAGCCAAGCCAAACCACAAGCCAAAGGTGCCAAGTAGAGATGGAGGTTTTCAAGCTTCTATTGTCAAGGACTTCATGAGCACAAGCTGATTAAGCTATGACAACAATCATTTTGGAGCATCCAATGAAGGTAAAAGAGATTTCTTTTGCATTTTAGTTGTGTGTTTCATTCATGATTGTTAAGTAAGCTCTCCTTAGTGTTTAGGCCTAGATATTTTATGATTTTAGTTTGTTTATTTCATTTTGGAACTAACATAATACTAACCATCCTCTCTTGAGTCAAATTCCTAGATCACATGGTATACCAACAATACCATTGAAGGGCTTCAATTTCCAAGTGAAAGGATGTAAGTGGAACCTTGTTGGAATCAAAAGTGTTATGTAGACTAAAATATTATTCTTTTTGATAAATCCATCCAGTTGGATCTGCACCATTGAATAGGGGAAAATTAACCTTTAGCCCATGATAATTATTATTAAAAGAAAACCTAGTATCTGAAGAAGAATCTTGATGTTGTATGTTGTTCATGGTGGTATGTTGAGGACTGAGGCCAAGAATTTTTTCATCAATATATTTGATGTGGGTCTCAAGGGTGATAATTTCATCCTCCATATTTTTTTCTCATATTTGGGTTACTACCATGACTTGAATAACATATTATATTTGCAATGGATAGGAAAACTAAAGTTAAGACATGTTTAGTAAGGAAATTTTTAAATTTAGGAAAAAATATAAGGGGTACATGGGTTTTTAATATTTTTTATATAGTGGGATTATGATTGATGAAGGTGAGGGAAATTTTAGGAGTGAAAATGAAAAAATTAAAAAATTATCAAAGAGGGACAATGGAGTAGAAAGAGACGATGAACATAGTGTAAAACTTTCAAGGCAAATGGATAAAAATAGAATTTATGGAAAAACCCAAAAGAAGAGAAAATTAATATTTGTGGGAATTAGGAGTGGAATTGGGATATGGGACCTCAAGGAAGAAAATGCAGGGAATGGAATTTTAAGTGTTTGAATAAAGTTTGAAGATCAATGGGGCTACAGAGGGAGAGATATTGTAAAAAATGGTTTTTTTGCTTTCTATTTTTCTATTTTTTATCTAGTGGTAAATCCTCTAAGAGTCTACTGATACTCTTCAAATGATTTATAGATTTTTATTTTTATCAAATATCTACCTGCAAGTGCTCTGACAATCTATGGATACTATTTTGATTGATTTTTTTGAGTATGCTATAAATATTTAGAAACTAATAGAAATGTGCCTAAAGTTTCAATGGTTTTTGAAGGGTTTGGAAAATATCACTTTGGCTACCAATGCCATCTAAGCGAGTATCACTCTCCAAAAAACATTTGGCCATAGATTTATCTCATAGAGATAACTCTTGGTTTTCCTCATGGATGGAAACTACTCAATCAGGATTGGGCCATTTCCCTTTTTGCCAGTAGGTCCTCTCAATGGGCTAGGTACTTTGGGGATCATATGGTACTCTTCATAGTGAGTTTTAGGGATTTCACCCAAGCATTTCCCATAGTTATGCGATCAAGTTTTTCCCTAATCTGAAATAGATTATTGTGATACAAAAAATTATTTAAATGAATTATGCCACAAAATAGAGTTAAGATTTTCTAAAAATATATTGAAAAGAATTATGCAGTAGAATAAAGGTAAGACTTTTTGAGTTAGAAAATTTGGCCGTAGAAAGCACTCTGATACTAGATGAGAGGATCCACCCACAAAAAATTGATAAAAATGTATGAAATAATAGATTTATAATATTAGTTGAAGCACTGAAATGATTATATTGATCATAGACCACTTCAAGGGGGTAACCTCCTTTGAGTAAGCTCAATACAATAAATTCATGGATGACTTCATTGGCCTCAAAAATTACTTATATATGAATTTTAATATAAGAAACTACTACTTGCCCTGAGTGTGGGATAAAACGAAATGCTTATGGGATGACTTAAAAAGCATATGCATCCATAACAACTACTAAACTAAAAAAGTAAAGAGAAGAGATATCATGGGTTCATAAAAAAAGTAGACCAACATAGGTATAATAAAATTAAATGTAACCAATGGATAGGATTCATGAATTCAAACACACTTGAAATAACAAAAAAATCACCATAAGAGAGCTTTCTGAAGTCAAAGATATTGAAATATGTCACACAATAATAAAGTATTTTGGAAGAATGCCTTGAATCTAGATAAAACACCTTTAAAAAAGTAATAAATGCCTTGATTGAGGTATGATACTAGGCATTATGCCTCCCTTAATATAAATACCTTTCTAAAAACATAAATTCCTTCATAAATAAATGATATGCAATGTTTATCAATGGGGAAAAGGTTGATTTGAATGAATTTAATTGGCTATGAAGTACACAAAGATAAATAATGGAAAATTAATAAAATAAAACTATGCTCTGATACCAATGTCAAGATAGGATTTGAATGATAATAAAAATGAAATTTATTATAAACCAAAGTTATTGCATATTTTATTAAACAAGAATGAAATATCACATTATTAAATAGCTAAACATGTGACTAATCCTTTCATATTCCATGAAAACTTTGCGTCTTCCTAGTATGAGACAAAATCTCTCCTATAATTTTAATCTTAGGATTTAAAATATTATATTACAATAATGTTATATATAGTTCTAAAATTAAAATATCTCCTTAAGAGCATCTTGAGCATAGGGAAAGGACCTTCTAGTTTTTTATTACATCGTGAGGCAATTGTTATTAGAATTTCCTCCTTCCCTTATGTATAGAATTTCCACATGGCTTGGATTAAATAAATTATTGACTTCTCTTTTCCCTTATACATCTAACATGACTAGTTTAGAAAATAACATGGTAGGTATTACCTTTAGTGGTCATACATAACGTGATAGTATAAATGATAATATTAATGTAATGTATAGTGCATCTCTACATGCCACTCAAGCCTCTAATTCAGACCAAATTCAACGGGTCCTAATCAAATATTATTACAAGTCATAAACCAAATGAATACCATGCAAGGTTTCAATATTACCCAAATGCTATAATTTCACTATAATCTTATGAAAATACAATGTAAACCTCATTATGTTTAGTGGGGAGTTCTACCTCAAAATTACTTATACCCCCATTAGAGATTCTATTGTTAACCTCATTCCACAACCTTCTCTCTAAAACAAAGTCATTAAACATCTTTAAAATGAACCCTTAATTCCTCATATTGTTGGCATTAAATTTAGTGGGATTTCTCATACAATATACAATCTCCTATAATGGATCCACTAGTCTCTCTCTACATATAAATGCCTTTTAAAACCTTTATAAGGATTAAATAAAACTTAACACCTTTTCCACTACCAAAGTTTACTCAACATCTTAATCGATAATGCCTTAAAATGGTCCAACAAAATTAAATATAGCTCTATTAATAGCCTAAACTACTTAATGTAATGGTCTAATATTTAAAATGTAATGACTTGAAAATAATCTATCAAAATTTAGCAATTGTAAATAAATGAAACATGAGACTATCCACAATTTCAATAAATATTGGAAAGCCTTTGCCAACAAAGCCAAATACAAAATGATGGAGACAACATATTGCACCTCTTTACTATTACATTTAATACTAAGTTAATATTTTTAAATTCATTAACTCCTAAATCAATAGATTAATCCTAACACCAAGCTAAAATACAATACCATATCTTAATATACTTTGATCCCACCCAACCTAAATAATGAACTTAAATGCTAATGAGACCTAAGAATAATAATGGTATTGATAATGGTGTCTTTGATACTTATTAATTTAAGAGAACCATCCATGTGATTATGGTATGAATCTCCAATGAAGTGACTCTCTCCCAATATATATAGGGAAGTCCCTTCCAACCTCCTCCTCTTTCATCATAATCAAAATTGTGATGCCCATCAAAATCTTATTCTTAATGAGATTAGGATGTGCCTTATTATACCTTCACTTAACTATGTTGATTCTTTTTTTTTATTAAACCCCATTGGTATAATCCCACATATTTTACTAGTTTTAGGTTAATTAGGGTCATTCTCATGAAATTTTTGAGACACTAAATTTTTTATCATATGAATTTATTCATGGTTGTAACTTTGATCATGATGGAATGATAAGATAACACAACCAAACTTATGATAAAGTTATTAAAATTCATGAAAGTAAAATAAAACATGATGTAATTTATCAAGATAATTCTTAACTTGAGACATACACATACCCTCTTCCTAATAAAACTCAAAACCAAGTACTTATTTATTAACCTCAAAACCCTTCCAAATTAACTGATAATGTTATATAAAACATAAATAATCCTAACTCTTCTAAAGATGAGGAAACTTGGTGAACATGAGCAACATGAAGCATGTTGTGTCATATATTGATACTTGACCTCTTAGCTCACACAAACCTATTATAACTTAAAAAAATATTCATGTATATCCTCTAGATTAGTTTTCATGTATCACATCTCTTGAATTCTTAAATTTTATCCATCCAAAAACTTAATTGTATCAATTTATCTAACACTAAAACATAGATATGGGGAATCTAGGGTTAAAATGGGAAGATATAGCCTAGGAAAAAAGGGTGGTAAACTATTTATAAAGTAGGCAAATTATTTACAAAACTTAGATAAACATATACTAAATATATTATGTTGAGATGCTAAGAATAAAAAGTAAAACTATGCTAGATATTACAATAACAATGAAATATAAGATGGTTATGATGATAAAATATATATGGATATGGAACAAATAGAAATTGCATTGGATATATATTCTATAATATTTTCCTAATTATATCAATTATACTTCTATAGATTTAGATAATTTCATTTACTTGGGATAGTTGTGTTGATACTACTATCTGATTTAGATGCATGTGTCTAATATGGAATACCTACTAAAACTAGATGTGATTGTTGAATAATTTGACGAAAATTCAAATTAGGTCAACTCCTTATATGGTCAAAATTGATATAGGGGTATACTAGGCGGTAAAATGTGTACCATGGTCCACATGAGGTCATTTAATGTGTCTTTAGCCTTGATCATATTCATTGTTAGTCCTTAGTGTCATTTTATGTCATATAAGGTCATTTTGAGTCATTTATGCGACTTATACAATCTACCACAGAGGAAAATTAATCCAAAGTGTAATATATCAGCATAAATATCATATTCTTGTCATAGATGTTAGTTTTGAACTGAAAAATGAAGGTGCTACATTAAAAATAAGAAAATAGTTGAAAAGAGGTAGTTTTTAGTAGTTATACAACTTTTACAATAGTTATGACACATGTGGAAGTTTTAAAAATGTCCCTTCACATCCCCTAAACTCACTTCCACATTTATGCAACCTTTAAAATCTCAAAAATGGAAAAAACCATCCTATTTTCCCTATTGCTCTCCTTTACAAGCTAAAATAGTCAACCGATCTTTGTGTGGTAGGAACAGGAGGAGGTGAATTGGATCAAGTGACTTTAATGGTTGATAATACTGTTTAAATTCTCAAAATTCATGGTAATATTCATAGGATTGGTGTCTTATGCTCTATGAAACATTTCTAGGAGTGTTAACTATTATTTTTTGCTTGCCCATCCCCATATCCTTTAGGTTTCCTCTCAATTGGCATAGTTGTATGAAAAAAAGGTGGTGTAAATGATCCAAAATGGAATTATCACCTTTATCATGTGATTATAATCTTATTTTTCACATGCAATGTGAAGGATAAAATCAAAACATCTCACCTTGCTAGTCGATGACACACCAAGGTCTGTAGATAATTATTTTTATCATTTGTAGAGTTTTCTATCTCATGTAGTGGTTTAAAATCAAAGGATATATGTTTTATTCAACCTCTCTAAGAAATTTGATTAGTTACCCATAATTAAAGTTTGTCTCAAGAGTTTCCTTATGAGATGCAAGCCTTGAAAGTTACACACAATCAATTTTTGTATAACAATCATCTATAGTCAGATTAAACCAGGCCTAAGTAGTATTACTCATGGAGCATAGAGATTTAAAAGGTTATGAGATGTTTCTAAAGTGAAAAGAAGTGATATTTAACTTTATAAATGGTTTAAGATTGGTTTTTAAAATCGAACTTAGCACACTATCTTACATACTATAGTAGCACTTACATGTAGATTCAATAAGGGCTTGCATGCAATCTATAGAGGCATGAAGATGATGAGTTGAAGGTATTGAAGCTTATTGAGACATTAAATCAAGATTAAAAATGTATAATATGCCATTTTGATAATATTGAATTCATAAGGTGGTAGACAAACCTAAAACCTTGCCCTCAGTTTGAGAAAGTTGCATATACATGTTACCTTATTTTATCTAAATAAGGTATTTGTTTATATATTAAGGTCATATCTTGGTGAGTATCTTGAGGAATGGATAGGTATTATAGTTTAAATAATTTATCCAAAGTATAAGAGTAATGATTTGACATAAGAGAGTGATTATTTGGTCTTAATACTATAGTGTAGATAGCCTTTTATTTCAAAAAGGTTCTCACTAAGAATACTTAGTAATCTATAGTACTATTTAAGCTCAAATGGTCTTATAATTCCACATGACACATTAGTTGTAGGATTTAATGAAAAAATGAATCCATTTTAGTGAGAATGACACTAGTGAACCAAGAGACAATTGAAGGAGTTTAGAAACAAAGGTTTTTACATAGTTTATTACCTATAGGGGTCTATTTTACACTCAAAATGTCACCTAAAGTTTTACTGTAGACTGACATCACATGGAGAAAAGGTAGTTTGGATGTTGGCATGACCTATGGGAAGAGATGAATAATTTAAAGTGTATAATGACCTAAATTATTTAAATAAATGACTAGGCATGTAACATAAGGATAAAGCATATACCTCCACCTATAAGAAACATTTAGTGTTCAACCAAATGGTCACCTACAGTCTACTACAATAGATAGATTGACCTATGCTAGTGGATGGAGGTAGGTCTCTAAAGATGAAAAAATTCAAAAAAATGTGATATGAGATAAAATACTTCAAAGAGAGACTAGGCATGAAACATAATGTTCACAATGCCCTACAAGAATCTCATTTTCTTAAGAACATAAACCTACAATCAACATAGTCTATGGACTATTGTAGGTTAGTGAAAGGTGTGAGCTTTGAGAAGTTGGTAGATATTATAGGATTTATTGAAAATTATAATCCCCAATTAGAGTGATTATTATATTATATTACTAGACAAAGGAAATAGAGTAAGAACATCAACCTATAGTCACACTCAATCCCGTCCCTGCATTCCTGCATAAAGTCATTAATTCTATAAGCTAGTCTTAAGTTCTTAGCTTGTTAAGAGACCTGTAGAGATAATATAGATTTGTGATTTAGTGTATAAGTTAATAATGAATTAATATAACCTATAATATATTAAAAATTCTTTGATAAATATGATAAGTACCCTCTATTTTGTCTTAAATAGAGGGCACTCTTAGAGAAACAAGATTACAAGTAGGGTATGAAAATGGTAATGGGATGAGATGGAAATTATTAGAGAATTAAATAATAATATGGGAGGTATTTTTTAACATGAAAAAGCATGAATATTCTCTTACATGTACTATAAGTCACACAGGGTGGTTATAATTCATGAACATAGTCAGGCCTATTAAGCCTAAGACTAATCATAAATCCCTAATGAGACTCAATCTCATTTATAAGACAAAATGAACCTTCCCACATAGTTGATAACATTTAGGTAAATGCATAAGGATGTTTTCAAGAATTATTTTTTAATAAACCACTAAGAGAGATCATTTTTGACCCATTTCCATCATAGGGGTATGTAGAATGTATTCTAAAGCTCGATAGGCTACCTTCAAGAGCTCACATCTTTACAAAAACCAAACATGGTGCCCAAAATATATAAGGGTAGTTTATTAGGGTCATATAATTGATATATTTGGAATTGTTTTAGAGGTTGGACATCAAGATTTTATGAATAATCCTTACTAGTCCAAATAGTTCAAAAACACCCTAAAACCCTATCTTTGACCTGATGGAGAAAACACCACTAGAGATGCATTCAGGAGGATTATTTTTTCCTAGAAAGTGTTTGAAATTTTTTGAATACTCTCCCATGATCTTTCCCACCTAATTGGTTTTTACCCTACTTGTACATACATAGTACAAAATAGGGTTTTTTCAAAGTTTATGATTGTTTTTTAGGTATAAAAGAAGATGAAAAATTGAGAGCCATTGGATGGGATCAATTGGGACCTATTATAACTATACATATCCATTTATCCCCTCAGAATAGCCTAGAAAAATCTTTACTAAGTCATTCATTTTAGGCAGTCTTTGATAGAGATTGAAGATAAAGAGTGACTACCTAGTGAGAGGATGATAAGTTTATTTTTGGACATTTTCAAAAGTCTAACTAACAAAATGGGAGGTAGATAGGCTATATAAATTTGTCTTAAAACCTATTCCATATATATTATTAAGAAAATTAAGGCCGCTTGGGTGATAAATGTGAAGAATGAGGCCAAGAGGTCTTATGAATGACTACAAATGGTGAGTACAAGTGTCCAAATGATGGCTATTAGTTATATAAAAATATGATCATTATCATTACATGATTAGAAACCCCATAAGATATTATACATGTTTGAACTATCTCTAATCCAGTTTCAAGTGCTCAAAATATGCCTAATCATGAAGGTAATTTCAAGAAGGCCATTTGAAGACCCTACACTAGTTTGGAGAGTTTAATATTTCAAATGGACACTTGTTTAGGAAGAACTCATAGAAATTTATTATTCACTTCATTATTCTAAAATGTAACTAGTTTTCATGCCTTGATATGTGGAATTATGACCCTTGAACTTATTTCCTTCTCTCTCTTCACATAAGTCCTATAAATGTAAGCCATTTTGGCTCTTGTAAAAATTCCACACCTGGTATGTTGAAGCCCTTGCCATTTTGATATTGTAATTTTCATTTGAAATAAGATATGAAATTTGGTTTTGAGTTCAAAAAATATATTTTTTAAGTATGTGAAGTGATGTATAGTGAAAGTTTAAGTGATTTATATCCATCATTGCTTTCTCTC
Source organism: Torreya grandis (assembly GCA_037957365.1). NCBI lineage: Eukaryota > Viridiplantae > Streptophyta > Pinopsida > Cupressales > Taxaceae > Torreya > Torreya grandis. The sequence continues at coordinate 1,140,006 of JARHVA010003728.1, forward strand.
AATCCTTCCATGTTTGATGCAAGTTATTTCCACTCTAATAGGTCACATGAAGTGTTTTTAAGGGCACTGGTATATATTAAAGTGTTATGAATATCCTAAGTTTTTTCAAATGGCCTCTAATTCACTCATCTTGAATAATGCCATGTATATCACCTCCATGTTTGAAATACTAATGTTAGAGAAATTTTGGATTTTAAGGCTAGTATTATGAGTCATGTCTTTGAGTGAAATTATATGGTGGTCTAGTGGAGATATTTCTAGCATATCACCTCTTTATAATATATTAATTTACATTTTACTTATATCCCTTTTCATCTAAGAAAATAGTTAGTGTAGGTGATAAGCATTCAAGGATCAATTTAGGGAGCTAACCATGAAACTAGAGGTCTACCTCTACCATTGGCAACCCAAAGGACTAAAAGTATTCCAATGTTGCCTAAATATTAGAGTAGGACTGAAAAAACAACTCTAGGGTGAAATATTTGGTTATAATAGTTATATCACACCTAGTGGAATAATTATCCTAAAAATAAGTTCTCAAGGTGAATGTTGGTCTTGATAACATCACAGTTGCATATGGTGTTCTACTCAGCATTTGGAGACTTCATTTAAGGTAATATCTAGTTATAGACCATTTTTTTATCATTTATTATGTTCACACTTTATGTTACTTACAAGTTCATATACTAGTAGAGATATCAATCCCATAAACCCACTCCTTCAACCTAAAATTCCTCTTCAAGTTCAACATCCTTAGCCTATCTTGACCTTTGAAGATTAAGAGGACTTTGTGAGCCAAAAATATAAAGAGAGTGAAGAATAACTTTAGGATAACATGGCTAGGTATCATTCATTCCTATACATTGACACTAAAAATCCCATCCATCTCAATGTATATGATGATATACCCCCTAATGATACAAAGAGTATTCCCATATTCAATGTTGAAGTTCATGTCACCCCTAGTGAGCATATTAGGGACATATCAAACTTTTATGGTTTTCATAATGTCAATGAAGTCAATATTTCCATTGGAATCCTTGTCATGTCCCTTGGAGGGAAAGCACTTGACTGGTATAGGTGATTAATCAGAGGTTGTATCACAACTTGGGATGATTCTAGAGAGCTGTTGACATCAAGGTTTGAAGACAAGAGTGATCACACATCACTTGATATTGAGCTTAGTGTAATTCAAAGAGCCCTAAATAAATTAATTTAACTTATTTGGGAATAATGGACTTTTATTCCTATTTTAGTTAAAAGTATAGATTAATAAATCAGTATAAAATATAACATTAAATACAGTCCTAATTTGTGTAGCTATTTATCTTTTTCACCTTTATAAAAATAGTAATGATTAATAATAAATATAACTTAGTTATAAAATAGTTTGAGATGGTTGATACAAAATTTTAAAATTGTTGTGCAATATTGGGAAGGTGTCATAAACCTAAATCTAGATTTCATTAAGTAAAAGGATAGGAAAACCAAAAAGTGGACACTTTAGTGTCTGATGTTATTGTCCATTCCTTCCACTTTTGTCCAAACTGATCAAAAATACCTAAAACCTTCTAGGTAGGTACATTGTGCTTGTATGAGTGTGCCTATGAAAAATCGAGCACTGGTTATTAATAGAACTTGTTATAGAGTTGATTTTATCTTCAAACCCTAACCCTCCATCATGCTTTATAAAATGACATTTGAGTCAGTCGAGAAAGAGTGAGGTTAGTGTGAAAGATGCACTAAACATATAATCCACACCCCTTATGTGGGCATGTTGCTTGCATACCAATACTATAAAGAGGGATCAAACCACATGTAGTTCTCTCACCTAGTGTGATTTATGTAATAGTATGATACAGATGCAAATGCCAAATTGATAGTGTTTAATGTGGTTAGGGACTAGTATGAGGATTTGTGTAGGTTTTGCAACTATGTTGGGTGAGTATGTGCAAATAATAGGTAAGTATTCATTAGTTATTTGTTTTTATTCTTTCTTGCTTTGTAAGTTTGGTCACCCCCTTTGTAAATGATCTTTGAGTGGGATTTTATAAGGAGAAATATGTCATGGGTCAGATGTATTCATGCTAGGCCAACCTAATTAAGGATAAGGACTAGATGAAAATGAATCTTGGGGATTAAAGTGCAAATGGATAGGGCCACCAAAAATAGGACACTTATTTATGGGGTGATATAATCCAAATGGGGTGCTCATGTCCTATAAGATCGGGACTTAGGGGAACAAGATTGGCATGAGGAATATTAACTGGCTGAGGTGGAATGACTGTTAAAAAGGTTCTTGATGATTGGAAATGAGCAAAAAGGTGTTTATAAGGGTTTTAAAATCATGTAAAAAGGACCTATGGATGGGGTGTCACAATCCATAATTAAACTAACAATTTGGACATTTTATATGACTACATTTCCCCCCTTTTATTCTAGTGATGCAATACAGTGAACTACTAGGATAAAGGAATTAAAAAGTGTACCTAAACATACCTACAAGGGTGAAACCCATGAATATGTGTGATGTTAAGTGTGTGTAGAGAGAGCATAGCGTGAAGCATAAATATGTAAGAGAAAAAATGGAGTAAATAAGTGATTACTATAAATGTTATGTCTAAAATAAGAATGTACAAAGTCTAGGTAAAAGAGAGAGGAAGATAAAGGAATCAATACACCTCACTAGGTACATAAACTAATACAAAACCTATTGTGATGTTGAGTGATGTTGAGTGATGTTAAGTGATGTTGGGTTTGTATTATACCAACAGTAATATCATGAATGGATTTGAGTGTTCAATTCCTTGAGGGTGGCTCAAAAATACAAAGGCTAACCCTTTGGCTCAATCATCACCCACTGTGTAGTGAATATATGTGATCATGTGTGTGTTACTTTATGTTTGAAATATGTGCCTAATCCCTATGAGTAGGTGACTCAAGAATACAAAGGCTAGCTAGTCCTTTGGCTCCATCATTACCCACCAAGTGTGAACTATGAACTGATAATGGTATGAATGTGTGTCATATTAGATGGCTCATGAATCCCATGAATTATATATAACCTTATAATGTGGTATGGATATATGAATGTGTAATGATAACCAGGCCAATCTTGGCCACTCTAAAAGGTGGAGATTGGGCTTATATAAAAGCCACTCCAAAATTGAGAACTAGGATTATATGACAACCACTCTAAAATGATGCCAATGACCTGTACATGGATTAAGGCATGTGAATACTAAGAATACTTAGGTAATAAAATGAAGTAGAAATAAAAATAAGGAAAATATGCCATTCACATTTCCCCCAATCATTGGTGTCTGTAGCATGGATTCTAATATGGAAGTTGTACAAACTACCCAATCTAAAACTCAAAGTGAGAACCATCATACTACACATGATGCCCCCTATATATTGATAATTTAAGTAAACTATACTAAAACTACCCAATCTAAACTAGATTGTAGCTTACAAAACTGTAATTAGCCTTACCTTTCTATCTATTTATGAAAATTTTGGGTTTTTAGTTGTTTGGATATGAGCATTGAAAAGTGGAAACTTTGTTTTAAGGCACTATATTTTGAATGGGGTGTTCTTATCCTTTACTATTTCTAATGGATATTTTGTGTTTTTCCTTATTTTTTGGTTTATTTTGCATGTTTTGAATTCTGATTATTGTTCTAAGTGTTTTGGAAACTAATTTTGACTAGTAGAGGGCCTTGATCTCTATGATAAAACATTTGTTTGTTTCCCCCTCTTCTAAGGGTAGGAATGAGGACCCTATAATGACTTCCCTCAGAAGGAAAATCCCTAAAATTGTGTTATGCTATGAAATACATGATATAAAAATGATGATAGAAAAATTGTCTTAAGAATTAGCATAATTTGTGTTGGAGATTTTTAGATTAATAGGGGTATGCCTAGATAGATGTAGAAATGTTATAGCATGTGTAGTATACTAAAATAAAAATATAAATCTAGTTAGTTTTTAAGGAGGGATGGAGGACGATGTCCATCATGGAATCCAAGAAGGTAAGATAATGCATGATGTGGAACATGGCATTGGAAACAATTGAGAAGTAAAAAAGCATACAAGGCAAGAAGTAAGAAATATACAAAAGAGGCCGAGGGGCCAAGAAAACAAGGGACATGGGCACATGTCACTCAAACTAGGAAATCAAGAATACAAGGCATGTTCAAATGACCACATACATATACAATTACAAACAAGCAAGATTATAATGAGGACCACAAGCACCTAAAAGAGTACAAGTGAAGGACAATGGAAAATGTCCTAAGGCACACACAAGTAACACAACATGAACTGAGAAATGAAATCACTTCTAGGTTCTCAAAGCAAGAAAGGAAGGCATGTAAATGATATAAATACTATCACATCTAACTAATCAAATTAAGAAGTGAAATTGTGAAAAATATGTAGTACAAGACTAGGTAGATGCTAAAAAATACATAAGTGCTATATACTAGTGAGTGTTGATAGAATAATCTATGTAAGCTAGTAAGTAATGTACATCAACATGATAACTAGAATGCATGGTGTAGGAATGACATAACTTGGATGGTGTATTCATGTAGAAGATACCCCTGGTGGGTAGATATATTAATGTAGGTCTCGAATGTAAAAGCAAGATACTCCCTTCATAGGTAGAGTGAAGTAATCAAGGATCTAGGTGTCACTGCATACACTAAAAGAATATCAAGTGAAGCATATTAATGTAGATAAATCGATAAATAATATCATGTTAGTAGAAATTTAAAACATGGATAATGAGTATAGTTGAAAAGTTTTTGGTGTTTTGAGTTATTTGAATTTTTTTGTATTTTGAAATATTATATTATTTTAGGTATTTTAAAATATTGTATTATTTTGGGTATTTTGAAATAATTATGTAAAATTAATCTAAGAAATTATGTAAAAGTAGAAATAAACTATGTACAATAATGTGAGTAAAGCAATATATACACAATGACGTAAAAGAATAAGTTGGAGGGGGTAAAGGGTTCAAGGATGGATCCTATTAGGGATCGAGATGGAGGAAGGGATCATGTCCATCATCAAATGCCTCAATATCATCATATGCCTTAGGCACTATATACATGGTGGTTTTCTCCTTAGGTGTTAGTAAGATATGTGATCTTTATATAGTCAAAGATCTATCACTCATAGTGGTTTCATCCTGCTAAAGGGCAATTAAGGGTCAATATGATGGTGAAGATGTTGGTTTTCCTCTAGGGAATTTATCTCTATAGTAGGTGACCTCAGTGCAAGTGGTAGAGTTGATGCTGGTGGTGATATAATATAAATAGTACCCTAAACCTATAGTTTATACAATCTTTATTATAAATTTGTACATGATTCTATGTCATGGCTTGTGATTCTATGAAAGAGACAAAATAGGTAAACATCCTATCTTGATAACTTGTTAATAGATCTATGTCATACTATCAGTAGTTTGATTAATTCATGATTAAGTAACATCTATATTATAATCTAAGGTTGATGTTGTGTGCTACCCACCTAAATCTAAATGACTAGCTTTATATCCATAGAGGTAACCATGTGAACTATATGTGCCAAGTGATTTGTCAATGACCATGAATGTGGAGTATATCTTGAGAGTGTAGTGTGAGATGCTAAGAGTGATGTAGTATGTGTTATAAGGGCTCTAGATTCATCTCAATACTCTCCTTGGCTAACTAGTGTAAATCTCAATCCACATAAACAGTTATCTATGAGTGTGGGTGTAGTATCATCATCTAAATTAGCTTGGGAATTTGTATCAACATCATGAACATATGGTATCTTATAATTTACCATAAGGGATAACTATGATATGGGAGTCTCATCCACTATAGTAGGATAATATGATAGTGCTACAAGAGTATCTATAACTGGTGAATTTGCAATGAATGTCTAAAGATTTATATCTATAGAATCAATTAGGACTACTATAAATACTATTGGTGATTGTTTAATTGTAATAGGTGTAAGAACTATGACTAAGGAAGTAGCTAGAATGGATAAAGCTTTTATAACTTATTGAGTATCCAAAGCTAAGGAAACAAATGTAAGTGGAAGAGTGTGAGATGTGATAGTCTCTCCTACCTCATATGTATGTATTTGGTAAAGAAAAATATGATGAGGTGGTGAGTGAACTTCAATATGAGGTGTCAAATCTACAAAAATAGTTGAAGATGCCTCTATAATTCTATAATATCTAATTGCTAATTATCTTCCAAGCATGTATATAGGTATCCTTCATGTAATAACTTAACACATTGATGAAAAGTGGAATAAACTACCCCCATAGCATGTATCCAAGTTCGCCCAAGTAAAATTTTATAATGAAGAGGACCTATCATGACCTAGAACTATGTAGAGAGGGTTTTGGTCCCTACCATGATATCTAAATAAATGGTGCCTAATCTCTATCATGGTTTATCATCAAACCCTCTAATGTTATTATATGACTTTTGCATGGAATCCATATCTATCCCCATGGTCTATAAAAATGTAATATTACATATATTAATTCCATAACCACTATCAACTAAAACTCTCTTAATTTCTCTAGTTTTATCTTGAGCTTGTATGAACAGTGGTAAATTATGGTCAATAACAATCTAAGGCAAGTCCTCATGATCAAAAGAAATAACATCTTCTATAGTTTTTAATTTGTTGATCAATGATGCAAAATAATAAGTCTCTAAATCAATAGGCATAAAATTTTGAGTGAGTGCCTAATAAAGAATGTCCTTAAACATATTTGCTTTTTGAAGTAGTTATAACATAGAAATCTTATTCGGTGTGTTTTTCAACTAATCGATAATATCATATGCCTTGTGAAAATATACCTATGTAGGTGGGTTGGGTCTAAGATGGGATGGAATAGGAAGGTGGTGAGGTTCCAGACTAGGGGGAGGAGGCATGGTAGCATGTCAAGTAATAACTTTAACCATTTTATATACTAGTCATATAGGGCTAATATTAACTACAAGAGGAAAGTGAATAAAATTGATAGGTCATAGTGGGGGAGGAACAAAGGATGCCAACTGGGCTCTATGGTGATGGGTAGTGACCTAGGGAATATAAAAATAGACCATGCAACATGAATCAACATGGGATAGATGATCCAAGGGAGGTGAGGCAAGAGGTGTAAACAAATACATGTAAAGTTGATCAATAAAAAGAACAACATGCATGTGTTCTGACTTATGAAGGAAGTGAATTAGGCATACAATGCATATGATAAAATTTTACATTAAGGAATAAAAAACTTATACATTCATGTACATCATTAGACCTATTAGAGACATCTTAGGTCTTTGAAATGATCACTTATGAATTAATATGATAAAATAAGAATGAAACTAATTTAGATGTAAGGTGATACCTCAAGAAGCAAAAGGACCTAGTATATTCAACTAGGGTTTGAAAGAAAATTATTTTTTTAAATTAATATGGTGAATTTTAAAAATTAAATGTGAAATTATGATTTATGTATGTAGGAAATATCAAAAAAGCACTACAAAATCAACAAATAATTTTACCTAGGGGTCTTAGGGTTTTTGTGCACAAACGAAGTTAGGTTCACCAAATGATTTAATTTATTTGGTAATAATGGAGTTTTATTCTTGTTTTAGTTAAAGGGATATATTAATAAATCAATATAGAATATAGCAATAAATATAGTCTTGATTTGCAAAACTATTTGTATTTTTCACCTTTCTAAGAATAGTAATGAATAGAAGAAATATAACTTAGCTAGAAAATAGACTAAGATGGTTGATACAAAGGTTAAAAATGGTTGTGCAGGACTAGGAATGTGTCATAAACTTGAATCTAGATTTTTTTGGATGAAAGGATAAGAGCACCAAAGAGTGTATGCTTTAGTGTTAAATACTATTGTCCATTATTATCGATATTATCTAAACTAATCACAAATCCCTAATTTTTTTGGGGTAGTTGCATTGTGCTTGTGTGAGTGTGCCTATGAAATATCAAGTGTTGGTTGTTGATGAAACTCACTATGGATCTAATTTTGTCTTTAAACCCTAACCCTTCATCATGCTTGATAAAATGACATTTGAGTAACTTGAGAAAGAGGGGGGGTTAGTTTGAAGGATGTACTAAATGTGAAATCCACACCCCTTATGTGGATATGCTGCCTACATGCCAATACTCTGAAGAGGGATCAAACCATATGTAGTTCTCCCACCTACTATGCTTTATGCAATAGTTTGATATGGATACTATCAGGGAAACCATGAACAATAAACATGCTCCGATCCCTACTGAGTCAGGATCTTGCTCTACCAATTAGAACACATGTGATTACTTCTTGTATTAGCAACTAAACACAGAATTATACCAGAATCAATAAGTAACTAGAAATATGAAACAACATAGGAATTGAGAGACAATACACAATTGTATTAATAATCACTCAGAAGAATATACAATAAGGAAGATGCCACTTCTTCCTCCACCTCAAAGGTTCGCCACAACTCAAGACCTTCTTCCCTCTCTCTCTCGATCCCAACAATCAACTCCAATATAAAATTGATGTTCACCTCTCCAACCATTTAGTAACACGCTGCCAATTCACCAAGTACACAACTGTACTCCAAATAGATCTCTTACTCTCTGCTGCTACCTATAAATCACTAGACCTTACTCACCATGTAGATATCTCTACACCCCTGAAGAACCCTTGTCCTTGCCTCACCAAGTCCTTATGATTCTTCAACCAGTACCCCGGTGGATCAGCTCCTTGACCTTGCAGACCTTGCAATTCTCCCTGATCATACACACTCAGCACCCCTTTGGAACTAGGAGGAGCTACACTAGCTCTCTCTAAAAGCTCTATGGCTTTCTAGCACACTTTTACAATACAATCATGATTCCATATATAGATCTCATCCAAACAATAATTAGACAATAATACAATAATTAAATCCATAGCTCTCAGTCTAAAGATAGCTCTAAACATGCAAACACTTGGTTCGTCAACCAACTACCCGTAATGTACTCGCAGATCGAACCACAGGTGACCGATGTCAGTCCCTAACTGCCTGGGGGTGCCGACGCTGGCCAATCCATGACCGACATCGGTTGCCTTCCTGTCTCCCTCCTGTTGTCATCGGTTGTCCTGACCAACGCCAGTGTCTGTGACACTCCGCAACTCTTCAACAACCTCCATAACTTCTCCTGTTTGCATCTTGGTGAAGCTTTTAGCTCCACAACCTAAAAATCTCCCACTTAGAGATAAACAACTGCACTTGTACCTATATCTGTAGCTCATCTAATCTATTTCCTAGTTTGTATCCCTCTTCAAGATCCATCCTGAAGACCAACCACCACACAATCTGTGATGCTATACCTATCATTCAAGTAACCTACTGCATCCGAACCTACACATCCATGTAGTGAAGAACTTGACCCTGCATAACAAGAATCCCTATTTCTAGTCCCACTGAACTGCCCTCTAGTACTCCTTCCCTGAATTGGCTCCATACTTTCCGACAATCCCCACTGATTGGGAAAATTCAGGCCTACACTAGACCTCATGTGATTTCGAACCCTGTTTCAAGCTAAGCTTGAACTGTCCAGCCATTGGTGTGCTTTCTGATTTTGCATCCTGTGTAATGAACCTCACCAACACCATCTTCACATCAGCTCCCACTGGAGATAAAATCTCCATGTCTCTTATGCCAAATAATTTTGCTGCTCCAAATTCCTCATGACACACCTCTGAACTAACCTTACCTTTTAGCTCAGCAAATCCCTGTATATACAAAACCTGCTAGCAAACCATCCACATACAGTAACTAAATGATGTTGCAATCATCATCCACTTGGTAAGACAAACCACAGTAGTTACCCTGACATTGACTGAAGCCATGCTTCGTCCTCCACCTGTCAAAACCTGTACCACTGTCCTGCAGCTCCTCAAGACCATATGACCTGGTCTTTCATCTCACATGTCCATTCACTCTATTCTTCAACTAAGGTATCCATTCGTCTCTATGATTTCTTCCTACTGGCAACCCTACCAAATCTCTACTTGGTTCTACAATCTCTCCATGCCATGCTCCCACTGTTTCTTGGATCCTTCCTACTCTACAATCAGCAACATGTATAAAGATGAGGAACAACGAATTTGAGGGCCTACTTACGTCTTCAATCCTCCACATGAGAATTTGAGACTTGTTAATAGCTTACTGTCTACCCAATATCCGTTCCAGTGATCGATCTCAGCCATCTCCCAGTCTGCTCCTGACTGATGTCGATTCCCTACACTGACTCTGACTGCCGACGTTGTTTCCCTAGCCGACGCTGGTATCCTTTCTACCGACGTCGGTTCCTTCATGATCGACATCAGTCTTCCTATTGCCAACGTCAGTTACTATGTGACCAATGCTAGTACCTGTGTTCATCTATAAGTGACAACTTTTTACCTGTGAGCTCTCCATGGATCAAAATCCTAATCAAATCAACCCTGCTCTGCTCAGAATAAATCAGTTCCCTCACCTGATCTCTATCTGTCATCTCCTCCATGAACACCAAGGCTTTCCAATTCTTTAGCTTGTCAAAAACATCTGTCTTCTACTTCAGAACCTGCATTCTCCTTCTACAGATGTAACCAAGCCTACAAAGCCACATCTCTATAACAGAAGGTGAATTAGCAATATAAGTAGATAGATAAAGGATACCTACTTTCTTACCACCATCTAATTCAAGTGTATCCGCTGTGAGAGTTACAGTGCATCTCTCATCACCCAAATTTCTTGAAGAAATTAGACTCATCTCCAAGACAGGTACCTGCATGACTTTCTTCAACCACTGTGTGTCGTCCATCTGCAATTTCAGCTTCACTTCTCCTTTGCCAATTCTTTGGCAAGGCTCACCAGCTCCTCTCCCTAGGGCTGCATGGAAAGAGGCAACATAACCTGTTATCCAAGATTCAAATTTATCCAAGAAACCTCCCAAAGCATCCTGTGCAACAACACCTGCAACATCTGCATCTTCAGTTCCTTCATGCTGATCTGCTACCAACCAACAATATCTTTTTCTCTACTCTTTCTTTCCATCAATCAAACCATTTGTGCTATTCAGTTTCTCCATTTGTAGCTTACTTCCTTTTGCCATTGCTATACTCCCACTCAATCAGAAACTCCTGTGAGTAACCTGTAATCAACAAACACTACCAGATCTAAAACCACATGTTAGTAACCCAACCAAAAGCTCTGATACCACGTGTCAGGGAAACCACAAACAATAAACATGCTCTGATCCCTACTGAGTCAAGATCTTGCTCTACCAATTAGAACACATGTGATTACTTCTTGTATTAGCAACTAAACATGGAATTATACCAGAATCAATAAGTAACTAGAAATATGAAACAACACATGAACTGAGAGACAATACACAATTTTATTAATAATCACTCAGAAGAATATACAATAAGGAAGATGCCACTTCTTCCTCCACCTCAAAGGTTCGCCACACCTCAAGACCTTCTTCCCTCTCTCTCTCGGTCCCAACAATCAACTCCAATATAGAATTGATGTTCACCTCTCCAACCAGTCAGTAACACGCTGCCAGTTCACCAAGTACACAACCGTACTCCAAGTAGATCTCCTGCTCTCTGCTACTACCTGCAAATCATTAGACCTTACTCACCATGTAGATATCTCTACACCCCTGAAGAACCCTTGTCCTTGCCTCACCAAGTCCTTATGATTCTTTAACTAGTACCCTGGTGGATCAGCTCCTTGACCTTGCAGACCTTGCAACTCTCCCTGATCATACACACTCAACACCCCTTTGGAACTAGGAGGAGCTACACTAGCTCTCTCTAAAATCTCTATGGCTTTCTAGCACACTTTTACAATACAATCATGAGTCCATATATAGATCTCATCCAAACAATAATTAGACAATAATACAATAATTAAATCCACAGCTATCAGTCTAAAGATAGCTCTAAACATGCAAACACTTGGTTCGTCAACCAACTGCTCGTAATGTACTCACAGCTTGAACCATAGGTGATCGACGCCGGTCCCTGACTGCCTGGGGGTGCCGACTCTAGCCGATCCATGACCGACGTTGGTTGCCTTCCTATCTCCCTCCTACCGTCGTCAGTTGTCCTGACCGACGTCGGTGTCTGTGACACTCTGCAACTCTTCAGCAACCTCCATAACTTCTCCTATTTGCATCTTGGTGAAGCTTTTAGCTCCACAACCTAACAGATACAAATGCTAAATTTCTAGTGTTTGAGGTGGTTAGGGACTGGTATGAGGATTTGAGTATGTTTTGTAACTATGTTGGGTGACTATGTGCAAAGAATAGGGAAGTTTTTCTTAGTGATTTATTTGTATTCTTTCTTGCTTTATAAGTTTGGTCACCCCCTTTGTAAATAAGCTTTGAGTGGGATTTTATAGGAAAAAATTGGTCATGGGTCAGATGTATTCACATTAAGCCAACCTAATTAAGGATAAGGACCAGATGAAAATGAACATTAGGGTTCAAAGTGTAAATGGATAGGACCATAAAAAATGGGAAACTTGTCTATGGAGTACTATAGTCTAAATGGGGTGCTCTTATTCTATAGGCTAGGGACTTAGGGGAATAGGATTGACATAGGGAATATTATCTAGTTGAGGTGGAATGACCATTTAAAATGTTTTGGATGACTAGCAAAGAGCAAAAAGGTTTTTAGAAGGGTCATAAGATCATGCAAAAAGAACCTATGGATGGGGTGTCACAAGCCACACTTAAACTACCAATTTGGACATTTTATATGAATAAAAAGACTATGCATGATTTCAATGAGAGATTCCTTATAAATTTTAATGGGATAACTCCTCCCATGAGACCACCTACAAATTTTGTGTTTCCTACATATCTAAGGGCTAGTCGAACTAACATAGTCATAATTTTATAGTCTATGGGTGGTTACACCTTACCTAAAGTATATGACCTTGTTATTAAATCTAAGAATGGCCTAATGAAAGCTAGGAAGTTACCTCCAAAATTTTCTATGCCTCTATTTCCAAACATGTCTAATGATACTCAAAGTGTTGATTAACTCCCCAATGTGAGTACCAATTCTAGAGCTTCCCTTAATAAGTTAGATGATGTTATTGATAAAGATGCTAGAATTCAATCCTTATAAGCTCAAGTTAATCACCTCAATCTATATTATTTTGTTAATAAAAACCCATCTCCCTATCCTCAACAAGGAAATATGTTCCTACCTCAACAATCTAGCAAGGTAGTGTTAGAAGATAACCTAACTTTAATAGGCTTACCAATGCATTTAATCTAATTTCCACCTCCAACACAAGATCCATGGTATTAGTGCATAGGAATTTGGTCCAAAGAGAAGAATAGAAGCAAGGATAATTCATGGATGAAAATAAATATGGAGGAAAATATTTGGTTTTTCAAGGAGTTACTCCTCAACTTTGACCTGAAGATGAATTTGTCATGCAAGTAAATGAAATATGGCAGCCTCAAAAGTTGAACCTTGTAAGATTTATAGTGGAATACACCTATGTTCTCAATTAGAATAATTAAATTGCATAAAATCCTAGAGAAAATAAGAAGGCCTTGGGAGATGACCATAGTGTTCATATAAGCTCAAATAGACGTCCTACAAGGTAGCAAGGTGGGACTACAAGTATGACAGTCCCTACAACTTTTGTACCTATTTCAAATTAGGATATTGGAAGGGTTACTCAAGGTGATATAATGTATCAATATACAAATACTTATTTTCCTTCAAGGATTAAATAAAAAGGTGATTAATATTACTTTGAATATTGTGTATTCCTTGAAGAGTGCTAAGGAATCTATGTCTCTTTGGGAAATATTTCACTTTCTTGGTCAAAAAGAGCTCCTTCAAGATAAGCTATCTCAAATTCATGTTATACCTCAACCATAAAGTAATGGTAATGTTTTCCTCACAAATTCTCCTAACCATATTGTGGAACCCTTTTCCAAATCTTAAAATCCTCCACCCTTTTACCTTACTCTCATTATTGGAGACAAACTTGTTCACAACTACATTGTAGATAGTGGAGCTAGTACGTTAGTTATGCCTAAGTTTATGGTACACAAAATGGGTCTAAAATATGAAAAATATATTAAGGGAGTGATAAAAATTTATGGGACACCAACTAAGTTAGTGGGACTTGTCAAGGATTTGAGATTTTTCCTTCATGATTGTCTAAGCTTCCCTATCCTTCAAGACATAGTACTAGTTAACTTGCCTACTCACCTTGCTTTCTACCTCTCAATGGATTTCACAGCCAAGATAGGAGGCTAACTCTAAGATAATTTTTCCTTATTGTAAATAAATATAAGGTATTGAGTAAAGGTAACCATTGTAACTCAACCATTTGATAAAATTCATATTGAGCCCTATGTAAATGCAAGCTCCAATTTGAATTACATCATCAATGATCATGAGGAGTATGTTATGGATGATGGAACATCATATAATATTTATAGAATATTTGATCTATACCTAGATGATTATAGTGTAGATAGTTATGGATATGATCCATACACTTACTTTGAATAGACTGATCTTGGCACATACATCATCCATGAGGGAGGTTATGAACATTCTGAGGTATGCATTGATGAATATTATTCACAAGCTATTGAGGGTAATTACCTCATTCATTTGTATGATGATAATGTTCTTCAAATCAAGGTATTTAAAAATTATGAAGAGAATAATGTCATTCTATCTGCACAATATTGAGGAGTCCATGAACATGAAAATCATGAGGAATAAAATGACCTATGGAAAAGGTTCTATGCCATAAGTCAAGATTTTGAGTAATTAAGTAAGTCTACTTCTCATCCTAAGAAGTGTGTATCTGATGATAAGGCTGTTTATGAACCTAAAAAATAGGTTGTTGAGTGTCTTATAGAGCATAAATTGTGTTTTTGAGAAGTGTTCTCAATGATGTCATTAATATCGATGTGCATGTTAGAGAGAATTTGAAGGAAACCTAGTGATTATTATATTACTAGATGTCAAGGTTGATGTTAAGGATAAGATAAAATAGAATTATAAGGTAACATAATGATTCTTATGTTGGTTAATGTCAAAAAATTTATAGTGGTGTGAGAGTAATATCTGATAAGTGTTCTTATTTGATAATAATAAGGTAATCATGTTTGAGTACAAAGTGTCTTGACATGCCTCGTCATAACAAGAACATTAATATCATGAGAATGTAAGGAATTTGAAAAAGGTATAGAATTATCGAGTGTTTCAAGGTCATTTGTCAAGTTTCAAGTCCTTGAGAAGCCTAGTCATAATACTAGTCATGGCATGTAAAGTCCTAGTGAGAAGGATTGAGAATGGTGGCTTAGTGAGATATATGAATAAAGGCATAAGAGGTTATATTGGGGATTATTTAAAATGTATGTGAGGTATTGGATCAATCATGAAAGTCTTAGGGTGAGCTTACATGGGTAGGACCTTTAAACCTAGTTTACATCTAGACCACCTCTAGACCCTACCTAGTCCAATGAGGCATCGTGATCTATTGTCAAGGACTATTAAGAGTTTAAAAAAGTCTTAAAATAATAATATATGTTGATTTATTATGTTATTTATGTGGAGAGTACATGTAAAGAGGTGTGAAGGTCATTTTTAAGGCCTAATGTGATTTGTAGGTCAAGTTCTAAGAGACCAAAGAGAGAGAGTAAGACTAATGGGGTATGAGGTTATATTTAAAAGGAAATTATGGATAGGTGAGTTTTTTTTATAATTATTATATGTTGTTTTAAGCATGTTCACAAATTTTGAGGTCATGGTTTACAATAAAAAGCATGAAATATGGTTTTGAGGTCTCTCAAGTACACAAAATAATTGCATACAAACTTGAAAAGGATTTTCAGGTGTTCATTGGCATGTGTAACCTATGAATTACAACCTAATATATTAAATAGATATGGGTAAGGGTCCTAGATAATAATTTTAGGCATTGTTTTTTTAATTTAAGTGGTAATACTTTATGAACAATTATTAACACTAGAAACAATGTTAACCTTCTCTAAAACCCTAACAATGAACCAATGTGAAATATCTTGGTCAAAAAAGACCATAATTGTCTAAAATTAATATAAAAAATATTGTATCATGTAATAAATTATCCCAAGAATCTCCAGGTGTGATTGAGTTGTCAAGTATGTAAGTAGACCCTACTAGAAAGTACACATTTCTCAGAGATTTTCTATAACAATTAGAGTTGACCAAATCAAAGTATGAAAATGGATGGAAGATGAATTTTGAGACTTATGTTTAATTTACATGAAGTTTTATGGATATATTTTATCCTTTTATTGTTCTAAATTGGTCATCTAAGTTGGCCAGTCGCTAATAGGCTTAATGGTGGTAATAGTGAGAAACCCAAGCAACATTGAGAAGATGATTAGGGATGTGTTATCATGAAATAGGGATGAAAACAAGTTCATGAATATTTTTTTTCAAATTTTTTAATAAATTATCATTAATTTTAAAATTTTCAGAGATCAGTGGTTATAGTGAAAAAATTTCTCATAAGTTGACTTGTCTAACTCACTAAGGTTTGTGTAGAGTAAGGTTATGAGATTGGTCTGTAAGACCAATGTTATCATTAGACCATATGATTATTATAATTTATTTTATTATATATATTTTATAGTATAATTTAATTTCTTAATAAGTCTCTATAAATGATTATATAGGTGATTGAATGCCATTATCATCATGATTGTGCTTTAAGGCAAACTAGTAGTTCTGTGTACGCAAGTTTCAAGTGATAATTTTGAGATGCTATGCCCTAATTTAAAGTATATATGTATACATTTTTGGTTTTTTGGAAATTTATTTTATATTAATTCTTTTAATAAGTTTTGATGATCAATGAATGTGGTTTAAATGTTCAACACAAATTGGCTTGTCTAGTTCTAGTTTGACTGTGTGTAATGAGTTCAAAAGATTGGTATATATATGTTAAAGTATATTTTGAAATTACTGATGGTAAGTGTTATTTCAAGTTTTAAAAATAAATTTATTCATGATTGGGTTTCAAGTGTTCTGGCAATATGAAGTGGGATATTTACAGAAGAGTGTTTGAGTCCTTTTGCCCTAAGTTTTGAAGTATAAATAATATGGTGATGACCCTTAGGTAATTTATATTCTATATATGTAATTTTTTCCCATGGTTGTTTATCTAATTTGTGTTTAATCTATATTAGTTCAAGACAAACATTTTATAGGTTCATAGACCTAATTATGAACAGTACTAATGACATGCTTTAAATGGTGATTGCAGGTAAAATTTGTCATGGACATAAGATAAGCTTATTAGGGGTATATTTGAGTATAATATGAAGTTTTACTACTATTTTTAGAGTTTATAAGTATTCCAAGAAGATAAAAGGGTAACATGTGCTATTGTAGGCCTAATTGAATTAGGTCTCTTTAAGGCCTAAAAAGAGGTTTTGGTCTTTTATGTCATGGATGACCTATGGTAATAATTTATTAATGTATAAAAAAAAAATTATAACCTATTTTAAGGGTGATTCAATAGTTCAATTTCATATGTTTGACCAATAGGTATATGATCAAGAGGTTTGTATATATATATATATATATATATATATATATATATATATATATATATATATATATATATATATATATATATATATATATATATATATATATATATATATATATATATATATATATATATATATATATATATATATATATATATATATATATATATATATATATATATATATATATATATATATATATATATATATATATATATATATATATATGGAAGTTTTAGGCCTATTTGTGAGTAAGAAGAAAGCAAATGAAAAAATAGCATAGTGTTAAGAAAAAGTGTTAGGAATAAGTGATTAAAATTAATAAATTATGCAATAATATGCAACATGGAAATCATTACTTAGAATCATAGCAGTAGAGACATATGGAAGAAAAATTCAGATATAAGAAAAAATACACACATAACACCAATATTCAATATGTATCTTATCTATCTTCACCATGTTTTCTTCCAAATATATCTTAATGAATTGATACCACAACTATATGTGATTAGTCCTCAAGTGGAAAGTGGAGTTCTTGGCTAAATGTAATACACTTTGACTATCACTATGTAGTCCCCCAACTTATTTCTTATACCCCAACTCATTAATTAACTATTGTAACCAAATTATCTCCTTGCTAGCCTCTATAGAAGCAACATACTCATCCTATATGGTTCATAAATCCATAATATTCTATATCTAAGAAATCTAACTAAACATTATATTCTTGATAGTAAATACATAACCTATTAAACTCTTAATATCAACATCCCCAGTCATATCCAAGTCCACTTAACCATGCAAAGTGGTGTTTGATCCACCAAAACATAATGTTGTACCCATAGTTCCTCACAAATATCAAATAATCCATTTCACTACTAGCTAGTGCTTATAACTTGGATTAATCATGTACCTACTTACTACTCCCACTACATGGGAAATATCTGACCTAGTACAAACTATAGCATGCATCAAGCTACCAACTACTAATGAGTAAGGTACCTTGGACATATTTAGCTTTTATTCTTATTTCTTGGGACACTTCTTTGATAATTTTAAATGGCCTATCAAAGGAGTCCCAACAAACTTAACATATGACATACTAAACCTCTCCAAAAATTTCTTTACATACTCTTCTAGGATAAGATCAGATTTTTCTCCTTCCTATCTTGAGTTATCCTCATACTAAGGATTTACTTCACTACACCCAAATCCTTTATATAAAAAGAATCACCTAGTTTTTTCTTAAGTACTTGAATCTATTGCATGTTATTTCCTACAACCAACATGCCATCTACATACAATCATAAGATAATATAATTACCATCCTCAAACATCTTGACATACACACAATGGTTAGAATGAAACCTGGCATAACCTTGTTCCAACATAAAACTATCAAACTTATTATACCATTGTCATGGAACTTATTTCAATCCATAAAATATCTTCTTTAGTATGCACACCAATTTCTCCTTTCCTTTGACCTCATAACCCTGTGGTTGTTCCATGTCAAATCACCATGAAGTAATTTAGTCTTCACATCTAATTTTTATAAATGTAAATCCTCTATTGCAACTATACCAAGCAAAATTTTAATAAAAGTCATTTTAATAATAGGATAAAAATTCTCATCAAAATCAATACATTTCTTCTGTGTAAACCCCTTGACCACCAAACAGGCCTTGTACCTTTTCCTTCCTCTATCCTCTTCTTTGATTTTGTATACCCACTTTTTCTAAAATGATCTCTTTCCCTTGGGTAGCTTCACCAAATCCCACATCTGGTTCTCTATGAGAGAACTATGTTCTTCTTCCATGTCTTGTTCTCACTTCTTCCTAGTATTCATCTGCATTGCTTCCTCAAAACATTTTGGTTCTCCACTATCAATAAGTAAAAAATAAATCAAAGATGGGTAAAAACATTCAGGAGCTTTTTTTACCCTAAGAGACCTTTTTACTATAGGGGTTTGGGGTTCTTGTGTAGGAGGTTCTTAAACTGTCTCCTTAGACACTTTACCATTCATAATATCATCAAACACTATGTACTCTTTTTGTTTCTATTCCTACAACTAATCCTTATAAATTACTTTTTCTTTAAAGACAACATCCCTAGACCAGAATATTTTCTTTTCTCTAAGATTCCAAACTCAGAAAACAAAGTCATCCTCACCATAACAAATAAAGGTGCATATCTAATACGTAGCCTCTAACTTGGTCCTATTCTTTTTTGGAACATGAACCAATGCCTCATATCCAAAGACCCTAAGAAAAGAATAATTAAATTTCTTACTAGACCAAGCTTTCTTAGGTATGCCTCCATCCAAAGACACTGAAGGTCCTCTATTAATTAGATATATCATTGTATTAATTTCTTCTACCTAAAACATTAGGGGTAGCCTTACATGTAGCTTCATGCTCTTAGCATGCTCCATGATTGTCTTGTTCATGCTCTCTAACACTCTATTCTCCTGTGGTATCCCTAGAACCATCTTTTGCCTACGAATTCCATTCTGTGAACAATAATCATCAAATGCTTTGCTACAATACTCACCTCCATTATCTAAACTGGGACATTTCAACTTGAGACCTATTTCATTCTCAACTAAAGCTTTCCATCTCTTGAATGTTTCAAACACATCAGACTTCTTCTTAATATAATAAACCCACACTTTCCTAGTTGCATCATAAATAAATGTAACATAATAATTTGAACCACCAATAGAGATACTTGAGCTAGCACTCATACATCTAAGTGAACCAAATCCAACTTATTCTTATTATTTTTAGGTCCAACACTCAATATCTTAAATCACTTCTACTTTCTATACACACAATCATCACAAAAGTCCAAATCAACTTGTTCAATCTGAATAACTTGTGTTTCAAGAATTCCATGCCCTTCTAGATCATATGACCGACCCTATAGTGCCACAAAGTTGCATCTTCATCTATAGAAACTAAATTTTGATGATTAATATTACTATTTAAATACAAAGTGCCAATTTTTTTACCTCTCACAATCATAATAGCACCATTTTTAACTTTCCAAGAGTCTGCTAAAAACATCACTGAACATCCTTCACTATCTAATTACCCTTTTGATATTAAATTATGTCTTAACTATGGGACATGTCTAGCATCCTTTAATATCCATGTATTCTCATTTTTCATATTTATCTGAACATAACCTTTCCATACTATACTACATGGTTCATCAAAACTAAGGTAAACATGTCCAAAATATCCTTGAACATAATTAGTAAAGTGATGCCTATGTGGCGTGGCATGAAAATAATCCCTTGAATCTAATACCCAAGATTCAAAATAATTATCCAAGGAAATTTTTAAATCATCCTGACTAACATTAACTATTTTCATATTTACCTCTTTGGTCTCCTCATGTTTGGTCTTCTTATCCCAAAGTTCCCAAAATTCCTTCTTTGTGTGTCCACTTTTCCCACAGTGCTAGTACACCATCTTAGTTATAGATTTAGATCTTCCCCAACCATTTAAATTTACATGCTTTCCTTTGATTCTATCCTTTTATCTCCCTTTGGTATCCACCATCAAAGCATTCCCTAAATATGATTCCTCAATTCTCTTCCTTTGCATTTGCTCACTAAGAATCACACCTATAACATCCTCAAACTTTAAACTTTCCTTAGTAGGGATGGAATTACTCACAACTATAACTAGGATATCCTAAATATTAGGTAAGGAGCACACAATCAATAAATATTTAACTTCATCTTCAAATTTAATACCAATATAAGTTATCATACTCACAACTGTATTAAACTCATTTAAATGATTAGCTATAGAACCATTTTCTGACATTTTCATATTAATTAACCTTTTCATCAAAAATATTTTATTAGAGGTAAAGGGTTTTCATATAACTCCATTGATTTCTTCATCAGACCAAATGTGGTCATCTCCTTTAAAATATTGAAGGAAAGTGAAGATGCAAGGCATAACTGTATGGCTCCCAGTGCTTTCCTATCAATCAAATTTCAATCTACCTAATTCATACCTAAAGGTTGGCCTATTCTCCCCATCAAAGGGAGATGAAGATCCTTATAAATAAGTAATCCTCTATGTACATCTACCATAGTCCAAAAAAATTCCCATTACATTTTTCTACTCTAGATCTACCATTATCTACCATAGCTCCCACTCAAACTAATATCTTTCCCTATAATTCACCACTTTAGAAAAACTAATAAAGATAGCTCTAATACAACTTGTTGGTAATAAGTGATTAAAATTAATTAATTATGAAATAATATGCAACATGAAAATCATTCCTCATAATCACAACATTAGAGACACATGGGGAAAATATTATATCTAAGCAAAAATACACATATAACACTGATATAACATGTTTCACCCAATGTGGGATACATCCACTAAGAGGATCTCAATAATATTATTAACAAGAGTAAAAACAACTCTAAAAAAGAAACCTCTCATATAGATAATTTTCTCTAGCCTGAATTCACACCAAAATTCTTGAGATGCAAAACTACACCTTAAAACTAATCACACTAACTGTAGAGAGAAATCAAAGCTCAAATTGAGATGCAAAACACAATTACAATGTGTTTCCCCTCACCCCTATTTATACTCTTTGAAAAAAAATCCATACCTTGGTGATAAGTCATATCCCCACCAAAATGGCACAAAATAAGGGAGGTTTTAACCAAATACATAAAATATAATCCTTTGATTCTCTCAACCTCTTTAAATCACACTTATTTCTCCATAAATCATGCCAAAAATGTGGGAATTGATTATCACACTAAAAAAATTCCACACATTTGTAAAATTAAATAAATACATGTTAAAATTGCCCCATTAACTTTATTTTAACCTTAGGGGTGAAACAAACTCCACATTAAACAAAATTGAGGTCTTGTAGACCATTAGAGGATTGTATAATATTATTCATAATGATATAATAGTGTGTATACATATGAATATCAAGGTCATATGACATGATCAAGTCAAGAAGAGGGTTAGTTGAGTGAAGAGGCCTAAAAGGCATTTTGAGAAGGATAAGAGTGTGAAGAATTGAAGAGGTGGTCATCATCATTTGGTTAATAACAAGGTGTCTTGAAGGTGATGAAATAAATTAGTTGGATAAGTTGGTACTTAGTCATCTAGGGCATTGGTGCCTCCTTACAAGTTGGTGCTTGCTAAAGCCTAGTTGAGATGGTGCTTAACTAGTTCGGGTTGGTGCTCCATGTGGAGTTGGTGATTCACTAATTTTTTTGTTAATATTATAGGGTTGTAGTCCATTTGAAAATGTCAATGATTTTACTTCCCCTTAAGGTTCTATCACATATTTGATGTGTTCTTATGTTTCTTGATTATTTGGATAGGTGTTTATGCTTGTTATATCTATATGCTTATTTTAATGGTTCATAATTGCTTAAGGGAAATTGATAAGAATTTTTTTGAAGACTTATTTACCCCCCTCTTAGTAATTTTTCTTCCAACATGTCTATCAAGCTACTAAAAAAGGAGATTCAACCATGAAGGAACCTAATGAAGCCAAAAATAAAAAATTCTATATTTGAGGAACAATCAACACCTCAACCTAAGGTTGAACATTTTTAAAATGTGATGGGTCAAAATAAATCCAAGATTGATGTTTCCAAACATCAAACACATAATTTCATATAAGATGGAAATGTTTAAGTAATTTTGATGAATCCTAATTTATAGTTTGAAAAGATTCAATTAGACATAGCAGAGGTCAAGAAAATTGTATATCCAAACAAGATTATTGAAGGATAGTATGGAGCATTCCTAAAGACAACAAATAACACACTTGCATATAGAAAAAGAGATAAGGATGGAAAGTCTTCTAACCATCCACACAATAAAGTGTTTGTTGATAAACATGTTTTACATAATAGATTGATTTCTTCGAGTAGAAATGATGCAAGAGGTACCATCTATGACCCTATTTGAAGTAAGGTTAATTTTCCATCACCTAAAGTGTTTGAGGTCTTGTATGTACTAGGGTAGGTGTGATATGCTTATGTTGTGTGTATTTTCCATAAGTGTTCTTGAGAACACGTGTGTTTCCTATGGCACTTTATCTTGTGTATTTGTTTTATTTTCTTTCAAAGGTAATTCAATGTCCATATTGTGTCTAGGTGACTCCATATCATAATAGATAGGATTAGGCCACTAGTATTTGGCATAGCTAGCTTTTCACCCTTAGGAAATCACAAAATGTGTTGATTAATTTGACCATATGTCAAATTAGGTCAATTTGTTATATGGTCAAACTTGATATAGGGATATAGAAGGGGGTAAAATATGTACCATGGTCCACATGAGGTCATTTAATGTGTCTTTAGCCTTGATCATATTCATTTTTAGTTTGTATTGTCATTTTATGTCATATAAAGTCATTTTGAGTAATTTATGGAACTTTTGTGATCTACCATAGAGGAAAAGTATTCCAAAGTGTACTTTAATGTTATACATGTTAAATTCTTATCAGAGATGTAACTTTTAAACTAACAAATGGGTGTTATATTAAAAATAAGAAAATAGTTGAAAAGAGATTATTTTCAGTAGTTTTATGGCTTGTGTAGTAGTTGTGGCATAGGTGGATGTTTCATAAGTGTTATTTCAAGTCACCAAAACTCAATTACAAGTTTGGTTAGCCTTGAAAATCTCAAAAAATGGAAAAAACCATGTTATTTTCCCTATGGCTCTCATTTTCAAGATAAAATAGTCAGCCAATATTTACATGGTATGGATAGGAGGAGGTGAGTTGGATCAAGTGCCTTTAGTGGATGATAGTACTCTTTGTATTATATAAATTCATGTTCATATTCAAAGTATTGGTTTATTTTGATCTATAAAACATTACTAGGAGTGTTAACTCCTCTTTTCTACTTGCCCATCCCCATAGCCTTAAGGTTTCTTCTTTGTTGGTATAGTTATATGAAAACTAGGTTATGGATGTGATCCCAAAGAGAATGATAAAATTTATCATGTGATTCTCATATTATTTTTCATATGTGGTGTGAAGGATAAAAACAAAACATCTCACCTTACTTGTTGAAGACACACTGGGATCTATAGTCAGATTGAACCAGGGTTGAGTAGTCATGTTCATGGAAAAAGACATTTCAAAGGTTATGAGAGGTTTTTAATGTGAAAATAAATGATATAAAACTTTCCAAATGGTATAAATATTAGTTATGAAAACACAACCTAGCACACTATCTTACATCCTATAGTAGCACATATAGGTAACTCCAACAGGGGTCTAAGTGTAATCCACATAGACATGAAGATGATGAGATGAAGGTAGGGAAGCCTCTTGATACCTTAAATCAATACTAAAAATTTAGAAGAGGCCATTGTGGTAATAGTGAAGTAATAAGGTGGTAGGCATACCTAGAACCTTTCCCATATTTTGAGAAAGTTACATAGAGAGACATGTTACCTTATTTTCTCTGAATAAGGCATTTGCTTATTATAAAAGTCATATCTTGGTGAGTATCTTGAGGAATGGATGGGTATTATAGTTTCAATTATATAGCCTAGGTATAGGGGTAATGATTTGAAATAGAAGGGTGATTATTTGGTCTTAAGATTATAGTGTAGATATCCTTGCATTTCAAATAGGTTCTCACTAAGAATACTCAGTAATCTATAGACTGTTTAAGCTCAAATGGCCATACAATGTGACATTACACATTGGTTGTAGGATTCAATGAAAAAATGACTCCATTTTAGTGAGAATGACACTAGTGACCCATGGGGAAATTTAATGGGTTGGGAAATAAGGTTTTTTACATATGTTGTCACCTACAGGGTTCCCTTTTGCTATCAAAATGTCACCTATAGTTTGATTGTAAACTAACAATGTGTGGAGAAAAGGTAGTTTGGATGTTGGCATGACCTATGGGTAGAGATGAATAATTTAATTTTTAAAATGACCTCAATGATTTTATTAAACTCTTAGGCATGTAACACAAGGCTAATACATATACCTCCACCTATTGGAAACCTTTATTCTCTAACCAAATGGTCACCTATAGTCTGCTATAGTAGACAAAATAACATATGGTATTGGAGGGAGGAAGGTATATAAGCATGAATGTGTTCAAATGAATGTGAGATTAGATTAGAAACATAAAAGAGAGTATAGGAATGAAACAAAATGTTCAAAACATCCTATACAAATCTCATTTTCTTGATAACATACACTTATAGTCAACATAAACCATGGAATAATGTAGGTTAGTGAAAGTTGTGAGCTTTGAGAAGTTAGAAGATATTATAAGATAGATTAAACATGATAAGATAACCTAAAATTTATTATTATATGAGATTATTATACAAAGGAAACATAGTAAGAACATCAACCTATATTCATACTCAATCCTAACCTTGCATTCCTACTACAGTCATCAATGTTATAAGCTAGTCTTAGGTTCTTAGCTTGTTAAGAGACCTACAGAGATGATTTAACTTTGAAATTTTATATATAAGGTCCTCATGACTAGTAAAACCTGTTATAGATTTAAAATGGCTGTAAAATTATGATAAGCTCCCTATGTTTGGTCTCAGATAAAGGGCACTCCCAAAGAAGTAAGATTGCAGGCAAGGTATATAAATGGTAAGGGAATGAGATGGAAAGTCTTAGAGCATTTAAGAATGATATAGGAGGTTGTTTTAATCATGAAAAAACATGATTAGTCTCTACAGGTACTATAAATAATATAGGGTGGTTATAAGACATAAAAATAGTTAGGCCTATTAGGCCTAAAGCCCTAATGAGGGTCAATCTCATTTCTAAGACAAAATAAACCTTCCCACATATTTGAGAACCTTTAGGGAAATGTATAAGTATTTTTTTAGCCATTAGTTTATAGGAAACCACTTAAATAGGTCATTTTTTACCCATTTCCATCATAGGGGTATGCAAAAAGCATTTTAAAGAGTGATAAGCGATCTTCAAGGCTCACATCTATAAAAACACCAATCATGGTGCTCCGAGGAGCTAGGGGTAGTTTATTAGGGTCATACACCTTATCTTTGTGGAATTTTTCTGGATATTGGATGTCAAGATTTTATGAACAATCCATAACATTTTAAATAGTTCAAAACCCTCCTAAAATCCTATATTTGACCTAATAGAGAAAACACCACTAGAGATGCATTAATTAGGGGTATTTTGGCTTATAAAGTGTTTGAAACTTTTTGAATACTCTCCCATGCTCCTTCCGACCTAATTGGTCTATACCCTATTTGTATGTACAAGGTACAAAACATGTTTTTTTCAAGTTTGTGATTATTTTTTACATTTAAAAGAATATGAAAAGATGATAACCATCAAATGATTTCAATTGGGACCTATTATAACTATCCATATGCATTTATCCCCTTAGAACAACCTAGAAACATTTGTACTCAATCATTCATTTCAGGAAGTCTTTGATAAAGATTGAATATAAAGAGTGAATTCCTAGTGAGAGGATGAGAAGTTGGTTTTTAGACCTTTTTAAGGTATAAATAATGGAATGGGAGGCATAAAAACTCTAGAAAGGTGTCTTATCATCTCTTCCATGGATTTTATTGAGAAAATGAAAGCCACTCAGGTGACAAAAGTGAAGAATGAGGCCAAGAGGGCTAATGAATGAATGTAGATAGTGAGTACAAGTGTCCAAAAGATGGGTAGTAGTTAGGGAAACATTTGATCACTATCATCTAACGCCTACAACTCCACTAAGATAGTTCACTTGTGTTAACTCTCCCTAGTATAGTTTCAAGCATTTAAGAGATGCCTAATCATGAAGACAGTTTAAAGAAGGCTATTTGAAGATCTTACTCTAGTTTTGGAGAGTTTTATTCTTTAAATGTACACTTATCCAATAAGAAATTATATACCTCTATTATTCACTTCATTATTCTAAAATTTAACTTGTTTTCATGACTTAGCATATGTCATTATGGCCCTTGAACTTCTTTTCTTCTCTCTCTTCTCACTTGTCTTAAAAATGCAAGTCATTTTAGCTCTTATAAAAATTTCACACCTAGTATGGTGAAACCCTACTGGTTTTATAATTTACTTTGAATTTAAAATAGATGTGAAATCTAGTTTTGAGTTCACAAAATATCTTGTCTAGGTATGTGAAGTGATGTATAGTGAAAGGTCAAGTGATTGATATTTTTCCTTATATTCTCTCAATCCTTCCATGTTTGATGTAATTTGTCTATAATATAATAGGTCACATGAGGTGTTGTCAAGTGCATTGGTATATATTCAAGTGTTAATAATAGCCTTAGTGTATACAAATGACTTATGGTTCACTCACCTTGAATAACTCCATACATATCACCTCCATGTTTGAAATACTAATGTTACAACAATTCAAGAATTTAAGGCTATTGTTTTGAGTTATGTCTCTTAGTGTAATTGTATTTTGGTATATAGGAGATATTTATCATGTATCACCTCTTTAGAATAGCTTACTTTCCATTTTTATTCTATCCCTTTTCATCTAAACAAATAGTTAGTGTAGGTGATAAGCATCCAAGGATAAATCTAGGGAGCTAACCCTTAAACATAGAGGTCTACCTATACCATAGGCAACCCATAGGCCTCCAGGTATTCTAATGTTTCCCAAATCTTAGAGTAGGATTTAAAAACCAACTCTAGGATGCAAGATTTTGTGACAACAATGACCACTTGGAGACTTTTGTGTTTTTCTTATCCTTCACTTTGGTGTATTCAAATCTAGTTCATGGAACATTACTCCTTTTCAAATATATAAACCCATTTTTTAAGTTTATATTGGTTATGGTAAAAATGGGTAAGTGGGAACATGGTGTTGAGATACCACCAAATACCCTTTTTCCAATGAATTTTAACTACATATCCAATACTTTGAAGAGGTCCTCATAATTATGTATTTCTCCTCTACATGTTGGCTTATGTATGAATCATGAAATGTATGAGAAGAAAGTATCTCACTCCTTCAGAACTTCAAAAATTATATCTCTTAGGTTATTCCTTTAGAACTTCAAACCTATATATGTGTTGTCCTTATGATTGATATGACAATAGGAGAAAATATGAAATCTTTTCTATTAGTAAATTACTTTTATGATCATTATATGGTTTGATAATATTTACATAGTGGTAACTATTATTATGTGTGTAAGTTAGGTTGTTGTAAACAACCTACATAAATATCTTGAATATTAAATGAGTTATTAAAAAAACTCATATATTTTTAGTAAGTAGTTAGTGGAGATATGTTAAGATTCTTAGATTATAGGAGAAAAATTAGCCTATATATTTATAGGTTATGATTTTGTGAGTAATATTCATATTGTGAGAATATAATAATATATGTAGAAATTTAAATTACTCTCTATGTTTAGCTCTTTTAATTAATTACAATCAATAGTGGTATGAGAGCATGCAAGATAAATAATCCATTAGAAATGAGAGTCCTCTCCAAGTAAATTTCATTTTGTAAATGTTAAGGTATTATACTCTAATCGTGTTATAGTATTTTGTCAATCATTAAATTATTAGACAATTACACAATATACTCATCTATCAAATATATAGATCTTGATCAAAATGTATAGTGTGTTCTTATTACTTGATGAGAAGATGTGTGAATACCTATGTGCGGGTATTTAGTGAAAAAAAAATTTGCTTTCTTACCTCATACCTACATCTTCATGCCTCAAAGTGCCATTTATTCTATAATGTTCTTGTTGGCTTCATTACATTTCTTAATTCTGTCAGTCTTATTACCAACTCTTATAGATCAATATGTTAGTTTCTTTAAAAGATATTTCAAACCCATGTTGTATTCTCCATTATACAACTCCTACATTTTTCTCTCTCACAATAACATGTCATTATACAATATTATTTGACAATACATTTGTGTCATCAATAAATTTTGCAGGTCCATGCATTTTTAATGTATTCATATCTCTATCAAGTCAATATCCATGTCATTTGGCCATGTGATTTAACCTTTTAGGGTTATATATTTTAAGATAGTTTTTTAAAGGGTCTAAGTGTAGTAAATCAAGGTATAAAGTATGTAATAAATAAAACCGCTTATTATTGAAATAACTAAGCTAAAATAATATTTATAATAATAGAAATGAATGACATAAATGAATACTTAGGTGGAAACTACTTGAGATGAAGGATATGAAAGCTAAAAATTGGTACATGAATTGGTATGAGTGTTGAAAATAAGATCCATGTGTTAGAAAACACTCTTATATAATAGTGCCCTATATCAGATGGTAGTGCTATGGTGCTAGTGTCCACTTATGGTGTTAATCTCCTTTATGTATGAACTGATTTATATTTATTAGAGTACCTACATCTGATTCTATTAAACCTATTCCTATGTAGACAAACCCTAATTCACTATTTATGATTTATTTTAACTAATTTTGTATGAAAACCCTAGACCTCCATGTGATTATAGAATTTGATTAACGCAAGTAGTAAATGTGTGGTGTTAGTTGGGTAGGTTGGACATGCTCAACACCCTACTATGAGGATAGTTCCCTATAAGCCAATACTTTGAGGAGGGGTCAATCCTGAAGTAGTTATCCCCACATAAGTATTGGTGCAAGTGTAAGTGAAGCTAGTATAATTCTAATCTAAGTACTTTAACTGAGGATTTAGACTAGAAATATATGTATTCTAGGCTTATTAAGGTTGTAGATGACTTTATACAGAATTAAGGTAGAATAAGGATTAATAGCATTTTTTTTCACAACTTGTTCTAAGATTATTTATGCATATTCACATATAATTTCCATTTAGTGGATAAAGGGCTAAAGGCCATATATTTATACTGATTTGGTGCTTTTATGGGGTTTGAAATAGGTATAGACCTACCCTAAGTGTCTTTGGAATTGAAAATATATCCATTGGGGATAAAATGAGGCAAAAGGACAATAACACCATGTAGACACTATAAAATTTCACACTTATAGTTTTTGATAACTAAATGCCTTGGGACCCCCTAAAGACCCCCTAAAAATTCTTAAACCTTAACAAAAACCTCTTAACCTAACCAAATCACTATTATTCTAATCACATAATATTATTCAAAATCACTATTTGAAAGTACTATTCACTATCACTATTAACTGTGGAACCCACTATCACTATTCATGATGACATGGCAAGTGACATATCTTAAAAGTGATGTGGCTTGATGTGGGACATCATACCCATCTAGGACCCTTCCTAAAGTGCTTGATAACCTTATTTAAGCATCACAAGGGCTCCCCCTTGAAATATGGCAAATTTACCCTTAAGGGACCATTATTCAACATGTATTATACCTTCACACATGACATTAACCTTCAAAATAAGATACCTTCCTCTTTATTACTTTGGGAAAGACAAACGGAACTCATTTTTGACTTTTTAACCCAAATGGGACACTCACCAACCCAAAAGGGAATCCATACCCACCTCATTTTGATTAATTCATCTACCACATAGAAAATGGTGCCATATTTCTACTATTACTCTTTTGTCATGACTCTTCACAACATATGTTATAAATACCCCCCCTCTCCTTCACCCAAGGTAAAGATGGAAAGTTGCAAATTAGTAGTTTTGGTTATTAACAATTTGTTGTAAGTTTTTTAAGGAGGTCATCTACTTGAAGGAGATCATCATCATCTTGGACAGAATAGCTCAAGAAATAAAACTCTACCAAAATATTCAATAAATCATCTTCAACAAGCCAACCTCAAGCCATCTTCAACAAACATCAAGGTAATTTGTATTGTTTTGAAATTTTATTTTCTTCCTCCTTAACCCCCTTTTGCCTCTTATTTATTGATCTCAAAACCATAACCCCTTGGACTTCTTATTTTCCTTTCACCATTTTTCCTCTTTACCCTTAACCTCTTCTTTCTCTTTATTCCATTTACCCATTTACCTTTTCATCATTTATCCCTTTTATCCCCTTTTTACCTCCTTTCTTTTGTATCCCTTTTACCCATTTACCTCTTCACCACTTATCCATTTTGAATTATTTATTTCTTACCCTTTTACCCATTTGTTTGTTTTCCTTTATCCCCTTACCATCTTTACCCTTTACCTTCTTTTGATTATCTTGAACTATAACCATAACCTTGCCCACTTAACCACCATTTGCTTCTTTGCTTTTTGGACCATTTACCCATTTATCTTTATTAACCACCATTTATATCTACCAATTTGACCATTTAAAAACCTTAAGAAAAAAGTTAGCCCTTGTTAAAAGACAAACCAAACCAAATTCAACCCAAAACCATAACCTTACCTTAACCAATTTTTAGCATTAGTATAATCAAACTAGTTGCTTCATTTTGGTTAATTTAGCAAAGCATTTAACTTTATTGTATAAAATTTAGTTAATTGATGTTCTTAATATCATTAATGATTTTTTTTTATGAAAATTCCTTTTCTTTCATCATTTCAACTTAATTTTTTAAAGTAGGTGGATTGATAGCCTCCTACAAAGCTTTTGCTTCTAGGATCTAGCTCACGCTAGGCAATCCACCTATCTACTTGTCTAACAAAGAAATAACTTTTAGTGTTTTATTATTTTTAGGTCATCCTCCCAAGCCAAAGATAATATCTCCAAAATCACTTGGATCCAATTCATGCACTTTAACAGGTATTCTTCCACATGCTTCATAACTAGTTTCTTCTTTTCACACTTAGAAAAAAGCAAAAAATAGATAAAAATATTTTAGCACACTTGATGGGACCACTTATGGGTTCATAGTTTATTAGGAATATATTTTAATTTAGTGAAATTTAAATGTTCTTGCATTTATGTTATTTATAAATTCCAAAAAATAAAAATTTCTTTCCTTTCTTCTTTTCCAAAAATATTAAAAAAAAAATGTTTTCATCCTAGGGATAGGTTGTATTTTAAATCTTGTATTTAAGTGCATTTTAGTTATTCCTTGTTTGTATGAAATGTCACCAAACTCTTATTTTCTATTAAAATTTTGTGCATTCATTATATTTCTTTCTTAATGGTTAGCTCACCTAGATTAGTTAAATGCATTATTAATTAATCATAACTCACATATGTTACACTACCAAACCACACACATAAATTAAACATAAAAACTTATTTGAGATAAATCCCATTGGGATTTAATCACCAAGGGGAGGACCCACTCCATTATTTGGTGGAGTATAAATATGTATATATTGGCTAACTGCCTATATTGGTTGCAGGATCATGAAGTGAGGGGAGCAAGCCGCCAATACTAGGACATGTACCTAGTCTAGTGAAGATTATTTGAGTGAAAAAATTAAACCTAAAACCATCCTTAGATGGAATTTTTTAGTAGCTAAATTATAAGCCAATTTATCCTTTCAAAATGTTTAAGGCATAAGCCAAAAGTGATTTAAAATAAATCCTAGGATTAATTGCACTTTTAGTATGTTCTTTGTTTGATTTGGGTTTTTTTTATTTACTCATTGTGTGAGGTGAGAGTTTTGTTGTCTATTTCTAAATTTCTCATATGGTATTAAACAAAAAATAAGTTAAAAACTAAAATAACCCACCACCATCTTCTTCTTCATCCTCATCCATGTATTATACCTCAGACATTGATAGATCACCCCATGCTTTACCACACCATTCTCCCCCACCTACGGTGCCATTAATAATACTTGAAGGTGATTCATATTTTACCACCTTTCTAGAGAATAATTTGATTGATTTACAACACTATCCTAATACCTTAGCCTACTATAATTTTATGGATTTGGTTCCTCCCATGGATCCACCCTATGGTATGCCACACCACCTCATGGTTGGTGTTATATCATCCCACCCTTATCTTAGCCAAGCTTCATCTTCTACTATTGGTCCATCTACCACCACCACCCAAACACATGTTACCTCAATCAATACCTCTAACATTGGCTCAACTTTAACCCTTCTCACATAAACCCCTTTTTCCAGTGTGGTGTCTTTGAAACCCATTTCTACCATTCCCTTTAGCTTAACGAATATACCAACCTCAACCCCCTTTTAGAACTTGGTACTCTCCATACCATAAACACTTCACCTTATTAGCACTAGGATCACTATCCCTCAACAACCCAAAAACACTTTATCATTACTGACCTAAACCATGCCCCTATCAACCAACATAAATGTACCCCTAATCCAACCATTATTAGTTCCTCTACAAGCCCCTATGGCCTCCTATCCATATATCCCCAACCCATTAGGATATATTGCACCTTCCATCTAACCCTTAATTCCTATTAGTCTTATAAAGACACTATCCCAACCTCAAAATACCACATACCAATATTTTATTGCTTTTTTACCTCTTACTACATACCAATTCATAGCTACAACCCAACCTTAGTAGAACTTGCCACCGAATTATGCAGCTACCCAACCCCAACCTGACCTAATCAAGATGCTTGTAGATAAGATGACCCAACTTAAGTCATCTATCTCTAGGTCCCATAATATTTTATCCTACAACCAAATCTATAGTGAACCTATCAACCCTTTTATCCTAATTCATGCTTATCCTCCTTAATTGGAGCTTCACAAATTCTATAAGCTTCAGAGGAAGGAGGATCCTGAGAAACATTTGAGGGAATTTCACCATTCTTGTTACTTAATTGCCTATGATGATGTCATCATTTGAACCTTCCCTATTTTTTTATTAGGGCTGACCTTGGATTGGCATAATTCCTTTCTTAGACATTCTATCTTCTCATTTTCCCAACTCACCCAAATTTTCCTAGATTTTTTTTTATCAATATATCCAAGAAGGTCTCCATAACTAACCTCTATTCTATCAAGTAGTTTGAAGATGAATAAATTTCTAACTTCATTACATGATGGAGAGACCTCATTAATAAATTATCTTTTAAATGGAACTCATTGAAATTTTATCATAGGGATGTACAAAAACATCACACCCTTTAGGTGCAAACATTTATAACCTTTGATGAAGAATTCACAATGGTGTACAAACTTGAGAACTAAGCTATAGATGAGGTTAAATTGAAATTGTGAAATAAGAATTCCAATATTAAACCCAATGATCACTCTTCCTCCAAAACATATACAAATTTTGTTATCATGAAAACTACCCCACCTCTATCCATTAACTAGCCATGTCAAAACACACCTTCCAATCCTTCTTACCCACCAAACCAAAATCAAATCTAGGTTCCCCTAAACAATTCACCCTTATGGGGGATTCTTATTCCTCTGTGTTAGCTAAATTGCTAAAATCTAATGTTATTTAACTCCCACTAATCAAGCCACCTCAACAATTTAACCCCTTTCACCTTGTGCCTAAGTGGTATAATGAAAATGACCATTGCACTTTCCATCAGGTCATCAAACATGACATAAACTAGTGTAACACTTTTAAAAGTCTTATCCAAAACTTTATTGACAATGTGAAATTGATGTTTGATAACCCTAATGCAACCACCAACCATTATCTCAATATTTTTCACAAAGCATTCCATAACCATCCTCCACCTACCCAAACCCATGAAACTCAATTTGAACCATCTTCATCTCATGAGGCACACACAATAAATGTCATCATAAATTATCCCATGGAGGATGAGCCTCATATTCCCATTTCCTCTTCACCAAACTTACCTATGGAAGAAGAAAATTCACCTCTTACCCCTTTAGAAACCCAAGTAGAAGGATCTATATCCCCCACTTCTCTGCTTGATCAAACCATATCCATGCCCACCTCTCCTTTCATAGAACCATCCATTAATCTAACTACCCCTTACTCTACCCCACCAAGTGAGATTTTATAACTCTCATCTTGTCCTTTGGATACCTTAATAGAGGAAGGAGTTGGGGCCATACCTACATGCTCAATCAAACAAACATCCCCTCTCTTAATCACCCCATAATCAACCATTATTTTGGAACCTTCTAGATCAAGTAGAGATGAAGGAACCAAGCCCTCTTCTTCACCCAAGGGATTGATATTTGAAATAATAAATCAAGGAATAAAACCCAATTATAAGCCCTTTTCTTAGTTAGTGCAAAGTTTGGAATTTCCCTCATAACCCAACTTGGATAGAACCACTTCCCACCATCATTTGGGGCTCCCATACCAAAACAAAATTGAACCCTTAACTTAATTAGCATACACTTTCCAACCTATTACCACCCCATCATAAATCATTTATTTCCTGCAAGAGATGAGGGAACCATATCACCCACCTCTACCTAGATTATCTCATAATCTTTTATCTAAACTAGCCAAGAATTTGGGTATATTTCCCACACCTAACGTCACCCATCCCCTATCAAATGAAACCTAACCCCCTATAGGCCACCTAACAAACCACCAACCAATATGGAATGAGGGGTATAATTACGTAAACCTTATCCTCAAGCTATACCTATGCCACCTCCTCATTTGCCATCTATTTTGAGACCCCACCTTTCTAACATCCTAGTCACTTATTCTGATTTAATTAAATAAATGCCCTTTTCTATGCCTACCCCTTCATCACCTACACCATCAAATTTTTCATTATTTTTAGCTAATTTATCCCCCTCTACTTTTCCACCT
This sequence comes from Torreya grandis, assembly GCA_037957365.1. Taxonomy (NCBI): domain Eukaryota; kingdom Viridiplantae; phylum Streptophyta; class Pinopsida; order Cupressales; family Taxaceae; genus Torreya; species Torreya grandis. Next base: position 1,176,327 of record JARHVA010003728.1, read on the forward strand.
ATTATCAACCCCCTACATTCTACTTCAAAACCATCTATCATTAACCTGATCATAGCTAAGACAACCCAATCTAAACCATCTACCAAAATTGACTACCAACCACCAACCCTCTCTAAGGTCAAGACCATGCCTAAGAAGGTTCTTATTTCACCAATGACCATCTCAACACCCTCAACACCTTTGAAGGAACCTTACTCTACTATTTTACATAGGTTATTGCAAACTTCCTCCATTGAACTTCCACATATTAAACCATTCACCCCTTCTAACACCAAACCCTCTCGATTCAATGATACTCAAATATTTACATACCATAGGACACCATGATATAACACATAGAGTTTCAAATATCTTGTTCATCACTTATATGAGGATGTTGATCTATCATCAGATGAACCACTTTCACCTACCTTACTATCCCAACTGGCAACCCAACCAATCCAACCACTATCCCAACCTACACTACCTTACTCACTTTCATCTATAAGCAAGGGTAAGGAGCCAAAACAATCACCTTGTTCAATTGAGCTCATTGTCCATACCATCCACATGATTACCTGATCTTGAACATAATAAAGAGGTAAAATAATATCCAATGTGTCCATTCCATGGACACATCCTTTTAATTCTCAACCTACTAACCAAGACCAAACAATAACACCACCACCCAATCCATCACCTAGACATAGATTATCCATCCTAGGTGCACCTCCCACTAACTCCTCTACATCCATTCAATAAACCATATTGAAGCAACTTCATCAAGCACCAATGAAGATGAGCCTTTATGACTTGATGAAAACCTTGCCTCATCATCATTGGGCATTAATATATGCCCTATAATCCATTGAGGTTCAACTAGATTCCCCTCAACCCCTTGCCTCCTTTATTGTGACCCTCTAACATTCTACTGTTGTCACCTTCCAAGAGTTTTAGATACCTCTAACACACTCCAAGGAATTTAACCCACCTTTATTTGTCACTATGTTTATTAATCACATCTACATCAAAAGGATGATAATTAATAGGGGAGCCAAAATCAACATAATATCCTCCATGCTTTTGATCAACTAAATTTACCAAAGAATATCCTGGCTAAAAGCACAATGATTTTTGCTCCTTTAATGACACTATGGCCACTACCTTAGGTACTATTGTTCTTCAAATATGCTTGGGACCTCACACCATCCCTAAGCTATTTTATCTTGTAAAGGGTGAATTATAATATAAAATTTTACTTAGATGCCCTTGGATTCAGGCTATGAGTTACATCCCCTCCACTTTACACCATTGTGTTAAATTTGAACATGAAGGGCAAGTCATAACTATCAAGGCTGATCCCAGTCCTTTTACATGTTGTAACATGACCTATAGGCCTAATGATGTCCTTCTTATACCTTCATCTCCATCTTAATTAGCCAATACCATTAACATAATTTCACCATCAACCACTACCCATAGAGCTTCTACCCTTAATAAAAATAAATCCTCAACTAGTGCATCTATCCCTTCTTCCCAGACTCCTATTAAGGACTCCTTGACATAAAATTTCCAATTCCTTTCTCTTGGGGAGTGCCAAATTTTATCCTTATATTCCTTTCCCACTCCCAAAGAATATAGTAATATTCAATAGATACCATCATCCCCTTTGGACTTCCCAAAAATTGAACATACTTTATCAATGGGGGACTTGATCAACTACTCCTCAATCCTATCACAACTCCATATATTCAACCTTTCACTTCTAATTTATCCTATTGGAGTAACCTATCCTTTACAATAACCTATTTTCACTATTATTCTTGGAAAGGATTTGGTATGGGCCTATACGAATAAGGACCTCATGAATTTCCCATTATCAAGACTTAGAAACCTTATGAGTTCTTTAGGCTCGGGTTTGAACTAATAAAATAAACCAAATCACTAAAACCTATTGATATCCCTATGGAAGAGATCACATCTTCTCCCAATACATCTTCTCAATCTAGAGACTCCAACATCATCCCATCTAACCTTTTTTTATCAGTACCATTAGTTTAGACCCACTGACCTATCAACATGGTGGCCAAACTAAAACCTTTTCTTTCATCTACCCTAAAATGATCAACCATGATTCACCCACCATCTATACCATGTAGTGCCAAGATGATAATTATATCCTCACCTACCTTGGTGTAGGAGACTCTCCCATCCATAAGTCTTTCCCTTTGGAAAAGCAAACCATTCTCAATTAATCAACTATTGACATTAACTTAGCAACCCTGAAGAATACTCATATCATTAAAGTGGGCCAATCCTTGGACTCAAATGAGAAACATGATTATCCCACCATCGTTTATGACCATACCATCACATTCACTTGGTTTTATTAGGATATTCTTAGGATTGACCCCTCCATAGCCCTTCATAACATTGTTACCCATTCAGAGGCTAAGCTGGTATGACAAAAGCTTCAAAAAATGCTCCCTCATATAGCTATTCTCATCAAGGAAGAACTTCAACATATTTTATTTGTCAACTTTATTTAACATATTGACTACCCATAATGGGTCTATAATATTTTTCCCATTACCAAGCCCACTGGGGGACTCCACCTTTGTATGGATTTCTGAGACCTTAACCTTGCATGTCCTAAAGATGACTTTCCTTTACCCAACATTGACTGACTATTTGACCTTACTATAGGTCATGAGATTTTATCCCTCATGGATAATTTTTTAAGATACAATTAGATCCTGATCACCCCCTCAGACCAACATAAAACTACATTAAGTATTCCTTTGGGAACCTTCTATTATCAAGTCATGCCTTTTAGCTTAAAAAAACACTAGAGCAAATTATCAATGGGCCATGACCTATATCTTCCACAATCTTATTCATAAAATTATATAGGATTATGTGGATGATCTCCTTAGGAAATGTAAACATAGAAAGTACCATTTATTTTTTCTTACTATCATTTTCAACTAATTGATCCAATTCATGCTCGACTTAATCTCAAAAAATACATTTTTGGGGTTTTGTTTGGAAATCTCTTGGCTTTATCATCTCCCTCCATGGAATTGAGATTGACCATACTAAATTCAAGGCCATCCTAGAAATGCCTCCTCTAATAAATCTTAATTAACTTTATAGTCTCTAAGGTAAACTCCAATCTATCCATCGCTTCATCTCTCAATTATTATATATATGCAAAACCTTTCACCACCTCTTGAAGAAAGACACCTCCTTTAGATGGACCAAATATTATCAACAAGCCTTTGATTCACTCAAAGAGTACTTGATTTTTCCACCTATTCTTATCCCAACTAGGGATGATCATATTTTATACCTTTACATATCCACCATTGATCACTCTTTAGGTGTGATGCTAGCTCATTGAGATGAATAAAACAAGGAGAAAGCCATTTACTATATCAGTCGCATACTTATAAAGTATAAGACATAATATACCCATCTTGAAAATCTTTGTCTCACTCTCATTTTTATTTCCTCTAAGCTTCATCACTGCCTTCTTAATCAGAAAACAATGTTATCAATAACACTGACCCACTCAAGTATATACACTCTAAGCCATACCAAAATCAGTGTATGGCAAAGTGGATCATGATTTTAGTTGAGTTTGATATTGAGTTTCTTCACCAAAAATCCATTAAAGTGTAGGTAATTTATGATCAATTAGTTGAAGCCCCTCTCCCAGATAACCAACCCATTCCATTAACATTTACTAATGAGTCTATTACAACTCTTTCTCAGGGAGAACCCTCTTACCAAATGACAATGTTTTTTGATGGCTCTAAATGCAAACATGGTGGGGTTACAAGCATAATTATCATACCCCTTCATGGTGAACCTCTTCCACTATCCTTTAAACTCAAATTTGAATGTAATAAAAACATGGTAGAATATGAATCTCTGGTCATCAGTCTCCAAAGCACTCTTACCTTAAAAATCAAATCCATTTCTTTCTTTAGTAATTTTTAACTTATGATTAACCAGGTCAATGGGTCCTATCAATGTAAAACTGACATTTTACAAAATTATAAGCTCTTTGTTGATGAGCTCTTAACATATTTTAACTATTATCAAATCTAATTAGTGCCTCGATCTACTAATAAATTTATAGACACACTAGCCTCTCTTTCATCTAAAATACCCTCTCAACCTATAGAATTCTAATTTGTTTTTCACCATCCACCATTTCATTAGGCCCTCGTATATAATTTTAAACCTTCCAACCATCTACAGTGTGGGGGCATCTCCTTATGATGTCTGGTATGACCAAAATTTTAATTACCTTAATCTAGGCATCATTCCACCTAACCTCTCAAAGAATACTCAAAAGGCCTTTATGCAGGGCACCTCTCATTAAACCATACTATGAGGAATCTTATATAAACATGGCTTTGATGGTATTCCCTTTCATTGTTTATGTAGTCATGAAATTCCTCATAACATCAAATAAACCCATGATGGAGTTTGTGGGGACATTTTGGTGGCCTTATTGTTGCCAAAATAATCCTATGCCTAGGTTACTATTGGCCTACTCTCAATTAGGAAGATTGTGAATATGTAAAGAAGTGTGTTAAATGCTAACAACATGATAACTTTCATCATGTGCCTACTCATGGCCTTTAAGTATCCATGGATTATTGGCCCTTGTCACAGTTGGGGCTATATCTTATTGGAGAAATCAATCCTCACTCTTCTCAACAACACCAATATATCATCACTACTATAGAACATTTCACTAAATGGGTGGAGGCCATCCCCCTTATCTCCATCAAAGCTAAAAATAATATAGATTTTATTAATCATCACATTATCTATCATTTTGGGGTCCCTCACAAAATCATAATAGATAATGTCAAATCATTAAAAAACAAAAGAATTCAAGCCCTATATGATGCTTTCAACATCAAACTCAGCCATTCCTCACCTTACCATCCAAAGGCAAATGGATAGGTAGAAGCTTCTAAAAAAACTCTCATCAAAATTCTGACCAAATTTGTAATTGCATTAGAATATAATTGGCACATTCACATCCCATTTATTTTATGTACCTATCACACTAGTATCCAAACCACAATAGGTGCTATACCTTTTTCCCTAGTCCTTATTGTAGAGGTTTTTATACCTCTTGAAGTCCAGGTTCCCTCTCTTTGTATTTCCTTACATGACATCATTTCTAAAGAGGATTATTGTCAAGAACACCTCACATACCTTGAATTAATTGATGAACATTGCCTTGATACCCTTAACCATCTTTGCATCTATTAAGATCATATTTCCTATGTTTATAACAAGCACCTCAAACAATGGGAATTTAATATCATAGATCTCATCCTAAAAGAAAACCAACACATGACCAACATAGAGAATAGTAAATGAGGCAAGTTTTCTTTCAATTGTATTGGACCCTACATCATTTCCCATAAGTATGGATCAACAACTTATTATTTTTGCTCTCTCAAAGGTAAAGTAAAACCTGAGCCTCTCAACACTTCATATCTATGTCCATTTTTATGTTAAAAAGGGATCAAGCTCACCTATTTGTCTAAATTAAGGTAATCCCTTGATTATAATACTTTAACCTTCACCCACCTTCCTCTTCCCCTTTTGAGGAAAATTAATTACATCATAGAACCATGTGAGTAACCACCACAATCATAGCCTAATCCTAAATATGGGTACCATAGCTCTACCCATAGCATGGTTCTCATGGATACTTTTTGCCTCTAACAAGATGGAATCCTATGGTCATTGTATCTCAAAACCACATCCTTTCACATTTCATTAACCTTCTTGTGTTAAAATTTTCCCTTATAAATTTAAACCTCTAAACTTAATTAGACTTACCCATGTATAAACACATTGCATCCCAAAATAATTTGGATACCAAAACATTACTTGATTCAATATCTTAAGCATTGTAGACTGCTCCCTCAAAGGACAACTATCAAGAACATTAAACAAAGCCAATAAACTCATACCACTCCCTTGAAGGATGGATAAGTTAACTTTGTCAAAAGTAACATAATTTCCTAAAAGTTTACCACATCGATCAGCTTCCCATATATAATAATAAAGTAAAATAGCCACTATCAAAACAAATTATAAAGCCACAATAAGATTTCCCATGTTGACTTCCCATATTAATCAGTCTACATATAACATACAATATGGACTTGTCTATTACTATCCTTAGGCCACTTATAGAAGGGTAAAAACTAATTCAAATGTGGTTATCATACATATCACCCATTACCATTCACACCACCCATCATCCATCTTCTCTTTAGACTATCTATAAATTAAGGGAATTAGAGCTTACTTGACACCTTGTGATCAAGAAACCTTTTTTATCGACTAACACCCACTCATAAATAGCATTTGAGGGGATTATATTCATTAATTTGATCCTACTTTGGGTCTATTTTTAGTCCTTATCAAAAACAAAGAATTGTGTCATATTTTTAATGTGCTTGGTTGGTTTTTCCTCATGACTTTTACCATCTAGTATTGCAATAACAATAATCATTCTTTTTACATTCAACACAATCATAACAACCACAATCTTACTAATCATAACCATAACCATAAAATTCATAAGTATCCACACAACCTTAAGCATGATACCATTTTACCAGTGAAATCTAACACATTTTGTACATAACAAAATGTACAAAATTTTATTTAGGGTGTGAGGAATTGCACGACACATACATAGTCATTAGATTACACATTGCCTAAAGCACATGCGTACATTATTTTTGCACCTAAGAATTAGACCAATTATCTAGTGACTCAAGATTTCTATGTAGCCATCCTTCTACTTGATTACCCCTAAGACTTACCTTGACATACATACGTTGACATACTTTCTAAAGTAGGCATCATTTATTTAGGAAAATTTAGCTCATGAGTTAGATGGTAGTATTAGTGTGAGATGAGGGGATGACACTTATGTTCATTATTATTATTGTTATTGAAGATGAATGTGGTCAAAGATGGTAGTATTAGTGTGTGGAGAGACATACACAATATTTTTCAATGGAAAGTTGAATGATGATTGTGTGAAGATAGATGTGCTTGCATAAAGAACATGATATGATCTTGGTACTGGTCCTTATCATGATTCTTTAAATAGAATACCTACCCATTATTCCTTGCTGACCTATTTCTCTATTCCACCAACCAAGAAGGTCATATGATGTCATTGATTCCCTTGAATAGTCCTCACACTTGAAATGGTCATGTATACCTACTTTTTCACATGGACACATCACCCTCGATATGATTGGTCATCTTGATAAATCCATTATGCACCATCATGATATCATTCAGTTGCCCATATCATCCAATTCACATCTGATGTATTTCCTTGATTTTTCATCTCATTACCCTTATAGGCTTGGTGGTCATTTGTGTCATTATCACCTTTAGCCTAACTGATGTAAATTGGCTTCCAACCATAGGCTACTATAATAATCATGCCTTTGAAATTGCCACTATTATTGGTGGTGGTAACTCCCAAATCCTTGCCACTATAGAAAATCTTCCATCAGAGATAGGTTACCATAAATTCACAACAATACATTCACCTTCTTGTCCCCTTTACCCTCCTCTTACTACCATCCTATTGCCATAAGATCTGAACGTCAGAGCCCAACCATTGGTAATACTTACTCCAACATGGTAATATTTTATTTTGTGTTAGTTAAACATTTCAATAGCAAGGGAACCACCATCTTTTCCTAACCATGTAGCTTCTTATTAGTTAGGCCTAGCCTAGTGGAACTAATAAGTCATTGGTTTCATGGAGCTATGATAAAGGATGTAGACATGGCCATCATTTTTTTTGCCTACCCATGTAGCTCTTGGGTCAGGCAAAATCCATCTTCTATCTCTACCACAACACCAACTTTCTTACTTATAGAATCTACTTAGTCATCAAAGAAACTCCTTGTAGGTCATCACTTCACTAATACCCTTAAAACTTGGCTTGTAGTGGTGATAAACCTTAGCCATAACAACTATGCAGATCCTAATAGAAGCCCACCTCCTAAAACTCAACTCATAGTGGTAGATGTTATCTCTAGGATTATACCCTCACATAATTTTAGAAGATGCAACCTCCTCACAAAGGCACCTCTTCTATGGATTAGTTCCATTGAATGTTATTTGTGGTGATTAACATTATGTACCCTACTTATTTATCCTACCTTACCCATCTATGTCTCTCATCCTACTAAATTTGTGATTATTAGGATAACTATTCACCAATTTACACCATGTACCTTCATCATCTCCATCATAAAAACATAGAACCTCTATTTTACAAAAACCTTCCTTCTCCATCAACCCAAACCAACCCATGTGGTCCATCAAATTGGGGCAACTAATCTGAACACCACTCACCTAACCTTATTGAACTACATTGGCTTAATGTCCATGGACTAACAACTAATTACCATCCTCTTTTTTCCTTCTCACTCATTTCCACTACTAATAATTCCCTCTTACTTAGGGCATCCTACATCAAGGAAACATTGAAATATTTCTTAAGCATCCATATGTTTTAACACCATCTAATACTTCCTCTAAAGTTTTCCCCCATTGTTAGGAGAACTACATTGGCCTGAGGTCTTTTTGGACTATGTAGGTAGTGCTCAGTTACTGAGGTTAGCTCGACCACATCCTTTACTTTATTTTCCCTTCTCACCTAATCTATTTTTCTCCACTTCTCTACCTATATACTCACCACATACCTCCCTCTAGCTTGTCAATCTCTTTTAACACAAGGGTTGATATCCTTCTTTATTGACCCCTCTTATCCCCCATAAAACCACCACCTACTTTGATTCATTGGCCTCCCCATCATATTTTCATTTTTATGCTTCATAGCTTGCTTCCCCACCAGCCTTTTGAAATTTATGAATCTCTTTCACCTTATTACCAACCTTGCCCTTGATCCCCTTCAACTTCTTTCTCCATCCTCATAATCTCCCCTCAACCTTGGCTATTTATTATACCCTCTTTATCACTCTCTTCTCATCACCAATTCCCCATCATACTATGCATCTTGTAATATTTCTCTTTTTTCTATTGCTATACTTTTTATTTATTCATACCATGACTCTCCACCATTTCACCACTATTCCCATCATACCCATTTTCTAGTCTTTTTATTTGCATTTTTCCCATCCTTTCATCCTTTTTATTTTTTTTTGTTTTCCTCCATAACTAGTTTCTCCCTAGGTATTTATCCTTTGAGAAGCCTTTCATAATTGACCCTTTTCTTCTTCTCAATTTTTTCCTTTACCTTTTGCATTAACCTTTTCCTCTTTCCATCTCGATACCCACTTGTCTTTTGCATCTGTGTTAGTATCCTTGCTTTGTATCCCTGATTCATTTCTTCATTTTTATTCTTATCATCCCTGATCTTCATTCTTTATCTTCATCTCATTCCCTTTCATTATTTTCTACCATCCTCTCCCTTTTATCCATTTCCTTTCATTTTTCTCATCTTGATGACATTTTTTGTTCTTCCTGACCTTCTTTTTTTCCTCCTATATATCCATGTCTAGCTCCTTCCATCCTTCTCCACCTTCATCTTTATATATGACCTCATTATTTCCTCTACCTATCTCTTAATCTATCCTCTAGTCCAACTTCACATCATCCCTTATTGGATCTCCCTTATGTTCTCCAATTCAACCTCCACCTCTTTAGAGTGTGGTCACTAGTTGTGTCACTTCTACATCTCCTTGTCTACTTCATCATATCCTTCATGCTCTTGTTTTAATACATGAAATCCACAACTATTATCTCATTTAATTAATATTATTATTATTTTCCTCACTCCATATTCTAAAACCCCTCAATGTGTTTCTATGAATTCCCTCAAAACTTAATGCTTACTTATTTTGGGGCCCCATTGACTCAAGGGTCAAGGGTTCAAATCTTCACCACTTCTCATTTACCCACTCTGCTACTTTGCTTCCCTAATTATTTGAATTATACCTTTCCATAGCTTGTTAATGACATTGTTGAGAAATGTGCCAATATCAACTTATTTAAATGGTGATAAAAGAACCCATTGGGCCACGATGGCAATCAAGTAGTGCAAGATTTTCTAAATCCTGGTAAAGCATATTTCTTCATTTTAAAATGGTGATAGAAGTTTTATGCTTGAACCTACTTATTCATGGCTGTAGATTCCTTTTGCATAGTTGACGTAATCATCTAATTGCATCCTAGGTAATCTCATCCACCATTTATACCAAACCAAAAAGAAAACTATTTGATACCCATATTTCCCACCCTTTAAAGCTTTGCTTTCTCCAATGTCCTTTAACTAGACCTAACTACATGATATCAAATTAGGGAAACCAAGTTAACCAACACTCTTCACCTTAAAAGAACTACATTTGGCCTGACGTTCTTTTTGGATTCTTGTCCATAGATCTTTTTAGGTAGCATCCACTTAATATGTGCATCTGGAGTTAGCTTCGCTGTCCCCTTTCAACCCATACCCAATCCACCCATGATTTCACCATGTTCACCTTGATGTTGGTTAATTTTGACCTAGAACATTGACATGTTTTTAAAAAATTGACTGCAATAACTAACCTTACCATGTTGAACTTTTGAAAATTTACACCACCTCATGCATGACCTGACCAATTATGTTATTTTATAGGATTAATTTCTACCCTAGATACTTGTGACCAACATCGAGCCTATATAGATGACTTGATAGGCTTAACTCACTTAGCTATGACAATGTTATGGATTAGTTATCCCTATCATGTGTTCTTATAAGATTGACCTTATTTTAAAAAACATTAGAAACTTTAGTCTTTATGTAATCTCAACTACCATGCTTAGCCACCTTTCACCCATTGGCATTTCACATGCCCAACTATCTTGTGATGCCACCTAGTGCCTCCACACCAACTGATTATCAAACTTACACCTGATTTGGCCTTTCCTCATCAGCTCTCTATTTGAGGGGTAACACCTCCTAACATACTTATGGCACCTTAACCTTCAACCAAGTGATTTTTTTAATAGCTTTTTAATTCAAAGATTCACAATAAAAAGGGGTAAAATGTAGACACTAGAAAACTATACACATGCCTTAGGACCCTCTAAAGACCTCCTAAACCTTATTAATCATTAAAAAAACCCCTCTTCACCCAACTAAATCACTATTATTTTAGTCAGATAATATTATTCAAAATCACTATTTGAAAGTACTATTGAAAATTACTTTTCATGTGGGACCCATTATCACTATTCATGATGACATGGCATATGACATGGTAAGTGACATGGTAAGGTGATATGGAAAGTGACATGGATTAGAATTTATGTGGCTTAATGTGGGACATCATACCCCACCTAGGACCCTTCCCAAAGTGCTTGATGACCTCATTTAAGAATCACAAGGCCCCCCTTGAAATATGGAAAATTTCCCATCAAGGGACAATTAGTAAAATTGTATTTTACCTTCACACATGAATTTAACCTTCAAAATAATATACCTACCTCTTTACTACTTTCTAAAAGACAAAGGGCACCCATTTTTGACTTCTTAACCCAAATGGGATACTCACCAACCCAAATGGGAATCCTCACCAACCTCATTTTGACTAATTCATCCACCACATAGAAAATGGTGTCATATTTATAATATTCCTCTTTTTGCATGACTCTTCACAACATATGCTATTAATACCCACCCTCTCCTTCACCCAAGGGAATGTTGGGAAGTTGTAAATTAGTATTTTTTGTTATTAACATTTTTGTTGTATGTTTTTGAAGGAGGTCATCCAGTTGAAGGAGATCATCATCATCTTGGAGAGAAGATCTCAAGCAATGAAACTCTACCAAAATTTTAAACAAAGCATCGTCAACAAGCCATCCTCAAGCCATCTTCAACAAACATCAAGGTAATTTGTATTGTTTTGTAATTTCAATTTCTTCCTCCTTAGCCCCTTTTGGCCTCTTATTTATTTATCTCCAAACCATAACCCCAATTTCCTTCTTATTTTCATTTCACCCCTTTTCCTCTTTACCCTTAACCTCTTCTTTCTTTTTATTCCATTTACCTCTTCACCATTTATCCCTTTTATCCCCTTTTTACCTCATTTATTTTGTATCCCTTTCACCCATTTACCTCTTCACCACTTATCCCTTTATCCCTATTTCTTTATTTATTTATTACCCTTTTACCCATTTGTTAATTTACCTTTATCCCCTTACCATCTTTACCCTTTACCTTCTTTTGATTATCTTGAGCCATAACCATAACCTTGCTCACTTAGCCACTAGTTGCTTCTTTTCTTTCTAGACCATTTACCCCTTTATCTTTATTAACCACCATTTATCTCTACCAATTTGACCATTTTCCAACCCTAACCAAAACTTTATCCCTTGTCACAATAAAAACCAAACCAAATTCAACCCAGAACCACAACCTTGCCTTAACTAATTTTCAGTATTAGTATAATCAAACTAGTTCCTTCATTTTGGTTAATTTAGCAAAGGATGTAACTTCACTATCTCAAATTTAGTTACTTATTATTTATAATATTATTAATTTTATATTAATATGTAAAATCCTTTTCTTTCATTATTTCAACTTAATTTTTTAAAGTAGGTGGATTGACAGCCTCTTAGAAAGCTTTCACTTATAGGATCTAGCTCACATTAGGTAATCTACCCATCTATTTCTCTAACAAACAAGTCTTTTTTAGTGTTTTCTTATTTGTAGGTCATCATCCCAAGCCAAAGAGAATATCTCCACAATCACTTGGATCCAATGCATGCACTTTAACATTTATTTTTTCACATCCTTAATAACAGGTTTATCTTTTCACACTTGGTAGAACCTAAGTCACTAGGGGCATGTATGTCTAAATAAGAGTCTGATAATAATTTTGAGATTCTAGGAATGCATTTGGCCTACATGAAATCTAGATAAGTGTCTAAATAGGACCTAATATATGTATAGGGCTAAGCTAGGAATGGGTGGTCTCAAGTAACACTCTAAGATTCAAGTGATATTTTATATGACTACATTTTCTACCCTTTATTATATATATGCATTAAAGTAAATTGACTAGGATAAAGGAAAAGAAACAAACCTAGACTTACCTAGGAGGTAAAGCTTATGAATTTGGATATGAGTATGTGAATTGTGATCCATTACATTTCCTAAAAATGAAATGTGCATAGATCAATCCTTAATTAATAATATCAAAATAACATACAAAACTAAGTAAAGAGATAAGAGAGAGGAAAGGAATGAATACACCTCACTAGCTATGTGAACTAATGCTTAAACCTGGTGATATCTTGAGTGTGTAGCTAGTGATCAATTGATGAATAACTTGGACTAATTTGAATGGATTTCTCAATCCAAATGTGTGGGTGGATTAAAAATTCAATATGGCCTTAAATACATCATTTTGCACCCCTATTTGGTGGACCATGACCTATGAATAGTTTGGATTGGACTAATGGATTATCCAATCCTCTTATGTAGGTGGATAAAAAATTCATGTAGACTATGACTCCATCATTGCATACTCCATCATTACCTACCCATATATAGTAGATGCATTTGTAACCAAATTGTATAATGTATATGAAGCTATATTATTGTAAATAATATTATATATAATGAATCTAAGGTCACTTGGGAACTCTAGAATGTTGAATTGGCCTAGGGGCCTCTTGGTCATTTATCTATGTAGCTTAGGGACTACACAATAATTCTAATTATTATAAATAGAGTAAGGCATCAAATCTAGTAGAGATTAGGGGAAATGGTGTCTAGATTAAGAATGTAGAGAGTGACATGGAGTTTTCTAGTCCATCTAATCAATGGTGTAAAAGTGATCATACAGAGACAATGTGTCATGCACATGGCCCCAAATATGATATCTAAGAATAATGATTATAGATTGAGTTTTAATAATTTGTATTTGAGTATATACAATTGAAATGAGAGTGATCATGCCACACATGATGCCAACGATCTGAGCAAATTGGTATGCTTTTGTGTAAAATTAAGAAAAAAATGATAATCTATAATTGAATTTATGAAAATCTAGATTGTAACTACAATAATTTTGGTAAATCTAGATTTTCTTATTTTTAGGTCTATTGGATGGTAGCACTATACCTTGGATAGTAACATTATGGCACTAGTGTCCACTGTTGGTGCTAGTTTCTAATTGTGTTAGTTTTATACCAAAAAAACTCTAATCTTTGTCTAACTATGTTTCACTATGTTTTCCTAAAACTAAGCTCTATATTATATTATTGTGTGCTATAAATTGTAATCTAAGTGCATTCAGATAGCCTGATCTCTATGACAAATCTCTATGAATTCCCCCTCTTTTAAGGGGAGATGTTAAACTTGTGAAATAACTATCCTCAAAAAATTATCTACATGATATGTGTTAGGCTTAAATTATATGATATATATGTAATAAAATAATATAATGTGTATACATTCCATTAAAATGTTAGATCTAGCATTCACAATGTTGTCAATATAGATGTAATAATGTAAACATGTGTATAAACAACAAATCTGAGTAATAAATTGAGTAAATACATAGGGTATTTGTGATGATGTCCATCAAGGCCCCTAATAAGGAAGGGGAGATGCATGAGGTACCTCATTGAATATAAAACTAGAGCATGTAAAAATTAAGAGACAAGTGCCATAGTCATAAAGCACACATGAAATCATATATACAACACATATAAGGCATGTAAAGTAGGGCAAGGTGCTAAAATACAAGGGATGTGGTCATATGTCACTAAATCTAAGAAAGAAAGACATATAAGTTCATAAAAGGGTCTATGTAAAAAGGGTATCTATGGGAGAGTATGCATACATGGTAATATTATATAAGTAAATGTCACCTGAACTAGTGGCTCACATTAAATATCTAGTGTTTTAATGGAAATTGTACTTAGAACTATAATTAGTGGATTCTATGTAACTAAATGTGGGATAGGTAATGGATATTCATATGGAAGGCCCTCAATTATAACCACTTGATTAGTATGTATAAAATTTAGGCATTTGTGTATGGTGGATAGAATGGCTCAAAGCTGTTGTATCTATGGTTTACCCAATTACATGTCAAATGTACCTAGACTAGTTACAACTAAGAACCAAATGGCCACATGTGCGAGTCTGACCTATAATGGGAGTAAAATCTCCCTAATAGAGCAATGCATATGGCCACTAAAACCATAAAAAAAATTATCAGTTATAGAAATGTCTTTCTTTGAATAACCCATGTGGTATATAAGTGTGATAATACACATGTTTTCACTTGAACCATTGTCAACCATGATAATTTGAATATGATGTTATTAATGTAGGTTCATATAAACAGTGAATATAAATCTAAATCATCATCAATGATCTCATTCTTTGATAAAGTGATGAGAGGTCTAGATGGCACTATATTATGATATACACCAATGATATTATGTAGGGGGTGTGTGTTCTATGTAGTAGTATATTAAGATGTTGATGGTGGATATGCTTGGCATGTAAGTGAACACGTAAAGTGCCCCATACCTCATTAGCTATATTATTTTAGAAATCAATTCAAAAATATTTTCAATACCTTAGATTTTATTGGTTGAAATTTGTTTTCCTCTATAGTTTACCCACATCAATGATATTAGTCTCTATAAAATCGTATATATTATGTCTCAAACTGATGCATCTATTTGTAGTATGGCTTAGTGTGTTGCAATAGTCACATAATGTGTTAAAATCATAGTTATTTTAGAGAGGCCTAGTTATATCAACCTATTTGATGAGAGGGAGAGATGTGACATTGCATTCCAAGAGATGATATAAACCATGTGCTAATGATTTTGGAAGATTTATGAAAACTCTACATGGAGGAGCTGATAAAAAAAAGTGAATAGGTGTCTCTAAAGTTGCATTAACTGTGGCCTTTTGATCATTCTTATTTTTGGTGGTATTTAATTTGTATGGGACCTTATTAGAACTATTTTTATTTGAATCTAATCTAGATGTGTAATTTATTTTTCCCATAAAGAAAAGCTTGACTTTCCTTTCTTTTATTTTGTGGCATAAATATATGGATGTTGGAAACTTATTGAATAATATAGCTTCATGCAATTCCGGTATTAGACTTTGTTTGAATGTGTCTTAGGGATCTCTATTTGGGATAGTCATCTTTTTGAATATACTTTAATATCATAAGACATATTCTACTATAGGCTCATTTTATTTTTTCTTAAGTTGAGCCACTTGAGCATATGGAACCTTATCATTGATATTGACTGAAAAGTGTACTAAAAACATGTTTTCCAACATATTGAATGCTATGTTATACTAATTTAGGAGATCATTGAACCACTATAAGGCATAGTCCTTCAGACTATGTGTGAACAACTTAGAAGGAGCCAACCATTGGACACATAGGCCAAACATGATATTTTGAAATATTGAAGAAGATGCTCTGGGTCATCCTTAGCATCATATAGAGTAATCTTGGGTGCCACAAATCTAAATGGAAAAGTATTTACTGCTATATATTATGCCAAAGGTATATGTAAAATAACATGAGAATCCAAGGCATGGGATGGCCAAGTAGCATCCCAATGAAGATGTAAAATCTTAGCCTATAGATCATGGATATCATGAATAAGGAATTGTATGCATAAAGAGGAGAATTGTCCATAGGAGGTGTTTCCATTATTTAAGGTTACTAAGTTAAAATAGGTTTTTTTACATTTTGAGTTTCCCCCATGGTACGTGTAATAATATTTTCACCTAGGGAAGTAGAAGATTGACCATTACTGCATTTATGAAGATATTCATGGATAATATGTATAAAGTCATCTTGCATATCTAATTTTTTAGAAATTAAATATTTTAATTGTCTCTTATTTATCTCATCAAATAAGTAATTGAATTCTACCATTATAGGCATTAAATTAGGAAAAGAAAATGTTGTATAATTTGAACCCTTAAATAAATTTAATCTATGAAATACTAAAACAAATTTGATATTTTGTAACTAGCATCTAAGCATAGAAAATAGAAGGATACAAACCTGAGATCATATAAAGTCAAGTTTTGAGTAGTGTTTAAGGTAAGTTAGGTTCACCAAATGATTTAACTCTTTAGGGTTTTGAGTTTAAGCCTTAGGTTATTAAAGGCTCTTAATACAATAAATCAAGGTACAAAATATGCAATAAATACAACCATTGATTTGTGATAAAAATTAACTAATATAACATTTCTAATAATTATAATGAATGACATAAAAGAATACTTATATATAAACTACCTGAGATAAAGGATCTAAAAGCTAAAAACTATTATAAGAGCTAGTATGAGTGTCATAAATAGGATTCAAGTGTTATAAACCCTCTTAGATAAATCACCCTACCTTGGATAATGGTGATTTGGATATAGTGTACAATTTTGGTGATAATGTCCTCTATGAAAGAAATGATCTATAATTATGGGAACACCTATGTCTAAGTTTGCCAAGCCTATTCCTATGTGGACAAACCCTACTTCACCATCTGTGACTTATTTTGATTTATTTTGTATGTAAACCCTATAACTTCATGTCATTAGGGCATTTGATTACCATAATTAGTAATATCTGGTATTTTTTGGGTAGGGTAGACATCTTCAACACCTTATTGTGATGAGATTTGCCTACATACCAATACTCTAAAGAAGGATCAAGCCTGATGTAGTTCTCTCTACCTAAGTGTTGGTGCAAGTGGAAGTGAGTCTATTATGAATTTCACTTTGAGTAATTTGTGATGAGCTCAGAATATAGCTCATTTTGACACAAGAATTCTTTTAAATCATCTCAAATAGGATACTATCCTATGCAAATCATAGGTTGTTAAGTAACTGTTATATGGAAAATAGGTATTTGTTTTGTTTATGATTAACCAAAGACTAAACCTACACTTTACCATTAACATCTAACACAATTACATGTTTTTGTGATTGTCTGATTAAAAGGAATGCTCAAAGATAGGTGATTATAGCAGCATATAAAGGAAGTTCAATTTTGATTTCCATTTGACAAAGTTTCAAACTCATAGGCAATGTCATTCTTTGGAAAGAAAAAATCTACAGACTCTGTAGGCTCAAAACTATAGACTCCACAGGCTCAAAACTATGGACTCCGCAGGCTCAAAACTATGGACTCTATAGGCTAAAATCTATGGACTCCATAGGCTCAAATCTATGGACTCCATAGGCTCAAATCTATGGACTCTACAGGCTGGAATCTATGAACTGTACAGGTCACTTCTTCCTACTCTGCAGGGTCAACTCTAAGGACTCAATGGAGACAAGGAGTTAAATGAGCCAGCTGACAACTAAATAAAAGGAGAAGAATCATTCCAGCTAGTGTTTGCTAAGAAGATTGATTGTTTGCTATTTTGAAGGATTTTCTCATAGTATTTTAAGACATCTAGATTCTAGTTCTATTATAAATCGATACTCCTATTTTCTAGTATAATTGGATTTCTAAGAAATCCAATCTCCTATATTTAGATGATTGGATTAACTAGGAATCCCTATTTTACTGCATATATATTCTATGTTAGTTGTATCATAATATAATGAAGAACATGTTACATTCAAACATATAACAGATAATAGAGAATACAGAAGACAATTTTAAGAAGGCCTGTTACAGAGTACAGTCTAGTTGTAATTGTTTGTATGAATTATATTTTCCAAGGTTGATTAAATTATGTTCCTAAATCTAAAAGGAGCAAGGGCCCACTCTGCTTAGACTCAGGAATTGCTATAGGTATTTAGGTAATCTTATGTTGATTCTTGAATTTAAGTTAATTAGTATATTGGTAATAATTGAATTTCTTTAATACAATTAGATTGAGAAAGCATAAAGTATTCCTTTACTCAAAGTATTTCTTTTCCAGCAAGTGTGTTATTTCTTTCAAACAACAAGTGTGTTATTTATTTTCCAGCAAGTGTGTTATCTCTTTTCCAGCAAGCATGTTATTTCTTAAAAAACAACAAGTGTGTTCTTTCTTTTCCAGCAAAGTGTGTCATTTCCTTTACAGTAAATGAGTGGCTTGCAAAGTTCTTTTTTTGTTTCCAGCAAGAGTAAATTCATTAGTTCTAGGAACATTTCTAGATAAGGATAGATTAGAACCAGCACAACACCCCCACATAGTATAAATCTAGATCTACTATCCTAAGCCTTACTACAAATAGCTTCAGACACTAGCCCTGGTTGATAAGACATCAATCGGAGTATTGATTAAATGAGATTTATAATGACAACTCATCATTTTTGGTGCCATTGCTGGGGATCATAGTGTTAGTAAGGTAACCATTATTGGTCTAGAATAAAAGAAAAAATATATAGAAAACCTAAAAAAATTCCAAAAAAAATATTCAAGTTGATGAACCATCCCAGAGATTCTAAAGGATGATTCATTCCAAAATCTCCACTAACACTGCAGGTTGAGACTCCTTCAACATCTTCACATAGTAAATTTGATAACATAAGTGAAACTCATCTATAGGGATCTCCAAAAACATGGATAGAAACCAGGATACTACCACAAGTAAGCCCAATCAGATAAATTCTTGAAGATCAATCTCTCATAGGAAGACATCACTTAGGAATTGCTAAAGATTTGGAAGCAGGATTGCAAATATCCATAGCTGAGGAAGATTTTGAAAACCTTGAACAACCAACAATCAATACCACAAACATCCAGTGGGAAGATAACCCTAGTTTTGAAATTTCATCTGAAGAAGAGAATATGGCTCTTCAACAAAATCTACCAAATCCACAACTGGCACAGGGAGGGACTATCTCTTTTCCTATTTTTACAGATCCTATTGATCAGACCCCCATGAAAAATATTTCACCTGTAAATTTTCCAAATTTTTGGGGGAGATCTACTGAAGATCCTGATAAGTTTTTGTTTAAATTTAAAGTGTTGTGTCAAACCTATGACTATACCATAGACAGCCATAAATTAAATGTTGGGGATCAACCAATAATGGATTACACTTGTGAAAGCAATAAACGTGGAAATAAATCAGATAGATAAGTAACTGAAATGATAAATAACACAGAACAAGAGATACAAGAAAACACCCTGAAAACTTGTATTAAAACTCTTTACAATAGGAATACAATTGAAGAAACTTCGTTCTTCCACACCTCTCTTAGATGCACACAAGATCTCTCACTAGATCTCTATTCCTCAAGAGCTCTCTCTCAAGTACACTCAAATCCAACAACCTGGATTGATGCAACTCAGTACTATCCTTCAAACATTCACAATGTTCTACTCATACTCACACATTCAACATACTAAGCTAAGAAGATCTTTCCTACATATAGAATTAGGAAACTTGAGCATGATCTTACAATAAACAGTTAAGCCTCTTGAACAAGGGCTCTAAAAATAATATTGCTAATAATAGAGACGCGAGCTTGAGACTACAACTCAAACTCATCATGCAAACACTCGCTTCTGTCCTCAGAAATTACTTTCTGGACACACAGGTAACTGACGTCAGTTCCTGCCTGTTCGCCTGTGACCGTCACCGGCCGACCATACTGCCGACGTCGACACCTCTGCAACTACAACTGATCGACGTTGGTCACTCCTGATCGACGTTGGTATCTGTGTAGACCTGAAACTGTTTAAGTCTGCTCCTTGGTGAAGCTTTTAGCTCCACACCCTAATAATCTCCCACTTGGAGATAAACCAGCTGCACCAGTACCTGTACAACAACATCTTCTAGCTCCTCCATCTTCAACTCAATCATGAAGACCAATATAAGTTGAGTGAAGATTCAACTTCTCCTTAGTAACCGGCTTTGTTAGCATATCAGCAAGATTCTTGTCTATATGGATTTTCTCCAGCTTCAACTCACCATCTTCCAATACCTGCCGTATAAAGTGGTACCTTAGCTGTATGTGCTTGGTTCTTGAGTGAAAAGCTGAGTTCTTAGCCAAATGGATTGCACTCTGACTGTCACTATACAATCTGTAACTCCCATGCTCCCTTCCAAGCTCTTCCATGAACCGTGTCATCCATATCATCTCCTTGCTAGCTTCTGTGGCTGCAATATACTCTGCTTCTGTAGTTGACAAGGCTACAACCTTCTGCAACTTAGATATCCAGCTAACCGCCGTTCCACCTACAGTAAAAACATAACCTGTAGTGTTCCTTCTGCCATCCAAATCACCTGCCATATCTGAATCTACATAACCATGTAGAGAAGTATCTGAACCTCCATAGCACAAGTGTCTGCTGTTGGTTCCTCTCAGATATCTAAGGATCCATTGAACTGCTTTCCAATGTTCCTTACCTGGATTGGCCATATACTTACTTACTACTCCCACTGCTTGGGCAATATCCAGTCTAGTACACACCATTGCATACATCAAACTTCCTACCGCGGAAGAATATGGAACCTTACTCATGTACTCTACCTCATCATGTGAATTAGGACATTGTTCTTTACTCAACTTAAAATGTCCAACCAAAGGTGTGCTTACTGGTTTAGCATCCTACATATTGAACCGTTTCAACACCTTGTCCACATAATCTTCTTGAGACAATATCAACCTATGATTTTTCCTGTCCCTCTTAATGCTCATGCCAAGGATTTTCTTTGCTACTCCCAAATCCTTCATAGCAAATGTTTGAGCTAATTTCACCTTAAGCTTAGAGATATCCTGCATGTGAGATCCTACAACCAGCATATCATCTACATACAACAATAGAATAATATATCTACCATTATCAAATCTCTTAAAATATACACAATGGTCAGATTGACACCTACTATAGCCATGCTCAGTCATAAACCTGTCAAATTTCAAATACTATTGCCTGGGAGCTTGCTTGAGGCCATACAAGCTTTTCTTCAACCTGCACACTAACTTCTCCTTACCCTTGACCTCAAATCCTTTTGGCTGTTCCATGTATATTTTCTCATCCAAATCTCCATGAAGAAACGTTGTCTTAACATCTAGCTGCTCAAGATGCAAATCCTCAAAAGCAACCAAAGACAATACAACCCTTATAGAAGTCATCTTAACAACAGGATAAAAAATCTCACCAAAGTCAATACCTGGCTTTTGTGCAAATCCTTTCACTACCAATCTGGCCTTATATCTCATCTGTCCATCCTCACCTTCCTTTAACATATAGGTCCATCTGTTCTTCAGTGTTATCTTACCAGCTGGCAATTTAACCAAATCCCATGTTTGGTTCTCTCTTAAGGACTCCATCTCCTCAACCATGCCACGCTCCCACTTACTCCTGGACTCCACCTGTAATGCTTCTTCAAAACTCTCTGGTTCTCCACCATCGGTTAGCAATAAATAATATAAGGAAGGAGAATATCTAATTAGAGGCTTACTTACCCTTTCAGACCTCCTGATGGGTGTCTTAGACTCATTCTCAACACGTTGTCCACCCAAATTTTCTGACAGTGACCGACCTCGGCCACCTGTAGACCTGTTACTGGCCGACGCCGGTTCTTCCTGGCCGACGTCGGTGCCTGTTCTGCCGACGTTGGTCTCTGTATGACCGACATCAGTTTCTGTACTGCCGATGCCAGTTCCTAACTTGCTAACGTTGGTCTCTATGTTTTCCTGTAAGTGATTATTTCTTTTTCCCACAAGCTCATTTTGGACCATAACTTCATCCAATTCACCATTGCTCTACCCAGATTGATCTAGCTTCCTTATCTGATCATTGTACATCACTCTTTCATTGAAAACAACATCACGGCTCCTAATTACCTTGTTAGTTCCTAGATTCCAAAATCTGAAACCAAAATCATCTGAGCCATAGCCAATAAAAGTGCACCTCATAGACTTAGCATCAAGCTTCTTTCTATTTTCCTTATCTATGTGCACAAAGGCTTCACAACCAAAAACTTTGAGATGTGAGAGATCTACCTTTTTACCTGTCCATGTCTCTTCTATAATTCCACCATCTAGAGCTGTAGAGGGTCCTCTGTTAATCAGGTACACTGCGGTGTCAACTGCTTCTGCCCAAAACTCTAAGGGCAACCCAACATGCAATCTCATACATCTTGCACGCTCCATAATAGTTCTGTTCATCCTTTCATCAATACCATTCTGCTGAGGTGTCCTTAGAACCGTCCTTTGCCTTCGGATTCCATGAGTGTAACAATACCAGTCAAACTTAAGACTGCAAAACTCACCGCCATTATCAGATCTCAAGCACTTTAATCTTCTGCCTGTTTCATTCTCAACCATAGCTTTCCAAATCTTAAAAGTCTCAAAAACATCAGATTTCTTTTTAATACAATAGATCCATACCTTTCTTGTGGCGTCATCTATGAATGTAACATAGTACCGTGATCCTCCAATAGAGGCTACCTGAGCCGGTTCCCACACGTTTGTGTGAACAAGATGCAACTTCTGCCTTTTCTTAGTAGACCCAGTCTTGAGAAAACTAACCCTTTTCTATTTTCCAAATACACAATGCTCACAAAATTCTAGATCCATACTTTTCAAATCTGAAAGCATACCTTTAGACTTAAGAATTGACATCCCCTTCTCACTCATGTGGCCAAGCCTTGAGTGCCACAATTTAGCATCCACATCTGAATTAGATAAAACTGAAGGAGACTTGTTAGTAACACAATTACACAAATAGAGAGTACCTTCTCTCTTACCTCTGGCCATAACAAGTGCACCCTTGGTCACTTTCCAAGAATCTGCTGTGAGAGTTACTGTGCAACCCTCATCACCTAGCTTACCTGCAGAAATCAAATTTCTCTTCAAACTAGGAACATGCATCACATCTCTCAACACCCATGTGTTGCCATTCTGCATCTTCAGCTGCACTTTACCTTTGCCAGTAATCTTACAAGGCTCATCATCCCCTAAGTACACTATTCCAAAATCTCCATGGATATAGTCACTAAAATATTCTCTGTTAGGGGTAGCATGGAAAGATGCACCAAAATCTAATACCCAAGATTCTATATTATTATGCAAAGAGAAAATAAGAGCATCCTATGCAATACCTACAACCTTTGTCTCTTCCTTTCCTTTGTGCGGATTCTCCTCCTTAGGCTTTGACCAGCAATCTCTGCTTATGTGCCCCAACTTTCCACAGTTCCAGCATTGTGGCCTTTTGCCATTCCTAGATTTGGATCTGCCTCTTCCCTTAGACTTGGATCTTCATCTCCTCTTTCTCCTTTCTTTTTTCCTTCCCCTGCTCTCGAGATTTAAAGTGTTCCCAGATGTCTCTTCTGTGCTTTTCCTATGAATTTCCTCATTCAAGATAACACTAACCACATCCTCTACTTTAAAAATATTCGAAGCAGAAGCAGTATTAGAAATTGCCATTACCAAGCCATACCAGCTTTCAGGCAAAGAACATAATATTAAAAGAGCTTTTATTTCATCTTCAAATACAATATTGACTGAACTTAACTGGTTAACAATACCATGGAAATCATTCAGGTGATTAGAAACAGATCCACCTTCTTGCATATGCAAATTAAATAACTGCTTCATTAAATATACCTTATTAGAAGTTGAGGGTTTTTCATACAAATTTGCTAACGTAGTCATTAACTCTACCGTAGTTTTAGCCTGTGACAAATTAGATATCACAGTGGAGGCCAGACTCAGTCTTATAGACCCAAGAGCCTTTCTGTCAAGAACTTCCCATTCTTCATCCTCCATGTCCTTGGGCTTCTTTGCTATCCCACCTAACGGTAAGTAAAGATCTTTCTGATACAGATAGTCCTCTATCTGCATTCTCCAGTGTTGATAGTTCTTTCCATTAAACTTTTCCATTCTCAACTTACTTTCTTCTGCCATTGCTTCTCCCACTCAAACAGAAATCCCTGCAGAAACCCCTGTGAGCAACCTGTAATCCAAACACACTACACAGATCTGAACCACCTGTTAGTGAACCTAAGCTCTGATACCACTTGTTGGGGATCAACCAATAATGGATTACACTTGTGAAAGCAATAAGCATGGAAATAAATCAGATAGATAAGTAACTGAAATGATAAATAGCACAGAACAAGAGATACAAGAAAACACCCTGAAAACTTGTATTAAAACTCTTTACAATAGGAATACAATTGAAGAAACTTCGTTCTTCCACACCTCTCTCAGATGCACACAAGATCTCTCACTAGATCTCTATTCCTCAAGAGCTCTCTCTCAAGTACACTCAAATCCAACACCCTAGATTGATGCAACTCAGTACTATCCTTCAAACATTCACAATGTTCTACTCATACTCACACATTCAACATACTAAGCTAAGAAGATCTTTCCTACATATAGAATTAGGAAACTTGAGCATGCTCTTACAACAAATAGTTAATCCTCTTGAACAAGGGCTCTAAAAATAACATTGCTAATAATAGAGACGCGAGCTTGAGTCTACAACTCAAACTCATCATGCAAACACTCGCTTTTGTCCTCGAAAATCACTTTTTGGACACACAGGTAACTGACGTCGGTTCCTGCCTATTCGCCTGTGACCATCGCCGGCCGACCCTACTGCCGACGTCGGTGCCTCTGCAACTGAAACTGACTGACGTCGGTCACTCCTGACTGACACCGGTGTCTGTGTAGACCCGAACCTGTTTGAGTTTGCTCCTTGGTGAAGCTTTTAGCTCCACACCCTAACATTAAAATTGTTTCCATCTACACTTAAAGATTCAGCCATGAGATGGTTTATGGGATTACCTGGTAAATCCATTATAATTTGGGATGACATGGAAATATAATTCTTAAACAAATACCAAGATTACTATAGGGTTCAAGAGAGAAAGGAAGACTTCTTCAAAATTAAATAGAATGAAGATGAATCTTTAGAAGATTATTTGGACAGGTTCATATTCACTCATAAAAGAAGTAGTTATCCACTCACTGAAGAAGTCCAAAAATTGGTCTTTTTAAATGGATTGGATGAAGACACTAGGGATTCTTTAAACCTGATGGGAGGAGGAGACATCAATAAACTAGCTTTTGATCAGATTTTTGAGCTGTGTACCAACTATTCTTGAACAAAACATGGAATTAGGAGAGGGAGAATTGGGAAATCTAATGAAGTTGGAAAGCTAATGGAATAATTTGAAAATCTAAAGACATATATTTTGGTAACATTAAATATTAGTTTAGATGGCCTTCAATCCAAGGCTAATGCAATAGAACCATTAGTAATTTACTATCCTAAGTGTAGACAAAAACATGTACTTAGAGATTGTCCCTTAGAGAAAACCAATGTTTCATCATGTGGGATTTATGATACCATAGATCATGACACTAAAAATTGTTCACTATTACCTATTTTGAAGAATCAAATCAAAACATAGAGCCAATCTATTGAAGAAATAAATTATCTACAGAGACAAAACTTTGCCCCACAAAACCAGGCACAAGGGCAATTCAATGCAAGAAACCAAGTTAACCCATGGATGGCACCATGTAATGTTCTAGTCCGTTCACCCTTTTAGAATCAACCTCAAATTACACTAATCCAAAACCCATGGGGGGGACAAGAGTGGACACCAAAATCTCCTTGGATGATGCCACCATCACAGCAAGAATGGGCACCACAATAGCAGTGGATGCCATAGCAATATCAACCATGGAATCAATAGTGGAACCCATAGTGGGGTCCACAACAACAATTTGCCCAACCAAGGAAATGACCCCAATAGCAAACCATTATGCCACCTCCAATCATTCAATAATAAGGGCAAGTAAACCAACATCTAATGCTTGCTTAGCCAATATCAAATCTAAAAAACAAACAACCAACACCTATTTATGTCAATGAACAGGAGGAAACAATGACTGTTGGAGCTATTGAGTGTTTTGATATACACTTAAGGTTAGGCAAAACCACACAAAAACCTCTAGTCATCATTTTTGAGATACCTGATGAAAATGAAAAAACAAAGTTATCTCAGCCAAGTACTCAAAAAATTGAAAGCAAGATGGGTCCTAAAGAAAGGAAAGAAGACACTACTATACCGGTAGTTCCTTTTCCTGAAAGGTTAAAAGAAATCAATATTCAATCAAACTCAAACTTGGTCCATGAATTGTAGATCAATATTGAGGTACCCCTATTGTAAGCTATTAGGGATATACCTAAATTAAACTAGATCATTAAGAATCTCCATATCAAAACACCTGGAAGGAAAGCAAAATATCCAAAAACCATCCATGTAGATGGCAAGGTTGCTGACTTGTTGGCAAGGAAAATGTTAGTTCTAAAGTATGCAGATCTAGGAAGCCCAGTCATTACAGTCAAAATTGGAGGGAAAGAAATTCCCAACATCCTGGTGGATTTGGGAGTAGCAATTAATGTCACGATAACTAATACCTTTTAGACATTGTCTCTTATTAGAATGCAACCCACAACTACCATTTTACAAATGGCAGATCAGTCAGTAACCAAACTTGAAGGGACAATAGAAAATGTGGAAGTGTTAATAGAATCTTGAAAATATCTAGTAGATTTCATAGTGCTACAATCTAAATAAAAAAACTTGGGATATCCCATCATCTTAGGTAGACCATGGTTAGCTATTGTGGTAGCTTTCATAGATTGCAGATCAAGAGATATGACCATCTCCAATGGTTTAAAGTCTACGTATATCTCTTTGTATCCTCATGTAAAACCATCAATTAATCATATACAATAATTTTGTGTGGATGAATCAGATAACACACTAAATAATGTGTCATCTTTAGCCATGATGATTATGAAAAAACACTTGGAAGAACTGAATGAAACCATATATCTAGAATCTATGGACTCTGCCATGGCAACATCTAAGGACTTTTGCAGTATAGATTCTATTGAACACTATGGAGCTTCCACTTCACATTCTACTGACACCTCCTCATTTTATGACCATAGAATGATTCAAGAAAGTGTGAGAGAACTAGTTGAACAACAACAAACACACTTCTTAGACATGTTCCATTGTTCTTTATCATGAGTAATCCCTCTTGGAGAAGAATTTGTTGATAACATTGCCATGTTCCATAAATTAATTCCTCATTCACGTCCTCTAAAGTCATTAATGAGTGAATTTAAACAAATTGAATCTAGTCATCTAGACACTAAATGAATCATGATACTACCTAGGAAGATTTTGAGCATCAACAACTGGTTGATAAATGAGGAAGAAGAACAACTCTTTGAAAGTACTAGAAAGACATACTAAAGCTTTTGCTTGGGATTATGCTGACATGAAAGGGATCCATCCTAGTATCGACACTCATCACATTTTTATAGAATCTGTCAAACCAGTAAGGCAACCGCAAAGGAGGATAAACCCAACATTAAGTGAGATAGTTAAAAAATAAATCCAAAAACTGTTAGAGGTTGGGTTCATTTACCTCATCTCAAATAATTAGTGGGTTTCACCTCTGGTTATCATACAAAATAAAAATGGGAAGTTAAGGTATGTGTAGATTATAGGGAACTAAATAAAGCTACATTGAAGGATTATTTCCCTTTACCTTTCATTGTCAAGTACTTGATAATATATCAGGAAAAAAATACTTTTCCTTCCTAGATGGGTTTAGTGGATACAATCAGATAATAGTTGTAGCTAAAGACCAGGATAAAACTACATTACATGCCCCTGGGGAACTTTTGCTTATTGACTACTTCCATTTGGACTCTGTAATGTCCCAACTACTTTCTAAAGAGTAATTCTAGCAATATTCTCTAACCTTACACATGATTGTGTTGAGGTATATATGGATGATTTAATTGTTCATGGTGAAACATACGAAGAAGATCTTACCAATTTGGATAAGGTACTAATCAGATGTGAGGAACATCAGTTATCTCTGAGTCATGAAAAATGTCTATTAATGATGAATAAAGGGATAGTGTTGGGACACCATATCTCTACAAAAGGCATTCAAGTAGACCCAAAGAAAATTGAGATTATCTCCAACTTGCCCATTCCACAAAATCAAACTGAAATTAAAAGATTTTTGGGACATGCTAGTTATTACAGGTGTTTCATAGATAACTTTAGTCAAATAGCTGCCCCCATGTTTGCTTTGCTTACAAAAGAGAGTAAATTTGAATGGGGTGATAGATGTCAACAAGCCTTTGAGGTTATTAAAGCCAAACTCATCACTGCACCAGTGTTGAGGGGACCAAATTGGACTCAACCATTCCAAATCTATACAGATTCTTCCAACACAGTGATAAGAGCTATTCTTGGACAAAAAGATGAAGATGACCACATGTACGCCATTTACTATATCAGTAAAAACATGACACTTGCAGAAAGAAATTACATCACAACTAAGAAAGAATTCCTGGCTATAGTCCATGCAATAAACAAATTCAGACCTTACATAATGGGCTATAAGGTATTTGTCTAGATAGACCATTCAGCCATATGATATCTTAAAAATAAACTAATTGTAAGAGGAAGAATTATCATATGGTTTCTACTTTTATAAGAATTTGACATTACCATTATTGACAAACTAGGTAGATTTAATGTGGTTGTAGATTTCTCATCTAGGATGAACACTATAGGTGAAGAAGAAATAGTAGAAGATGAATTTCTAGATGAACAATTATTTTCTATTTCAGCAAAATCTCTGTGGTTCGCTGATATAGCCAATTATCTAGCCACAGGGAAGTTTCCAATGCATTTTTCAAATAAAGAAAGAAAACAATTAATTAGAGAAAGTTCTTCTTTTAAATGGATTAATGTAATGCTATTTAAACTTGGTCTTGATCATGTGTTCCATAGGTGTGTGACAGTTATGAAGCTTATGATATCATGAGAGCATGTCATGATGAACCAAGAGGAGGCCAATACTCAATTCATTGAACAATACATAAAATTCTAGGGGTAGGATATTATTGGCCTCAACTCCATTGGCATGTGAAGAGATACGTGAAACACTGTGATGCCTGCCAAAGAATTGGACAACCAACTCTTTCAATGGAAATGCCTCTTCATCCTCAACTGGTTTTAGAACCATTTGAGAAATGGGGGATCTATTTCATAGGCCCTATGGATCCACCATCTAGAGGAAAAGAGTATCTACTGGTATGTACTAATTATGTAACTAAATGGGTAGAAGTGGAAGTCCTAACCCATGCAAGAGAGGAAACAATAGCTGATTTCTTGTACTTTAAGATCATGCAATGGTTTGGTGCTCTGAGAGAACTAGTTTCAGATCAGGGACCCCAGTTTATGTCCAATATGATAAAACGTTTCATGTAAGTATATCAGACTCAACATAAGAAGACATACCCATATCATCCATAGGCTAATGGACAATTTGAAGTCACCAACAGGGAATTGGAAACCATCTTGACCAAAATTATTGATTCCAGTAGAAAAAATTGGGTAGACAAAGTACCAAAATGTTTTTGGGCCTATAACACCACTTGGAAAACAACAACTAGATTTTCACCATATGAATTGGTTTATGGTTAAAAACCCCTCTTTTCTATAGAATTTGAATTAAAAACTCTAAATATTGGTCTTGAAGTACGAATTGAGTTAGAAGACATGCAGAAAGAAAGACTGTTGCAACTCAATCAATTGGAAGAGATGAGGATGGAAGCATTGCAAAGAATAGAAATGGTACTACACCAAAGAAGGATTTGCCATGATTCTCAGGTCAAATAATGGGAATTCCATAAAGGAGACTGGGCACTTTTATTTGATTCCAAGTTTCAACAATTCAAAGGGAAACTATGAACTAGATGGTTGGGACCCTATCAAATTGAAGAGATCTTTGACAATGGATCTGTTAAGTTGATTCCTATTGATGATAGGAGAAGGGCCATGATTGTAAATGGACACAGGTTGAAACTTTATCAAAAACTTGTCAACAGAGTAGAATTTATCCATGAAATAAAGGATTAAGTGGTTGTTCTAGAAGAGCTTATTTCTTTAAAATAAATAACCACTGATCTAGAAGGTTCTGCTTCTTCTAGCAATACCTAATCTTTGAAAAAGTTAAAAAAAAACTTTCTGGCGAGCCAAGTACTGTTAAAATAAGCCTTGTCTAGAAAACCAATTTTACTGGCTGGGTAAGGGTAAAAAGACCAAAAAAACAATGCAATAAATACAAATAAATTATGGATGTCTAATCATTCCCTGCACGTGGCTTCCTTAGAATAATCATAATATTCTTTTCTTATTTGTAACTGATCCATGTGATTTGTTGTGTAGGACAGATGGTGGAAAGGGCATACATCTGAGGTAAAGGTATGTAGAACAAAATCTATTTATCCATAATTAGTTAATTAACATCTTTTGATTTGAATAAGATTCTTTCTATTGAGATGACTAGGCCTTGAATTAAATTTGGTCCCTTCCAAAAATGGAGGAACCATTAGATCAGATAAACATTCAAAGCAGATGGTTTGGTAATGACTATGTGTAATGATTCAATGGACACGTCATGTGCTTCATCTTATAATGATGATGATGTGATGTCCTCAAGTCACTTTCAAAAAAGATCTACCACCGTAAATGTTTACATCACCATACCCCGCTGGCATTTCAGTGCATAAAAATCATTTCTACGAACTCACTCATAATTGCTACACTATTTTCACTCTAGCGAACAACATTGTTATTAGTCTCAAGTAGGTTTAAACCCTATTTTGAAAGAGAAAGCTATTTTAACTAGATCACAATCAGTGTAGGTATTTCATTTCAAATCAAAAGAAAATAATGGGATAGAAGATGAGATCAGAATCGAAGAAGGCTGCAAAATTTAACAAAGATAAAGCTTTTGAGGAGGTATTCAGGGCAAATGGATGGTTATCCTTCATCAACAAGTTTTAAGGGTCTCATCAAGAGCTGGTAAGTGAATTTATTACTAATCTCACTCCTGATAACTCAACTATTCATGGTGTAGTAATTCCAATCTCGACCCAGATTATAAGCGAAGTGATTGAGGTTCCAGAAGAGGTAATGAGGGTAACAGGGAGGACCCCATTTAATGATTTAATCACCAAATTCAATGGGAATGAACAAATTGGCACTTTCTATCTAGTTGATTCAAAGGGAAAAACTAAGGGGTTAGTAGAAATTCACTTCCTAAACCTTGGAGGTCCGTCACCAAATGGGTGATCGAGTATGTTACCTATGAGGGATAGACTAGTTTGTTAGGAGGTGAAGCCATGAAAATATTGATACACCTAAAGCATGGAATCCATAACCCCCAATGAAAAATGAACCTTCCATACTTTTTATATGGAGCCATCTAGGTCTTTGCCATAACTCCTAATGCTGCCCTAAGACACCATGGTCTCATCCACCTGCTCATTCAGCATCATTTCCTTCAGCAGAGTACTGAAGCTTGGGAGATGTTTCTAAATAGTGTAATACTAAATGTTTCAAATTTACCTATGCCTAAATCTATAGACTTACCTCCATTTGATCCATCAACAAGTGGTACAATTCTAGGGTAACAATCATAAGCTGAAACCTCTCAGGTCATTCCTTCTACTTCCTCAAGGAGGGTTAGAAGGTCTCAAAGTCAACAAACTTCAGAACCTTCTCAGTCACCACAAAAACCTCAGGTGTCTAAATTGTAGCCAACTCCCCTGTATAGAAGGAGAAAACTAAAATAGAAGGCTACTTAAGAACCTAAGAAGACAAAAATCCCTATAGAAAAAAACACTCAGCCATGTGTGGCACAAAGGGTAACTAGAAGATGAAGACAATTGATTCTAGCTGATGATGATGAACAAGAAGCTATAGATATCTTGGGTTGCCTTAAGATAACATCTCATTCTATTAAATAAACAAATTTAGATATTGAAAAGATTCCTATTGGATAGAATTCTCCACTTATCATAGAACAACTTACCATAGAAGATGTTATAGATATGGCCCAAGAATCAGAAATGGTGGAGCCATCACATGTTTCAATTGACATTCAAAGCACTAAGGGAAAAATTGTGTATGAAGAGCAAGGATGACCATCCAGCCCAAATGATCTAATTGTAAAGTTAACTATGGAACTGTCCCAACCTCAAGCTCTGATCCAATAACAAGCACTTGAAATTTTTGAGGTAAAAATTCAACTTCAAACCAAAGAACATATCACTTCTTTGTTACAACATCAACTACATACTGCATCTAAAAATCACATTGTAGAAATATAACAGTTGAATACATTATCTTCTGAACATGAGGTAGAAATTTAGAGATTGAGAGTAGTACATATGAGAGATGCTGAATAGGTAGATGTTTGGGTATATGTAGAAAACTTGAAGAAGGAGAATAGGAAACTACAGAGTATGATAACTTCTTTTGAAAAGCCCTGCAACACTACATCTATTCCTTCCAAGACATATGTTGACCAAGGATGCCAAACCACCTAGACAGGTAATTCTTCTTTACAAATACTGGATAAAATTGAAGAAGAGTACCTTAAACTCAAATAGAAAAATAAAGCTACACATTCTTCAAATAAAGAATTAGAAAAAGAAAAATAGGCATTGGAAATTCAAGTCCAACAATTAGAAGACAGATTAAAAGATGCATGCAAACTAGGAGAGTCTCTTTTGGCCTGCATAAATCCTTCTCCTGCATACAGTCTATTCATGTTTGAACATTTTTATAGATGGTAAATCCTTAGAATTTCTTGTAATCTTCCTTATAAAATATTGTAGCAAACCACATTCCTTGAAATTTTCTATGATTCACAGCCTGACCAACAGGATTTACTCTGTGAATTTCATCTGCATGATTTCCTCTTAGGAGACCATGACCACAACAAGTTCTTGATAAATATTCATGTGGGGGAAGTTTAGTTGAGGGCATTGCACTCTAATTTCAAGAACTATATTGCATGGAAAAGCTAATTTGAGGAGTATACAAACCATGCCAAAACCACAAGATTGTGCATTAGGCCAACATTCTCTCTGCCAAGATTAGTTAAACAAAACTTCATCTATGCTTACAACAGAAATGAAGTAAAGACACATTATTTGTAAGCTTTGTATGACTACACTATTTCCGTTGATTTATTTTCTAGACAACATTTGAAGTAGTAGTTTCTGCAACTATAAAGAGATGGGATCAATTATCAGTATCCCTAAGAAGAAGAGAAGTCATGTCTCCAAACAATATCAGGTGGATCATGCAAAGAGCAACCTCAATCCTTGAAATGTTTATTAAAGTCATAAACTCAGGAGGTGAAAAGAAATGGATTAGAATGAGATATCAACCCCCTCTATTCATTATCCCTATTCTAGGATGGCAGAACTGGTCTCCACAGTCTGATGAACAATTTGATATCTAGAAACAAATGATTCAAGAGCATCAATGCTTTACCAAAAATGTAAACAGACACATCATAGATGAATTTTAAGATTATGACTTGAGTAAACATTTTGAAGATAGATTCAAGAATCAACACCAAAGATAATCAGTTTGCAATGGGACTTGTAAAAGGTAAAGTCTGGGGGAAATGATGAGCTCAAAATATAGCTCATCCTGACACAATAATTCTTTTGAACCATCTCAAATAGGATACTATCTTATGAAAATCATAGGTTTTTAAGTAACATTTATATGGAAAATAGGTATTTGTTTTGTTTATGATTAACCAAAGACTAAACCTGCACTTTTCCATTAATGTCTAACACAATTTCATGTTTTAGTGATTATCTGATTAAAAGGAATGCTCAAAGATAGGTGATTCTCGCAGTATATAAAGAAAGTTCAATTTTGATTTCCATTTGACAAAGTTTCAGACTCATAGGCAATGTCATTCTTTGGAAAGAACAAATCTATGGATTCCATAGGCTCAAAACTATGGACTCCATAGGCTCAAAACTATGGACTCCAGAGGATCAAAACTATGAACTCCACAGGCTTAAAACTACGGACTCTGCAGGCTCAAATCTATGAACTCTGTAGGCTCTAATCTACAGACTTCATAGGCTGAAATCTATGGACTTGATAGGCTAGAATCTATGAACTGTACAGGTCACTTCTTCTTACTCTGTAGGGTCAACTCTAAGGAATCAATGAAGACAAGGAGTTGAATGAGCCAGCTAGCAACTAAATAAAAGGAGAAGAATCATTCCAGCAGGTGTTTGACAAGAAGATCAATTTTTTTCTATTTTGAAAGATTTTTTCATAGTATTTTAAGACAACTAGATTCTAGTTCTATTATAAATCAATACTCCTATTTTCTAGTATAATTGGATTTCTAGGAAATCCAATCTCCTATATTCAGATGATTGGATTAACTAGGAATCCCTATTTTATTGCATATCTATTCTAGGTTAGTTGTATCGACATATAATGAAGAACATGTTACATTCAAACATATAAAAGATAATAGAGAATACAGAAAACAATTTTAAGAAGGTGTGTTATAAAATACAGGCTAGCTGCAATTGTTTGTATGAATTATATTTTCCAAGGTTGATTAAATTCTATTCCTGAATCTAAAAGGAGCAAGGGCCCATTCTGCTCAGACTAAGGAATTGATACAAGTATTTAGGTAATCTTATGTTAATTCTTGAATTTATGTTAATTAGTATTTTGGTAATAATTGAATTTCTTTAATACAATTAGATTTAGAAAGCATAAAGTATTCATTTATTCAAAGTATTTCTTTTCCAGCAAGTGTGTTATTTCTTTTCCAGCAAGTGTGTTATCTCTTTTCCAACAAGCGTGTTATTTCTTTACAAACAACAAGTGTGTTCTTTTTTTCTAGCAAAGTGTGTCATTTCCTTTTCAATAAATGAGTGACTTGCAAAGTTATTTTGTTTGTTTCCAGCAAGAGTAAATTCATTAGTTCTAGGAACATTTCTAGATAAGGATATATTAGAACCAGCACAACACCCCCACATATTATACATCTAGATCTACTATCTTAAGCCTTACTGCAAATAGCTTCAGACACCAGCCCTGGTTGATAAGGCATCAATCTGAGTATTGATTAAATGAGATTTATAACGATAGCTCATCACTTTGAGTGATTCTTGAGGATATAAATTTATGTATTCTAATCTTAGAAGAGTTATCTATGATTATATGTAGAATTAGGATATAATAGGGATTAATAACCTTGATTTTGTATATCTTATTCTAAGATTTTTTGTATGTATTTTAATCTAATTTATATCTAGTGGATAAAGGGTTGAAGGTCATATATTTATACTAATATGGTGCTAGTGTCCAAGTATTGTGTTGATGTCTAGGTGGTAAAACATGAGACATTAGGGGCCTAGATGCCTAAATAAGGGCCTGAGACTAATTTTTAGATGTCTAGGGATAATCTAGGGATGGGTGGTCTCAAGTAACACTCTTGACACTTAAGTGACATTTTAGATGATGACACCATGCCAATAATATTTGATCTTAGAAAATGAATAATCCTTTATTCCATTTTTCCAAACTCAGTGCTACTAGTTTTTGTCCCACTCACCTTCTTCCTCGATCATAGTTTTATTTAGCAATAGCCATTGATAAGTGAAATATAACTAGTCAGAGTTTTTTATTAATAAATTTATATATTTATTAACATTTTTGTATTGTTTAATATATTAATTGCATGGGATAATAGTGTAGTCTAGAATTTTTGGGAAAGGTATTCATTTGAAGTTAAATTTTTGAGTTAATGAGTGGTGGTTAGTAATTTATTATTATAAGCCGAGTGTTTTGTTACTTATTTAGTATTTATATTATTAAGATTTTTATTTGGGTTAGAATTTGATTATTTTTTTTTTCAATTAAAGATCATTGGTTGTATTTTATTGATCTTCTGTCTGTGAGACTAATGAAAATTATTTTTAGAATGTAGTTGATATTCAATATAAAAAAATGAAATGTATATTACATCTTTTTATATTTATAAAAATAGTCCTTTATCATCTTATCAAATTCATTGTTAAAATCTAAAAGTATAAAAAATGACTCCAAGATTTAAGAGTCAGTTTTACATCAATAAAGTATGTTGAGTCATTTTTCCAAGAGTAAAATTTGACACTTCCTAGATTGTACTAGATGCATTTTCAATTGAAACTAACATCCATTTTATTTCACATTGAGTGGGGAAGTTATAATAATAAAAATGTGGAAATTGATGAGATTCAACAACCAATTTATAGATTAAGCAACTTATTATTGGAGGATAGAGGAAATAGAGGATGAAGGTCTTTCAATAACCTCTCGTCATTCAACAACAATGAGGCCACATGAAGATATGGTGGCATTTTTTTACTTGTGTGTTTTTTTTGTTGTGTTTTAAGAAGAAAAAATGCTATATTCATGTTCACAATTGTAATAAGTGAGTTGAAAATTCCCTTATATTTTACCCAAATTTGAAATAATGAAGAGAGTTGATACAATTACTACATGTCATGATGTGGTTGGTGGTAATCCACTTGTAAAACCATCTTTTTGTGGTTTTTGGTAAACACTTGAAAACTATCCCTTTTTAGTTATTGATAATCCATATGTAAAACCATCATTAGGGTTTGTTGTCATCCTAAGAAAACCATCAAATCATGAATGAAAGTGTAGATATGAGATTGATATTTCTCAATGTTCATATTAAGGGGGTGTATGCTATTAATTAATAATGTTCACACTAAGGGGTTGAATATTAGAAAGTTACTACTGTGAACATTATATGGTTTGATAATATTTACATATTGGTAAATATTATTATGTGTGTAATGTATGATGTTGTAAACAACCAACATACATATCTTAAATATTAAATGAGTTGCTAAGATAACTCGTGTATTGTTAATGATTTAATAGTAGAGCTAAGTTAGGCTCATTAGATTAAAGGAGAAATATTAGCCTGTATATTTGTATGTTATGATTGTGAGATTAAAATTCATACAATGAGAATATAATAATATAATATGAAATTTAAATTAATCTCTATGTTTGGCTCTTTTAATTAATAATATTTTATAAATTGAGTGTTTGATTCAATGTTTTTGGTAAGTTTCCAGGTGAGTAAGTAATATTTTTTTAGGTGAGGAATGAATGAGGTTTGATATTGTATTTATACCAACCCTTTTGGATAATATCTCACATTAAATCACTTAGGTTGACCTTTAGGATAGGTTTCATTTGAAAATTAGATGACTTTAGGGCACTATGAAC
The DNA here is from genome assembly GCA_037957365.1 of Torreya grandis. Classification (NCBI taxonomy): domain Eukaryota; kingdom Viridiplantae; phylum Streptophyta; class Pinopsida; order Cupressales; family Taxaceae; genus Torreya; species Torreya grandis. Next base: position 1,214,575 of record JARHVA010003728.1, read on the forward strand.
TTGCATTTAGGTAGGACACTTACATTGACATAAGTGTCTAACTGGGACACATGTTAAGAAGATGGAAAATAGGTGTAGGTATATAACTTGAAAAGATGGATGACAAGTAGGTTTACAAAATTCTAGGAAAGATAACAGGGTTGAGTCACCATAATATATAGGTTAGACTAAGATAAAGTGATTAGACATAAATAAATAGTGTATATGAGGCTTTTGGTAACAAGAAAAGGTCTAGAAGCTAAATTTACATCCATGATATGTATTTACCAAGTGCAAATACTAGGGTACTACATAATTTATAAATAGTGTCTACTTTACTCATTTACTCTAGTAATGAAATTTCTAGTTTAAAGGAAAAAGTATGTGTACTTAGGTGTGTATAACACAATTTATCTATGCTTGAGTCCACCTTGAGTGATTTGATAGTAAATGGCCTATAACCAAGGTCATCTTACATTATATAATTAGTTCATATAATTTTAAATTGAAATTATTAAAATGATTGAAATTGAAAAAGAGTAAGGTTTAGGAGTACAGTTGTGTATTGATGAAACTTTCTTGCTTTTTGGCAATTTAATTTGAAATATGTATCATTATGAATCACTAAAATTGGGATTAGGATAAATATAATTTTGGAATGTGCATATATCTAAGTAAAAAGAGTGAGGTAGGAGGGAACATGCCCTAAACTTAGAGAAAAGATGAATTACCACTTGGTAGTTGAGACTAGCTCAACTATTCAACCCAATCATACTTATAACCTACTGATTTTGAGTGAACCAAGTTAACTCACACTATAAAATTATTGAGGTTGGATTATAAAATCAATTCCAACCCATAAAATGTATCACTTTGAGTGATTTAATCACCTCAACCATACCAAAAAGTGTACCGACTATTATAGTAAATTAGCTCAATATAGTTTATAAAAGTCCAACCTGGTGGGTGATGATAATACTTATAAGTATTTTGAATCTAAAACTGATTTTATTTTACAATATTAGGCATACATTACATAACATATGCACCTTAGATATTTATCATGTTGAAAATGAGTATAACAATGGTACCAATGTATATAATTCTTCCATAAATGCATATATCAATCATATATCTATGTAATTTGTCCAATTTGAAAAATATGTAAGTGTGGAGAACATGCTTCCAAATCATACCCCCATTATATATGGATACATATAAAAAACTGATATAAGTACCAATATAGAGGACATGTTTCCTAAACATGAACCCAATATAATATAGGTATGTTTCATATTGAATAAATGTGGATAACTTGTTTCTAAATTATTCCCCCACTATATATTTGTAATTGTGACCAATGTGGAGTCATGCCTCTATGGCATGCCCCCATTTTGAAGTGAGATAAATTAGAAACTATTAATTATCTTACTTCAAAAGGATAATTTAAACATGTAATATATGAATTTATTAGTGTCATAAAAATTTCACTCTAGAAGAGTGTTTTCAAGCCTCTTCTAAATTTGACCAAAATGGAAACATTTCTAGGTAGGTGAGTGTACCTATTGTGGAAATGAGATTCTAGATTTAAAGGGATAGCTCCCTAAGTATGTCTTGAAATGATTTCACCTATATTAACTTAATGTTTATAGGGGAAAAGGGTTTTCATGTAATAAAACCTATTCTAGAGGGTAATTCACCAAGATGTTTACCACCAAACTATCATACTCTTTCACAAAGAGACAAGGCATACAACACTAGTATAATAGTCCTAAAATGCACTAACATTAGTATTTAAATATGAAGGTGACATGCATGAAGACTATCCAATGTAAGTGAAACCATAAATTAGTTGCAAATACTAAGGCTTCATTTTACACTTAAGAATAGATCCATACACTTAACAACACTTCATATGACCTGCTAGGCTAGAATCACTTGCATCAAGGATGGAAGGAGTGAGACAAAGTAAGGATAGATGAATATCTCCTAACCATTAACTACAAATATCTTCACATAATTTTTAAATCTGATATATGACCTCAAACTAGATTGAATTTATTTCCTAAGGCTAAGTACAATGTCAAAACTAGCAAGGCTTCATATATTGTGTGATATTAGATTACAAAGGCCAAAATGGTAGATCTTATAGAACTTGAGAGAGAGAGAGAGAGAATAAAAAATAATTACAAAGGACATAAGGATAATTGTATATCTAATCAAATGAGCTAGTTGTTAATGACAAATTAATGTGAAATTTATCATGCAAATTTAGTAAGCACAAGTGTAACCTAAGTCATGAAACTCTTAAAATGTGGCATAGGTATTATCATCTTGCACAAATAAAATAACTTCATCATTCACCCCTATTTTAACATCAAAAAACTAATTAGGGACATGTATAATGATTTAAATGGAGATATGGGTTACAAACATGCCTCTCCATGCATTAGTTTTAGTCTTAATCATCTAAATTATTCTAAAAGTGAGTTATCACCATCTAAAGTCAAATAAAGCTCCTCTTTCACACACCTTATACACTTGGATTCCAAAAAGGCATTATTTTTCCATTAAAATTAATAAAATGGAATGGATGAAACTTATCAAGACCCTTCATGGCCTTAGAGGCATCGAGTATGCCTTAAAAAGTCTCCCACTTGAAGTTTTCACCCTTTTCACCATCTTGTTCACTATGCTAGATTTGAATAGATGAGATGAGAGCTCTAATAGGAATACTTATAAGTTTTTAATAATAATTAAATAGACATGGGTAGTTATCATAATTATCTAACTTCCTCCCAAAGTTTATTTCATCTCTTTAAACCTCCTAGAACCTATACAATGCACAAAATAATCAAGAAAACACTATTTTATACTCCATCCATATAATTACATATAGTACAAAAGGATGGGGAGGATTATGAGAGAGTATTATGAAATTTTAAATCACTTTCATGGTCATTATAGTTCATTTGGATAGCTCACCATCTTCATTTCCTCAATCGAGTCCTTTCCAAGGGTTTGTAAGGGTTTTAGGCCATTTTTATCCTTAAGCTTTGTTCATAAAGACCTAAAGTTATAGTTGTAAACCAATTCCACTATATAAAATATATATACCCATAATAACCTCTAAAACCTTCTTATATCTCAATGTAAGGTGCCAAGGGAGATATGAACATTCAAATTTTCCCTATTGAGCTCTTTTCTCCATTGCAATAGTCCTAAGTTGTCCTAAAGTTCAATATTGAATTTATAATGGATTATCTTAAAATTTGGGGTTTTTAAACACCTAAAATTAACTCATAAACATGTTACAATACATTATAATTCTCTACCAAGTTTGGAAGTGGTGTTGACCTTTCATTTGGCTTCTATGCCTCACCATGCTTAACAAGCCAGTCTACAAGTTTGAGGGTATATAACTCCAATATGGGACTAATTATTACATAAAAGGTTCCTAATGTTTTTAAAATGTTATTTAAACTTATAAAACCTTCTTATAATGTTTTAATAGCCTCTAACTCACCTGACCATTGCCGTTCTTCAAAGCTTGTCAATTTATACATAAGGGGAGTGCCCTTTATTCGAGATAAAATAGAGGGAAATTTCCCTATTTTTATAGATAAATTAATTATTTAAGTGTTTTATTAAGGTATTATATATTATACATACCAATTTTTAGGTCTTGTTCTTATGATTTGACCTCCTAAAATCTCAAAGAACTAAGACAAACTATGTGAAATGGATTGTATGCAGAGTTTCCTCGAACAGACTATGTTACTTGTTTAGGTATATTTATTTGATTATTTATAAATAATTATGGTATTAAATTATATTAATTATAATTATATATTTCTTAAATATTCTTACAAACATTTCTCATTCATATGTATACCTTGACCTATGCTTTTACTCAGTTCAGCCTTAGTGATAAGATGACCTTGCTTACACATTTCCCCTAATTATAGGTGTATATCACACTTTTAGGGATTAATAAATTGATATAAGGTCATAATTAATGCTATTATATATATTTTTTCATCATTATAACTCTCCCTATTCCTTTTACATGCATTCTAGGCTCACAAAATTGAGTTCTCTTTCTTGACTATGATACGTTAGTTCTTTGATTCCTATAGGTGCATATTTATCTAATAGGACATTGAATCATGATTTTTATATTACATAATTTAATACTTTATGACACATATCATCTAATTTATACATTAATTCACTTTTTATATAAAACATTACCAAGATACCATGCCTAGGTCATTGTCTGCCTACTCAGTTGTAGGTGATCATTTCCCTATGAAGGGACACCTGTAAATGTTCACGAGGTTTGAAACACCACATATGAAAATTATCCTAATTATATTAATTATAATTGGTTCACAATTTAATCAATATGGTAATTTTAAACATGAAGGTATGTTTCATTTTCTCTTTAGGATGTCAATGGTCACCTAAAAGTGGATTCTTACAGATATGAATGCAAGGTTTTAGTGTTTTAAAAGGCATCTTTAAGACCTCCAATTTATATCTTACACTAAATTTTTGAGATATATATTTTACATGGATTCCATATTATTTATAGGTTTTAATATATGGCCATTATTATTCCTCAAAACTCTTTTTGACCTTGTTACAAGATATATACAAAATAGGTTGGTCCTCTATTTTCACTTTTTAGAGATAATCTCCCTAAACTTAGTCATTTTATTTTTAAAGGTATTTACACCTTAAAATTAACATTATATTCTTAAAATATGTTTTAATTGATATTTCCCACATGATTTTATTTGAAATAGAACCTTACCATGCTCTAATATTCTTTACAAGTACCTTTAAGGCTTTGTAATGTCACATGTAGGTGAGTGTTTTCACACACAAACAATGTGTATAAACCTTGGATAATATGTAATATGTATAGGTTTATGATCACTTATATGATTTAACCAATTTATCAAATTCAATATATAAATATTACAAGATTTAAACATCTCTCAAATTATCCATCTCAGCATGATGTCATCAGGGAGACTCCTATAGGTGAATATTGAGTTGTATGTGGGAAATTGACAAAATTTAAACAATGTATGTTGATTAATGGTATCATAAACATAATTATGATTATTTTAAATCCATAAAATTCATTATTTTAATTTAGGATATATTAGGGAAATCTCCAAAACATATATTCCAATGTGAAAACCTCTGGTAAACACCTATTATAGAGTAGATAGGGATAGATAGTGACTATTTGTATGGTGCATGAGATATAAATGAACCTTGAATCCCATTAAAAAATTAAAATTAACTCTCCTAATATATTTATGACTTGAAAAAAATGATACACCTTCATTAAAATTCTATGAACAATCTAAACCAGATCTATACTTGTGACTACAAGTGAGAGTGAGTAGAGAGTTAACTATGAGAATGATAAGGCTGAATATTTGATCAAAGCATGGTATGATGAAAAAAATAATTAAATGAGGTGATTTTATGGGTTTGATATATGGTAAAAATCACATACCATTCCCATGATACCTCTTCATAGAAACATACAATCTACAACAAGGAAAACTTGACTGAAGCTTCACAAAGGTGAAACCTTCCTAAAACATGAGAAAAATTGCCTATCAAAACATCATGAAACATGAAACCAAGATATATATCATATAATAATATATCCAACATAATTTTTAATCAATATCACCAATTAGATTATATTAACTTATCCAAATTAGAGTAAAACCTATAGGGTGTAAGAAATAGTGAGCAGAAAAACATAATCAACTTGTTAGAGATGATTCATAAAGAATTTTTGACTAATTATTACACTATTTTTATGTGAATTAAAATATATAATTTTAATACCACCTCTCAAAGGTGTTTGACTTGGAACCTTTTCTATTGGCTGTACTAAGCATAATTGTACTGACCACTTATGTGTGTCTAGAAGGGTGAAGAAAGAGTAGAATAATTTTAGATTTAAAATAACACTTATAGAGTATTTAAAGAATGTAAATGAGTATAAGGAAGTTTAAGGGTTATTAAATGACATTATCCCACATGTCACACTCCCTTTTGGGAGGTATAAGTGCCAAACTCTTCCATTTTTAGTTGATTTTCTGATTTTTAGTTCGATAACCTACAAGTTTCAGGTGGCATTAACATTCCTGATAGGTAATTTGACCTCTTGGACATTTCAAAGGAAAATAATAAACTTGGACACCTTGAAAACTATGTCACTTGCATTTATGACCCCTAAAATCCCTCTAAATGTCATATAGACTAATTAGATCATGATTAAGGCTAAAATGACATTAAATTATATAAAATAGAATATGACATAGCCTATGACAAAATATTAGACCCCTATTTAAGTTTTTACTATAGGTAGGTTGACCCATTTTGACTTGTGGTCAAAATTTTCAACATGTATCATGTGGCATATGTAAGGAATATGTTTAGGTAGATGTATCATTGAATCAAGAACAATGTGATCACACCAAACCCTAAAATGCATAATGTGAATCATGGAATGGTATAGATAGTAAAAATACAAAAATCAATAAGAAAGTTAATCAAAAAGATAAGAGTACTCAGAATTAAGTCAAAAGACAAAGGTACAAGGAGACCTCAAACAAGAGGCATGTTTAAATACCACATAAAGGGACATGAATTAGTCAAATTTACATGAAACAATAAATGGCATATTCAAATGTCAATATAAAACAAAAAAAATGACATATTCAAATGTCAAAGAGGCAATCAAAGGCACAAGGGATCAAAATAATGGATCATATTCAAATGATCAAATAATAGATACTATATAAAGGCAAAGCACTTAAGTAAGTCCATAAGTGAAATCATAAGAAAATATCATAAACTTAGCATACTAGTCCCTAGATATATATGTTAAAAAATAACATCAAGTATATAACATGTCAAATACACTACGAAAGATATAAACATGGATAAAATCATGTGTAAGTACATATATGACCTCAAAGATAATGTAAAAATGATCATATAATGATATAACCTAAATTTATCATGATCATATTGGTGGATGTTCCCACTATTTTGGTGACGTGAGTAGTGGGAAAGCCCAACATCCAAAGTTCATAGATCTTGTACCTATGTATGTCTAAATTACAATCAAAATATGCATGAAACATATGCATATATAGGAAATACTAATATGTTATTGACCAATAAGGAACCAACAAAATATATGATAAGGAAATAAAAGAACATGTAGACGTGGAAAATATTTTTGGATTTTTTTAGTTCTTTTGATTTTTTTCATATTTTTGGAATATGTAATAGGACTAAGCGAGGACGTCCTCATCATAAATAATTATAGGATAAATGGAGGAAAACTTAATTTTGGTTTCTATTGATCTAATACCACCTATTTAATGTTTTTATGTAATGGTATCCCAATAACCATTGGTGGGGATGGGTCGCCATATCCATCATGGTGTAAGAAACTCTCCCTACCACTAAAAGTAAAGGTGATATAAATATCTACACTAATCTTTATTTTATTCTAATTGGTGAACTAATGTTGTCTAAATTTGAATGTAAAATGTAGATCCTGATCTAATATCAATATTATCATGGGGATCATGAGTTGTCCACATGCTATTGGTAAATTGATTTACCCATGAGATTCTAACATCAACAAAGAGTATGTTAATTCTTTTTTATTATGTACCAACTATTGAAGGAATGTAGTGCTAATTTTATATCCCAATTGTTTCTATCAAACTTGATATGCTAGTAATAATATCTATAAATATTATTAGTAATAGTTATATTTTCATGCATTTTCACTTTGCCATACCATTTTCATGTGAATCTTTATAAGTGGTATATTGGATTAGCATATTATAGTAACAAATTGTCACTACAATTACAAATTGTAACATAAAATGGGATACATATGGATCCATATTAATCATAAATATAGAAAGGGAATCTATTTTTGAACTTGTAAGATTCTAAAAAATCATAAATCTTAAATCAAAAATAGATAATTAGGAAACCCTAAATCAAAATCTAGGTTTTTGAGGACCAAAGGTCAAGTTCACCAAATGTTTAACCCTAAAATATAGATTAGGCCACCAAATGAAATAGCCTAGGGAACAAGGGTGGTAAACTATCTCTAGATTAGGCCAATTATTTATGAAACTTAGATAAATATATACTAAATTTATTATGTTGATATGCCAAGAATAGAGAGTACAACTATGCTAGATATTGTAATAAATATGAAAAATAAGATACTTAGTTGGTTTTGATGCTAAAATAGATCTAGATATATAATAAGCAAAAAGTGGACTAGATTTGGATCTTGAAATAATCACATGATTCTAGAAATTATATCTTTATAGCCAATGATACTTTCATCAACCTAGGATGGTTGCTTTGAAAATACTAGTTGACTTGGATGTAGGTGTCCAATATGGAATGCTTACTAAAATTAGATGCAACCACATGGATACTTATGGGTTTTTTGTCACCTTTATTTTGGTGCATTAAAATTTGGGTCATGGATTGTCACTCCTTATCAAATAGAAAAAACCTAGTTCTTCATCTTCATATTGGCTATGGGAAAAATGAGTTATTGGGAACATGATTTAGAGATTCCCCAAAGACCACTATATTAATGAGTGGTGCCTATATAGTCAATACTTTGAAGAGGGACTCAGACTTATGCATTTCTTTATTATGTTGACTTGTGTGTGAATCATGCAATGTGTGATAATAAAGTACAATAGTGACCTAGATTTTAACTTGGAAAATATAACTATTTGATTGCTCCTTTAGAAATTCAAACCTATAGATGTGATTCCCTATGACTAATATGAAAATATAAAAAAATAGGGAAGTTTTGTTTACTCATGTGCTTGATTAAATATTTTTGGTAAGTTCCTTTTTTAGTAGGTAATAATTATCTAGTTGAAGAGTGAGTGAAGGTTGATCTTGTATTTATACCAACTTGTTTGGATAATATATCACATTAAATAACATAGTCTGACCTTTAGGATATGTTTAATTTCAAAAGTGGATGATCTTAGGGAATTGGACACTTACATTAGGGTAAGATATTTGGGCTGATGTAAATATCTGATTAGGATGCAAGTTTTTGGAAAGCTTAAAAAAAGTGTACGTTTAGAATTAGTGGAGATGGAAGATAAGTAGGTTTACAATATTCAAGGAAAGATAGAAAGTTTGAGTGATTGAAATACATAGATTAGATTGAAATATAATAAATTAGTCATAATTAGATAGTGTATGTGATCCTTTTAGTAATGATAAAAGCATAGAAACTAAAGGTATAACCATGATATGTATTATACAAGTGTACAAGACTGAGGTACTATATAATTTTAAAATAGTGTCAAGACAAACCACCTGATATAGTCTACCATGCCTTCAATTGTATAATCCAATGTGATATAGTTCCATATATTTATAAATATATTGGTTAACCCAATATAGTTTCATGTTGATTTAATATATATCGGTGAACATAATACAAATTTGTGTATCTAGTTTTAATCCAATTATATTAGCCAACTTGATATTTTTTTTTCTTTGCATAGTTCTATTTATATTATATTATCCAACTTAATATATATTTTTAATTTTTTGTCACCAACTCTATCAACCAACCTAATATAATTACCTTAGTCTAATTCTATAGTTAAAATAATGTTGATTCCACACACATTAGCTCAAACTTAGGTAAATTCAATTTTACATTCCCATAGAATCATGCTTGATTAGTTTCAAAAAATATGTTTCTCATTACAATTGTATCAAGGTCATATTAGCTTTGATGAATGGGATCACGTTAAAGAGCTTTATAGACTCCCATATCAAATTAATTTTCTTGGGATTATTATGAATTCTATGAAATTAGAAACCACCTAATTTATTTTTTGTTTGACATGGACATTACTTGACAACCATCTTTAGGTAAATAAGCTACCTTGCTCAGGTATAAGGAAAGTATCATGCAATAGTGTAAAGGGATTTCTATCCATGTCAATCACATAATGTATAAGACCCTATATTTTAAATTCCATATTACATCTTTGATCCTGTATGTTATTATTATTCATGTGTATGACCCTCATTTATTAATTAGTGTCCAAAAGGTAATGTCGAAGTCAACTGGGCCTTAAATTATGAATGTTCTAGTACATGTGTTACTTCTTTGAATTTCATAAAATCCCTTAGATACTCTACTTGAAACCTTAAGTCTACTATTATCACATGTCAAGGATATAATTGAATAAAATTCCTTTGTTATGATGCTTTGGGTTCCCATCATAGTACTTCTTGTAATGGTTAAAATGAAGGCTATAATCTTCAACTTTATCCTTTATTATAGCATCTAGATTATCCATCCTTAGACACATTTCATGAGGGTCGTAGCCTCTTCTACTATTTAATCCTAAATGTTAGATATGTGGGATCTAGGCTAATAAATATAGAATTAGTTCTAACACAAGGATGATAAACTAATCTAGAGCATAATAATTAATTAAAAAAATTAGATAATAATATTCTAAATTTATACAACTAAAATTTCCAAAAATATTAAAGTATATATATTTAAAGATATTGAAATAAATAAGAAAAAATAGTACATAGTTGGATTAATGTGTACATGTAGATTTGGACTAGAAATAGGTGAAAAACATGCATGATAGATATTCTAGATCAGCTGTTAGATTTTATAAATTATACTTATGTGGCCATAGACATTAATGTTGAACCTAAACACTATTATCAATGCTATGTATGAGAATGAAAAAGGAATATGGAATAATGATTGGATTTAGATGTGACAAACATCATTATTCTAGCTTTTTGGTCACCTTTGTAATAGTATATTTAGATATGGGATATAGGTTATCACTCTTCATTAATTATTGAAACCCTATCTCTTCACCCTTAGAATGACTTTATTGAAAAATGGGTTAGTGGACTCATGGTGTCAAGTTACCCCATGAAACCCTCTATTAATGGGCATTGCCTTCATACCCAATACTCCAAGGAGGGCCTCAAATGTATGTATTTTTAACTTATATGTGGGAAAGTTTATGAACAAGAGTGAAATATACTATATGAATATGCATGTAGTGATCTAGCTTGTAATTTGACAAATATCTCGCATGGTTTGCTCTTTCAATAATTTTAACCTAAAATATAACTGTTCATATGATTGATATGAAAATAGGGATGAATAGGATAGAATAGAGTGGTTGTGTAATTAATTAATTTAGATTTTTTAGATATTTACTTGGTATTTTATAGATGATTAATGAGAAGGCTTAGATTTGTTTTTATACCACACCTTTCAAAAAAATATCATGGTAGGGTTCAATAAGACAAGAAGCCTGACCCATAAGTTTTACTCATTTTGTAATTTGGATGAATTTTGGATATTAGACACTAGAAAAGGATATAGATACTATATTTGGTACTAGTTTCCCTTTATGGATAGTAGTGTTCAAAAGGATACAAAATAGTTATGAATTTGAAATTAAGAATGAAGGATGTTTATTAGGTTTTTAGTTTTCTATACAGTACATGGGACATGGGTCATTATAATGCTATGGATCAAAATAAGAGATAATCATTTAGTTATAATTAGATGTTGAATGTGATCCTTGTAATAGTAGGGAGGTCTATAATTTAAGGGTAAATCATTGATTGATACTTATCAAATATACAAGACTAAGATACTATAAATATTTAGTTTTAGTATCTACATATTCATTCTAATGGTTGAATTTTACTTACATGGGTGATATGTAAAATATCCAAGGTGATACCAAATCCTATATATTAGAATAATTTTAAAAACATGATGTTTATTAAATACCTATCACTAAAACTTTACATAGTATCCCAATTTATGAATACCAACATTTTAACTATCCCATTGATTTAGTTAGATGTTATATTGGTCACATTGAGCTTGTGGTAAACATCCCACCAAACCTTATTCATTTTTATGATGATGAACTTGATGAAATAAAACTAAATGTTCAAAACAATGGACCTTGATCATAGCTCATTTTCCATCTTGTTTGTGACCCATTTCTCTTAAAATTCCAATTGACAAGATTCTTGATTATGTGTTTATTCTTAAAAATACTAATTATGAAAGACCTTTTAAAGACACAGTGGTTGAATCCCTCAACATATATCTCACCACTCTTGATTATGATGATGGATTCAAATTAGATGATATTTTATTTGGCTTTAGTTAACCAAGGATGTAAAAATTATTACATTACTAGTCTTCCCTTCAGTACTACATTAGTAAACATTTTTCCTTTTTAAATTATATTGGTTCATAATTTAAGTACATTAGTTACAACTACTAATTCTAAGCCTCTTCAGATCATGGTTGAATATTAATCTATTACTAGACCACATCACTTCACTAGATGTTGTAATAGTTTGATTTTTTAATATCTATATATATTGGCGACACTTATACCTTTGTATATGATATCTATGGATTATATAACACCTTAGTCTTATACACTTGGAAAAATTAGAACTTGGTTATTCCTCTCATTTATAAACCCTTTCCCATTTCTACAAGTCTCACATCTACTCTATCTTATGCCCCTTAGATTATCTCTTAGTATAACCAATCTTATGCTAATTACCTAGACCTATTATCTTATCTAAAATGAATATAATGTACTTATCTTTCACTTATGCAAGTCTTGAGCTTGTACCTACTTTCTTACTCCCTATACACTAACATCTGGGATAAAAACTAGTGTCCTGACCTAATGTATGTGTCTAATGCCCTAAAGTCATCTATTCTATAAATGAAACATATCCCAATGGTAGGTCTAAGTGATTTAATGTGAGTTAATTATCTAAAGGGTTTGATATAAATATAATATTTACCCTCATTCATTCCTCACCTATCAGATACCTATAAAAGACTGAGAGAGACCAATTAAAACTGCCAAAAACACTCTATCAAGAATTTAATTAAAAAAAGCTTCCCTATTTTCATATCAGTCATGTATAAGTTTAAAGTACTGAAGGAGAATCACAAGATCTATATTTTTGAAGTTACAAGATAGATCACATCCTATACATATTGTATGCAAATCCGTGTAATACCACATATATCATATAATGTATGGGCATTATATTGATCATTTTTTTGCATTAAATAACCAAATAAAAAGTCAAAAACATATTGGTGATCCTATAATTTATACTATAGTAATAAAACCACTCACATTATGATTACTTCTCCTATAACACAAATGCTAAAATAGAAAATATGGGTACCAAAGAAAAATTTAGAGAAAAAATAATTATAAATACTAAATTTAGAGAAAAAAAGGTTCAAAAAGACAAATAATATCAATAAAAGGTACAAATATATCTCTTAAAAATGATACTCAACTTTCCAAATAGTGTAGTTTTACAATGAAACATTTATAAAAAAAATGGTTATTAGGGTTAAGGATTGGGAAAATATTCCCAAAGCATTATTCATATTATTTGATTAGAATGACCATCAAGGTTTGGGATATATTATCAATACTAATAGAAATCATTAAAATATACATATGGCCAATGTAAAAGAACAAATTAAAAATGAGAACACATCAAATAATAAAGCACAAATAAAAAAGATACCATCACAAAAATAAAAATAAGCACATCAAATATTTAAACTGATATTTATATCAAAAAGGTAAAAAATTAAGGTATACTTGAGAAATATAAATTTATAAATGTGGTTATAAAGGGGGAAACTATAAGCCATTACTCATGTCAAAACACTTATACTCTCACTACTAATATAGATGGTGAGCAATCTATTGATGAACAATATATCAAATAATGTTATGATTTGCTCAATAAATGACCACATAATATATTCATACCTATAATACTTGTTATTTATCAGTTGAATCCATCACTAGGAGATGAAAAACCAAATGCAGATAAATGGAAACCAAAGATAACAAGTACAAACTTAAAAAAATAACATGATACACTTTCTAATTTTACTATGCACATATATGGCACACATGATACATGGTCTTCATAAAAACATCTAATTGATGATATACTTAGGTTATAGTGCCACTTTTGCTTCTCCATTGCAACTTTACAAAAATTTTAAAAAAAAAAATTGAAAAAACTTCAAAAAAATCCAATATTATTTTCGGCACTTATAAGTTCTTTTGGATCCTTGGCATATAAGTATTAGTTATATGTTAATAGATGGCATATTATGCTATTCCTACATACACACATGTGTCATACTTATACTTGAGTGTGATACCAACATACATAAATACATGATATATTCCTATTTAGGATGTTAGGCATTCCCACTATTCATGCCATGTATACATTAAGGGAATCCACTTATTTTATCTTCATACACATGTTATATGGTTTGATAATCATAATTCATTATCATTTTTGATCTTACATACGTACTTACACATGCCTTTATCTATTATTAGTTCTTAGATAAGGTACTTAATATGTTATACACTTGATATTTTTTCCTAACACATTTGATTTGTGTGATACTATGACATGTTTATGATGCCTACTTATGATTCACTTTATGCACTTCATTGAGTGTCTTGCCTTGTTATTTTATTATTTATTTGATACTTTGAATATACTCCTTTAATTGTGACCTTTGTGCCTATCATTTATTTATTTGAAATTTTCATATGTCATTATTTATTGTATGGAAATTTGAATATGTCATTATTTTTTTGTTGAAATTTTAATAAGTCATGTCCCTTTGATTATGTGGAATTTTAACATGCCCTTTAATTTTGGTCTCAAAACATTACCTTTTGACTTGATTTTGAGTGATATTGTGTGTGTGTGTGTTTACTTGTTGTGATTGTATTGTTACTATCTAGAGCTTTCCATGATCATTAACATGTATCTTATTCATTAATGTGATCACATTGATTTTATGCACTTTAATTATATATCTACCTAGACATGTCTATCTATATGCTACATGGTTCCATTCAATATTAGATAATTGTCTATCCTTTTGAGATGAGGTGTCTACCAGTTTAGATTATTACCTCACCTCAAATGGGTGGCATATTAGTGGGATAATGTCATATAGGCATAACTTCCACACATTCATAGTTTTGGATTCAATTGGGGCATGCTTAGAAATCATCTTCTCCACACTTATTCACTTTTAAGCTTCTACAAAGTATAGTGGTGGCATGTTTTAGAAACACTTTATCCACACTCAATAAAATTTTCATATTAATCCAATAGAGTAGGGCCATGTTTTTTAAGCATGTTATCCACAATTACACAATTTCTAAATTGGCTAAAACACATAGATATATGATTTAGATTCATATTTGTGCAATAATTCTATACATTGGTACTATTTTTAAACATAATTTTAATATGAGACATTTATAAGGAGCACATGATATCTAACTTGTGCCTAATATTGAAAAATCTAAATGAGTTTCATATTATAAAACACTTTTATGGACTACTACCACATCATATAATTTTATGTATTGATACCTCGACATGAATTTTATGAACTTTATTAAGCTAGTCTACTCTAGTAGTTGGTTCACTTTTTGGTATGGATGAGGTGGGACTTGATTTTATCATCCAAAATCACTAGTTTATAAGTATCATTGGTTTGAATAGTTGAGCTAATCTAAATTTTTAGGTATAAACTCAACTTTTCTCCAAGGTTAGGGGCATGTTCCTTCTAATCTCTCTTTATCTCATTTAATGTATGAACTTTCCATATTTATATATATTTATCCTAATCTCATTTTTGTAGCCTTACAATGATACATATTTTTCAAATCAACTTGTCAATAGGTAAGGTAGATACATCAACACACAGGTGTACTACTAAACCTTACTCTTTCAATTTCAATATATTTCAAGTAATTTCAATTCCAAATTATATACACTGATTTTATATTATAACATGCTATTGGTTGTAGGTGAGTCACCAAAAAATCATTCAAGTTAGGAACACATAAAGATAAGATGTTTTATACACACCTAGGTAAGCATTCATTTCCTTTAAACTATAAATTTCATTAGTAAATTAAAGGTTGGAAATGTAGACAACATTTATGGATTGTATATCACCTCAATCTTTTACACTTGGAAAACTTAGACCCTGGCTATTACTCTCAGTTATGGACCCTTTCCCACTTCCATAAGTCTCACATAAACTTTATCTTATGAAATTTGGCCTATATATTAGTCTAACCAATATAATGTTGATGGCCCAAACCTTCTATGCTTCCTATAATTATTAAAATGTACTTATATTCCACTTATACAAGACTTGAGCTTATACCTACTTTATTTTTCCATGGACACTAACTTCTAGGGTAGACACTAGCATCATTACTAGTGTCCTAACCCAATATAAGTATAGTCATCTATTTTTCAAATGAAAAATATCCTAATGTCAACCTAAGTACTTTAATGTGAGTTAATTCCCTAAAGTAATTGATACAAATACAAGATTAACCCTCGTTCATTCAAGACTAAGGAAAACTATTAAAATCACTCTATCAAGAATTTAATTGAATAAAACTTCCAAATTTCCATACCATCCATTAGAATAACACATCTACATGTCTAAAGTACTAAAGGCTCAACCAAAAATCTATATTTGCCAAGTTACAAGCTAGGTCGTTGTATTACTTACTTTACATATATTTCATTATTCACACACAAGCCAACATGTAGGGACTGCATCAATCTAAGGCCTTCTTTAGATTATTGGCTATGTTACAACACATAGATAGATGGGTATTTGGGGTTAACTTAACACTGTATACCCACTAATCCATTTCCCCAAGGTCACTATGAACATGAAGAAATAGGGTTTTATAGATTCATAGGGAGAAACAATCCATGACCTAGATCTAAATACACCACAATGAAGGTTAAGACAAACCCATAAGCATCTAGGTGGTCATATACTTTAATAACAGTTATTTCATTTAATAAATTTGCATCTAACCAAATAATAACATCGATGCACTTGTCCTAGGATGAATTTAGTGTCTAAAGAACCAAAATATTCAAATATAGAATCTGATGACTCTTTTAGAATCATTTTTACACTAATTTTTGCCTATTCTAGATCAATGATTATGATAGCATCAAAGCCAACTAAGTATATTAATTATTTGTCATTTCCATATCTAACATAGTTTTACTTTCTATATTTAACCTATTCTTAGCATAAAAAATTTAGTGTATGTTTATATCTATGTTTAGCACCTAATTGGCTTATTATAGATTTGATTATCACCCTTGTGCATCAGTATCTTTAAATACCCCCTTTTATATTCTATATAACCTCAAAATAGAATCCATTTTAGGGTTAAGTAACCTATAATATTGAGGATGATGCATAAAGAGATGGAAATGTTATATTTTATACTTCATAAGACCTTCATTCATTTAAATATGGATTGCATAAATTATTAGAGACATTTAAAGTAACATCATAGGCAAATCTCCTACCATGGATAGTTGACCACTACATTCATATATTCCTAGGCACTCTTATTACTTCCATAGAATGACCACATTTTTTGACTAAATAATTTGATGTCCATAAAAAGCCAATTAATTTACATATTGAGTTGAACATGATACCTCCAAATTTGACACTTACATATATCCTAAAAAATGGGGAGGTGTATCATTTTTAACCTGAGTGTTCTGCATTTCCATGGATAAATGAAGATATATTCAATAATGTTTTCAAAAAAATTCATTCCCGTGCTTTAATATTCTTAGCTACATTCACATGGCATATCTAGGATAAAAGAGTAGTCTCCCCTATTGATAGAACTACTTATTAGAATAGGATATCTATCTCTTATTCCTTAATGAGTGGTCACTCCTCTTATTCAACAATATTATTCTCAATACGAGAATCTATGTCCTTCTCATTATAGTATTCCTAATTTTTATCTTGAGCTCATTTACAAGGAATTCCTTGCATGACTCTCAATAAAAGTAAAAGAGACCATGGTATACGTGAGACATCAGTTGAAATGATATTTGATGGATGATATAGATGATGTATATAAATATATTTCATGTTATTTATGAGTAGATGATTGATTATGTCGTATGTTTCATTTAAAATTTATCACATATTTAGATATTACAATATTATAGTTGGCATGTGTAGTGCTCATTGCTTACTATCTTCTACCATGTACTTTACTTTTTATGCACTTTGATTTTGTTTACCATGGATATTAAGTCACACCTTCTCTTTTTTTCATTTTTTCCATTTAAATTATTTGGAATATTTTTATCCTCCTCATTTGGGATGTTTTATTTGATTTTAAAGTTGTCAATTTTCTTGTTATAGATCTTTGTTATGACATCAAGGTTTTTATATGATCTTGGTCTCCTGTTTGGACAACTTAGTAATTTATTTTATAAATTTGATCTATAGTATTATCATTTTTTATTTATATATTATTTATTTTATAGATATTAGATCCATCTTAGGGTTTTTATGCAACCTTGGTATCGATTTTTTACACCTTGTTACTTTATTTTAGATTTATTTTATATTCATATCATTTTATGATTAATTGTAGTTTCCATTGTGGATCTTTGACATCACCTCTTTATTTTATGCAACTATGGTCTCCTTTATTGATGCTTTGGTACTATATTTCATATTCTCATATTTTTATTTCAGCTATTTTTTCCTTTGTGTTTTCTTTGGTATATTTTTTGCATTTCCATTCTTTTAGGGTGTTTTCTCATATAAGTGATTATGCTAGAATCTTTATAGGTTTGTATAGATCCTTTAGTGACATGAATTACCATAATCATTATCCTTTTAATTACTAGGGTTTTTAATTGTATTATTTGACATTAAATTACTTGTACATACACATATTTGGTACAAAAATAGTTTCATAATATGTTTTCATATCTTTTATATGTATAGATATTTTTATATAGAGTTAGGCATCTAGTGGTGTGGTCTTTGATGAATCCTTTTGATTTATTCTCCTTATATTATTGTTATTTGATGATTCATATCTTTTTATTATCCCATGAACCCTTTCATTGTATACTTTAGAGATCCCTAGCCATGGTTTGATCATTTCAAAATTATTATCCACTAGATAGTACCGGTGGATCAAGATAATAACATCAATGATAGAATTTAAATTAAATGGTTAGTGTCTAACTTTATCTTTTGATAATTATATATATATATATATATATATATATATATATATATATATATATATATATCTTATGACCATTTCTTAAGCCTTGTATGTTTATTCTATTGTCAGTTTTTTGTGCACCACTAGCTTCTAATTCAAAATAAAATGGATTCCCTATATACACATATCTTAGTGTATAATTTTTTTAATCAATCAAGCTTCATAATTATCACATACTTTACCTTATTCAAAATCTATTGAATTTCATTATCTACATAACTATTAAATTGTAAATATGAAGTATTCAAAAGTTAATTTGCATTCACATTACTTATACAAAGGTTTGAAATAGTAGAATGAAAATATAATTTCACAATCACCATTATACACACATACATATGAGGGATAACTATATGTGATATAGAGGCCCTCTTTAAATTATATGGATATGTAGCTATAACTTAGCAACAACAGGGTTTATAGGGTTAGCTCGAATCACATGTTACCAATTTTTATAAAGTTATAAGAGATCATAGGAAAAATAAGTTATGGTTTCACTAATTAAATATATTAACTACATTTTTATATCTATTTATATTGAAAATTTAGGGATACAGGTGGCATCACAACTTAAAACAATGTTTGGATCAGTTTCAATGAGTATTTAGGGATAGAAACCTACATTGGATTTGAAACCTACATCGATGGTAGTGTCTTAATGTGATAGTAGTTTTTAGGCAAAAAAAATAATTAGGTCATAAAATGAATAGAACATATATCATATTCATATATATGAGATGAATCTAAGTCACTATTGTAGTTCAAGAAAAAACATTAAATAAGATATGCTCACTTTACCTCTTAGCTGTAAAATATTTTTTGTATTATTTCACACACTCAGGTTAATTTATTATAAGTTATCATAAATTGATCAAATATGAATACTAATTTGTTACATTCAAATGTTTTATTTATAAATTATGTCTATTTAATAAACCATTTCACATTAAAAAAATTATGGTTAACCCATCCTCTATATTTAAACCAAACCCTAAATTCCACTAGGTTTCTCCTTCCAAAAAAACTATTTTTAGATTTCTATATTTTATCTTTCAGACCTGAATTTATTTTAATGGGCATATATTAAGAAATGATTCTTTAATTTTTTTCCCTAGGATTTATATTACTTTTCTATGTGGTAACATCCAAACATAGAGCCCTCATAATGGGTTCTTTTATTATTAACCCCAACAAACCTCATCCTTTTAAACCTTTATTTAATATTTCCAATGATCAATATATTATTCATGAGGATCATGGTGAAGTAAAAAAGCAATAAACAATCTTTCATTGTAGTAAATTATTAAAATTACTATAATGAAATAATCATTAGTTAAAATACAAATATTGATGACTATGGTGAGATTGATGGCATAAAAAATTTGTATCCCTATGATTATGATTATGATTCCACATATTTTGAAGATAAATACGAAGATCCTAGTTTTCATTTCTCCCTTGCATTTTGTGTTTTATATTCTAATGATAAAAGACATGAGCATTCAAAAGAGGAACCAAAAATTGAACATACATCTTATTCAGTCAATGATGAGATTGTTACAAAGAAGGAATCTTTCCCTTATTTTTAAAATCTTGAAAACATTATTCAAGAGTAGTATTTCACTCCTTTTTTACTTCATGAAAATACAAATGGTGACATTAATTTTATATCTTTATATTTAAATGATAAAAATGCATGCCCTACTTCTCCCCCTATCTCTTTAGGTTGCAAATATGAAAATGATAATGCAATGAAAAATAGTATAGATACATGCATTTTTTACCCTTGTTCCAATTCAAGATAAACAACATAACATCTTTGAAAAAGTTTTCCTAATGAAATCATTTATAAAATTAATTATAAATAAATCAACTCAAGATTAAAATACTATTTATGCTAATGCTCCTGTCTCATATGACAATTAAGTATCTAAACTAGAAAGTGATACTGTCTCTTCTATCCCTTTCTCTTTTGACTTCTAAAATCAAAATAAATCCTTAAATTTTCATATTCATGGGGATGTTTCAAGAAAAATAGATGATATTCATATTTCTCTCTCTTTTACCTTTTATACTCAAAAGCATGTTATAATTCTAGATAAATATCATGAAAATACATCTTCTATTCATCTTCTATGTAATTATAGTTCAATTATTCTATCCCTTTTCCATGATAATTGTATCAATCTTTGTGACATCCAAAATGATGTAATGACCTCTCTTGAAGTATCATGTACACTAGATGTTTATTTATCTAATGATTCCAAACCACATGATGATCCTATATTAGAATGTAAGGATGATTGGAAAGAGTCTATTATTCCCATGTTTCAAATGAATGGTAAATTACAACATATATGCACCTCTTAAACCTATTTACCCATTCCTCATAGTGATGTTTTATCCATGATAACTACCACAGGATGCCTTCATAAATATTATTAAGTTACAAGTGTTCGCCCATGAGGATACCCTTGATGATAATATCTTATAGTAACAAGTATACAAGATGTTTTTCATCATCCTTATCCTTCCATTTTTTTCATGCCTATGTTTTCTTCCTCTTATGGTCAAGGAGACCCCATTAGTTATTTGAGTAATATATACACTCCTTTGAACATTGGGAAAAATATGGATGTTTTTTACTTAAATATTTTTTTATTAGCCTAACTCAAGTAGCTCTATATTGGTTCTATAACCTACTAAATGGTTCCTTACTAAAATTTAGAAATCTTGAAGATGTACTTATCAAATTTCTATAAGCATAAATTACCAAAGCTACTATTGGATCACTTGAAAGCCTTAAATCAAAATGAATATGAATCTATTCAAGACTATGACATTATATTTAAGGATATATTATATTCCTTAAATTACACCCCCTAAAATTTAGAGGTAAAATTAATATTTAGTAGGGGTCTACTTTATCGGCTTAGATAAAGAGAGAATTGTACAAGTCATTTACTTATTTAGATACTTATATTAGGATGTGCATAAATATGCATTGTGACTTAGAAAATACAAATATTGAGTCATCTATTGCTTTACCTAAAGACAAACATGTTATAAAAAAATCCCAAAAAATAGAGAAAATAATTAAGAATGGCCATGAGCCACCTCAAAAAAACTCTTCCCAACAAATAATACATACCAAGGTACAAAACCTAAACATTTTACATAGAATAACAACATCTACATGTAGAATACCTCCTATAGTTAAAAACTATGCCTTTATTAAGAAGAAACCACTTCATATTGATCAATGAATAAATAGACCACATGATATATTGCATACACTATTGGATAAATGATTGATTAAATTTCATCCAAACTGATACCATTAAACACAAATATTTGAAAAATTAAAAGGATAAACCTTTTTTACTTTCCATGGTATTAATGGACATTGTGATAATGATTTTTTCACATTAAGACAAAATATTTCACAACCTATAGATAGAGGGATCATTACATTTCAAAATGACACATAAATATCCCTTTCCCCCACTTCTTATAGAGGTTATAATAAGTAGGTCAAAACATCATATTCTAATCCTTTTCAAGAACATGTGGTCCATTTAACTTCATATAAATCTACCACTAGAATAACTCCTTATCCTAGTATACCTTATACTAAGATTGATCTTTCCCACATTGATCCTACCAAGGAATCATTCATTTATAGAGACCTCACTATAGGGACATGTGGGTAAGGAATTGATCCAAATTTTATAGAACCTACTCATATATATACACAACAAATTTGGGTAAAAAACAACCATGCACAATTACATATCAAACAAATACCCTTGATACTACTATACATACACTAGTTATAGTATTTAAACCAAAACCACAAACCCAGTTACCAAATACTCATTATAGTTGAGATTTACTATTCTCAATTATATTACATTGTGTAAAATGATTTCCTCAATATGACTAATTAAAATATTTCAAATTACATTGCTAAATATTTTTTCACAAATGCACATGTTACTTTATTATATAAAGTAAATAGTAAAGTATTCTATGTAATAAGAAATACAAATGCACGTCCATTATACTATCAAATATAACAAAAGGATAAAATCATATATATATATATATATATATAAATTTTATATAGTAAACAACATCAATTACACATAGGTGGAATGTCCCCATGTGTATGTAAATCATCATCACTATCTATCTCCATAAACCTCACATCCTTAGATGTGGAGGCTCATAAATCTTAACTAGGCCCACAAGATTGATATTAATACCAAAGTATCTCCTGTAGTCATTATATTCGTAAAAATCATGTAGTGATTAATAAAAACCTATATAATTTCATTTGAGCTCCACTCTGGGATGTATCTCCTATATAAATCTATACATAACTCATCACCCTTCTTGATTACTATATGGAATATAACACTACTCAAGAAAAATTATTAAATATGGGTGTATGAGAACCTAAAATATATACATCAATATCCATAAAAACATTCCCAATGATTTACATGGGCACATTATGAGTAAGATAATATATAGCACAACCTACCATCAATGACCACTCATGATTACATGTAACCAATGATCATAAATAAAATATTAGAGAAATTAATTATATAAACTTATACAACACTCTATCAATAAAAAAACTACAAATATCATGCTCATAAATGAATCTAATACCAACCTCATACAACACCTTTGGACCTATGGGGTATCCACCATGTCTACCTTTGTCTTCTCCACCTAAGCTACAAGTACTACACCAAGGGAAAATAATTGGAAACAATAATGGCCATCAGGAACCTACCCACCATTTCATGAATTTCAATATGAATCCAACATAATCACCTACCACTATTGGTATATATAGATCCCACTCTCTAGGAAAAAAGGGCTAAATCAACTATAGATAGGGTCAGTTTATCAATCGGCCTATAGCCTGCTCTCAATATATAATGATGAGCTCAGAATATGGCTCATTATTAACATGCTATTTCCCTCAATTCATATCTCTAAGGATATTATCTTATGCAAATATTAGATTGTTAGATAGTTATTACATGGAAAATAGATATTTGTCTTGTTTATATTGAACCAAAGACTAAGCCTTTACTTTGTCATTAATGTCTAATACATAGCACATTTTTGTGAAAAATGCTGAAGAAAAAGACACAAGAAATGTAAAGTGAACATGTAATTTTGATCTTCATCCAACATAACTATATACTTCACAAGATTTGTTCTATGGACTCTGCAAGCTTGGTTCTACAGACTCTACAATCTTGGTTCTATGAACTCTGTAGGCTCATTTCTATAGACTATATAGGCTTGTTTCTATAGACTCTGTAGGATTGGTTCTATGGACTTCATAGGATTATTTCTATGGACTCCACAAGCTTGCTTCTATAGACTCTACAGGTTCATTCCTATTGACTCTACAAGGTCAATTCTAAGAATTCTGTAAGGACAAAGCTATAAATGGGGAAGCTAGTGGCCAGATAGGATAAATGAGAATCATTCCAGCTGGAATCAGATAAGGAAAATAACCACCTATTTTTCTATAGGATTTGATTTTGATAAAGTTGTAAATATATTTGATCTTCATAATATCATAGGATAGGATATTTATTTTATTAGAATAATTGGATCTCTTTGAAATCCAATCTCCTATCTTTGGATGAATGGATCGATCAAGGAATCCTATTCCTTTGCATCTTATTTTGAGTTGATTATATTAGTACAAAATGTTAGATTTTCATATATTATATAATTAGATATCAGATGATAGAGAATAGATAATAGAGGAAAAGATCTATACAAGCATATTATAGGTTTTAGCCAAATTATAATCATTTCATTTTTATGAATTAATACTTCAACTCCCAATAATGATTAATATTTTTTCTTGAGTCTGAGAGGAACAAGGGTCCAATCTCCTTGGAACCAGGAAATATGTATGGTATTTATGTTATGTTTTAATAATTTGTTGTTATAATTAAATAGAATCTTGTTACTCATAAAAACATCAAAATAAATTTATAAATAAAAAAGCATTTTCTTATTTCAATGTAATTTCCTTCTAAACAGTGTGTTTTTTCCTTTACAACAAACATGTGAAACAAATTTCCTTTTGTTAGTGAAGAAGTGTGATTTTACTTTCCATGCAAACGTAAATAGGAGTGTGATCTTTTACTTTCAACAAAAGAGTGGATTTATTTAATTTCTTCCTTTTCAGCAAAAGAGTGAATCACATAGTTAAGGACACATTTATTTCTATAGTCAAAATTATAATAGGACAATCAAACACCCCCATAAGTAGCCTTCTAGATCTACCATCCCATACCTTACTATTGATAGCTTTAGACACTAGCCCTAGTTGATAAGACATCAATTGAATATTGATTAAATGAGGAGTTAAATGACACTCATCATTTTTGGCATCATTTTCGGGGACTATAAGGTGTTAGTAAGGTAATAATTATTGGTCTAGAGTGAAAAATAGAAAACATTGTAAAAACCCATAAAATCTTATAAAAATTCAATAAATTGATGTACCATCCTAGAGATTCTAAAGGATGATTTATCCCAAAGTTTCCATCAATAACACAAGTGGACACTTCTTCAACATCTCTAAGTAAGGAACCAGAAGTTACAAGTGAAACCTATTTGCAGGAATCTTCTGAAACTTGGATAGAAACTAGGCCATTTCCATAAGCAAGCCCCATAGGAAAAATTCCTCAGGATTGATCTCTTGTAGGAAGACACTATTTAGAAGATGCCAAGGTTTTAGAAGAAGCATTTCAAAAATTTGTAACTAAATTTTTTTTTGAGAATTTTGAACAACCCATAACTAATACCATAAATATTCAGTGGAAGGATCATCCCAGTTTTGAAACATCATCAGAATAAGAAATGGCTCTCCAATAAAATCAACAACTTGCATAACCAGAAAGGACTTTCTCCTTTCCTATTGTTACAGATCCTAATGATCAAACCCCCATGAAAAATATTTCACCAAATAATTTTCCAAATTTCTAGGGAAGATCTATAGAAGATCCTAATCAATTCCTATTTGAGTTTAAGGTGCTATGTCAAACCTATGATTACACAACAGATGGCCAGAAATTAAAACTATTTCCCTCTACACTTAAAGATGTAGCTATGAGAAGGTTCATGGATTTACTTGGTGATTCTATTAGAACATGGGATGACATGGAAATAAAATTCTTGAAAAAATACGAGGATTACTATCGAGTGTGAGAAAGGAAAGAGGATTTCTTCAAAATTAAACAAATTGAGGATGAATCCTTAGAGGATTATTTGGATAGATTCATGTTCACTCATAAAAGAAGCAATTATACACTCACTGAAGACATTCAAAAATTGGTTTTCTTGAAAGGTTTGAATGAAGACACTAGAGAAGCCTTAAATCTGATGGGTGAAGGAGATATAAATAAGTTGGATTTTGATCAAATTTCTAAGCTTTGTACCAATTACTCTAGAATGAAACTTGGAATTAGGAAAGGAAGATTTGGGAAATATAATGAAGTGGGTAAGTTAATGGAAGAATTTACTAATTTAAAAACATATGTCCTGGTTACACTAAATAATACCTTGGATGACCTTCAAGCTAAGAAAAATGCAATAGAACCTTTAGCAATCTACTATCCTAAGTGTAGATAGAAACACACCATTAAAGACTATCCACTAGATAGAACCAATGTTTCATTATGTGGGATTTGTGATGTAACATATCATGATACCAAACATTGCACCCTTCTACCTATTTTAAATATTCAAATAAAAACACGAGTCTAGTCCATTGAAGAAGTAAATTATATTCAGAGACAAAACTTTGTCCCACAAAACTAGGCTCAAGGATAGTTTAATATAAGAAATTTAGTTAATCCATGGATGGGACCATGGAATGTTTTAGTTCCTTCACCATTTTGGAATCAACCCCAATTTCATCAATTCAAAATGTATGGGCAGGACAAGATTGGATGCTAACACCCCCATGGATGGTGCCATAGCCAAAACAATAATGGATGCCTCAGCCATATCAATAATAGAATCAATAGTGAAACCCATAGTCACAATATACCCAATAAGGAAGATCAATTTAATAGCAAAATATTATGCCACAACCAGTTATTCATTAATAAGGACAAATCAATCAACCCTCAATACCTAAAAAACCAATAGCAAATCCAAAAAATAAATAATAAACACCTATTTATGTTAATGAAAAGGAAGATACAATTAATGTTGGATCTATTGAGTGTTCAGACATACATTTGAGATCAGGGAAAACTATACAAAAACCTCCAGTTCTCATTTCTGAGATACTTGATAAAAATGAAAAAATAAAATCATCTCAAGTAAACACTAGAGGCCAAAATCAAAATAAGCCCTGAAGCAAATAAATAAAAAACTACTACCCCAGTAGTTCCTTTTCCAAAAAGATTAAGATAAATTGGTATTAAACCAGAATCAAACTTGGTCTAGGAGTTATAAAAGATCAATATTGAGGTACCCTTTCTACAAGTTATTAGTGATTGTTTCTATACGATATTCGCTTTCACATTCAAAGAGAGAATAAGAAACTAAGAAGAAATGGTCTAAGGCTTATATGTACCTGGATAAAGTCTTGCGTACCATAATCCAGACGTTGTGAGAACTCCTCTTTGGTTATGGAGGATGACACTTGAAAAGGAAAGAGACTAAAACATGAAAAGGTGTTAGATGAGGAGATGGTGGGCTTCCAAGCAAAAGCTTGATCCCAAAAGCAAAAGCTTGAGGGATGTCAACCCACTGACTGATAAAAATAATGTCTGATAAAAAGCAGAATGATAAAAGACTAAAATGATTAAAGACTGAAAAGGAAATGGAAGCAAATGCTTACCTGAATGCTACTATCGGCCTGGTCACAGTCACTGACGTCGGTGGTCCTACCAGCATCGGTTGGTCAAGGTCTGCCGACATCGGTTAGTATGCCGACGTCAGTGGGGGCACTGGTCTCTACGACCAGCATCGGTCAGGGTAGTAGTCTTTGGATGAGGTCTGGTCAGGTCTAGATGGGTTTATGGTTTATGGACAGATCTAAGAAGGATTTTGGGTCTGGTTAAGGGTCTGAGAGTTTGTGCAGAGGTCTAGGATAAGGGACAGAATGTCAAAAAGGAATAAAGGGGTAGAGGAGGCCTTTCAGCCTCTCCGGGAAGAGCAGGTCTGGAAGGGGTCTGGGCAGGAGAGGCTGAAAATGGGCAGTAGGCTGAATGACAAAGGAATTAAAAGAAAATACTGAAATGAAAATAGTAGAGATACTTACCTCATACCTATTAGAGAAGGGAATGAAAAAGCCCTATTGCTGTTGATGTCCCTGTTGTTGATGCAAAAGACTATTGCAAGGTGGGGCTTCTGATACCTGTTGTGATTGCTGGTGTAGAAGCCTACTGTGTGTACCTAAGAGAGAGAGTGAGAGGTCTGACAGTTGGTAGATTGATTGATCAGATTGTAAGATTTAAGAGTCAGATGAAGAGCAAGAGCGAAGGGAGGATAACAGACACAGAAAACCATTATGAAGGAAACCAATGCCAGAAATACCACCGACGTCGGTCGATAGTTGACCGATGTCGGTGGCTGGAAGGTAGAAAAAAGGCGAAAAATAGCCTTTCATCCATTTTCCCAATTGCCGAGTTTAAGTGGCGGGGTAAGAAATGGTTGAGAGGGGTTAAATGGGTGCGAGGATGAGGAATAGGTCATAAATGGGTCATGGGGGGATGAAGGGAATCCAAAGAAGGGCATCCTAAGGTGGTCAGGTGGCAAGGGAGAGAGAATTATTAACTTAAAATAAGATAATTATTTCAAATTAATAAGACATAGGTTAGGAGTGGTTAAGAGGACCAAGGGGGAGAGAAGGGGAGGACGACCAAGGGAGTAGACACGATTTCAGTGTCTACATTTGCCCCTTTTTGTCTTGTTGGTTATTCTTGACGAACTGCAAGACAAAAATAGGAGTTGATTACCCCAGGTGTGGGATGAGGTTGATTTCATCTTGTTGGTTGTTCAAGTGAACTGTAAGATAAAAACAAAAGGGTTGGTTTCCCTGATTATGGATGAGGTATTCCCCCTCAAAGCAGGAGTCGAGGGAAGGGAACCTGGAATCGGGTGCTGATTTGATAGAGAGTGGATGAAAAAATGGTGAGTGTGAACGCTACAATAATTATGATTATGTGTATACCACTGCACGAGATGGTCAGGTCAAATTATTGTAGGTTAAGGGTCAAGGAGTGCCAAAATTTAAATAACTAGGCCCTAGCATTAGTCGTAGCTGATCGGGTTATTCAATCTAAGCTGAAGCTCTAATGGTCATCGTGTTTCAGGTATCTCAGGCTCAGGAAGTGCTCCTAGAAACACAAAAATGTCACAATTAGTGGGGATCAACTGGCTTGTGATCTTATACTTGTGAGGGTCAAAAATAGTCTGCGCACAATTTTGCTAACCATTCGTGAGGTAGCATACATGCAAAAACAACCAAGGCAAAGTCGTCTTGGAAGTGGTTAGGGTCAGAGGAGATAGGCATGATCTCCAAAGTGATTGGTTGAGATGGATGGATGGATGAAAGAATGTGGCCGAGCTAACCTCAAAAGACTGAGTGCTGCCTACATAGCCCCTGTGGTTAGGGCCTCAGGCCAATGTAGTTCTCCCTAAAAGGGAGGAAGAGGGTCAAAGGTATGGATTGGTCTTAGTCGAGGTCAAGTCATGGTCAAAGGTCAAAAGATTAGTCAAAGGAAAGAATGGTTTGTCCATCAGGGAGATGAACAAATGAGGGTGGTCGAGCTAACCCCATAGGACGTCGTGTCAACTGAGTGCTGCCTACATAACCCTGGTCTTAGGGCCTCAGACCAATGTAGTTCAGACAGAGGGGTCAAAGAGGTCGATGGTCTTGGTCGAGGTCAAGGTCATGGTCGAAGGATAGAATGGTTTGTCCATCAAGGAGACAAACAAATGAGGGTGGTCGAGCTAACCTCAGAAGATGTCGTGTCATCTAAGTACTGCCTACATAGCCCCGGTCTTAGGGCCTCAGACCAATGTAGTTCAGACAAAGAGACAAAATGAGTGATGATTGGTGTGGTCAGGTGTTGAAATGATGAGGAGAAAAAGATGTTACAGCCTTTTCCAAATGGTGTATTCTGTAACATTGGTTGAGGGGTCTTTCATCCCTAGCAATTTTCCATATTCGTGATGGGTGTATGCTAAAAATGAATTGAGGCTATTTATGCTTCAACAAGTAATGGTTTATGATTAACATAAATTATGTGGTTGATAGTTTCCATGTGTATTGTTGTCCATAGAAACTATGTGAAATAGACTATGTGAGTGGTCTGAAAAGAGATTGGGTTGAGTTGGATTTGACAAATGATGAAGTTCGAATGTGACCAAAGTGTAAAAAGGAGAGATAGGTATATTGCTCTTAGATTGATAAGGACCAAAATGATGGCATGGATAGAGGTTGTTAGAACAAAAGCCCCATTCATGCATTACGTCGTTGACCAGTGGTTGTGTTTAGAGAAGCAATCAAATCACTTGCCGTTAAGTGAGCTCGAAATCCCTTGAGTATGCAGGGGTGATATGTTTGATATGATATGTAAGGAAGGGGGAACCCTTTCTGGTAGGAACCACTTTGCCCCTTTTATAGGTGACCCCAAGAACGACTATAAACAAGTCCATGACTCGAAAGTTTTGTCAGTCATTTTTTTTTTGAAGGCAGACTGATCGATGCGGGAAGCCTGTGAGGGGATGTTGTCTTGATTTGTGGTCATGTTGTGAAGCTGATCGATGCGGGAAGCTTCAGAGATAGTGTTGTGTATGTAGCAAAATTTAGGAATAGCCATCCTTCAAGGGAGTGGTCTATATTCTGCTTTATATGTTTCTGATATGACTTTGGCCTAGCTGTCCTTCAAAGGAGCAGTCTAGTAAATACAGTAATGATGATGTAGCTGTCCTTCGAGGGAGTAGTCTACATTTATAGTTTTATGACCTTGGAATATGCATCCCATTTATATATATATTTGATTGATTTGTTGACTATACTTTTGGTCATGGACTTGACTATAGAGGTTTAGAAGGTTTCCCTTTTATTAGGACAAAGCATTCATGCTTGACAAAAGGGTTGACGGATGCTTGCAGGGTTGAGGGTTGAAAAGGAAGGGGAATGACAATGATGGGAATTTCTCAAGGGATCGAGCTCAAGTTAGACATCAAGTGAATAATTACTTGACTAACAGTGGACTGGTCAAAGATGCAAGGCATAAAAGGGGCTCAGGTTCTGACAAAGTCCTGACCCATGCTTGTGTTATGATGTAAGGTCCGAATCAATTAGGAGCAAACTTTCCCCATTTGCTTTGTTCCAAATTGGTCACATGTTGATTGATGTTGAAAGAGTTGGTTGATGTTTGGTTGAGGTCGGGTCGATGCTTGTTTGATATGATTAAAAGGTTGGTTGATGTTGAGTTGGATGATGTGATTAAAAGGTTGGTTAAGGTTTGGTCATTGTTTGGTCGATGTCTGGGGTCGATGTTTGGTTAAGGTTTGGTCGATGGCTTGGTTTGATGATTGGGTTGAATGTTTGTTTGGTCGAGGCATGGTCGAGGCTTGGTTGAGGCCTAGTCGAGGTTTAGGATTAAAAGAGTGATTGATATCTGGTCGAGACTGGGCGGAAAGGTTGGTCGAGGCTTGGATGAAGGTTGAATTCCCCCAGTGGCTAGGGAGAATGTTTGATAGATTGGTCAAGGTCGGTTGAGGCTTGGTGGTCAGATTGACTATGTTGATGTCGAATAAGGGGGTTAAAGGTGGCAAAGGGACCATAATCGGGCGTGGAGATCCTGATTTAGGTGATGAGGTTTGAGAAGCATGGGTCGGTGTTGATGATTTGTCGAAGGGGTGGTTAAGAGGATCCTTGATGAGAAGGGTATCCTTTTTCTGGTGTTGACGAATGATAGCTTTAAGAGCACAGTAGTGCTCAGTGTCATGTCTCAGACAGTGATGATAATGGAAAAATTTAGAGTTGTCAAACCAAGATGGTCTTGGTCTGAGAGTTGATGAGTGGGATGGTGTTTTGGGTTTGTTGATAGTATGGTTGAGAAGAAAGGTGTCTTTCTCCAAGCATTGGTGAATGACAAATTTGAGGGCACAACAATGCTCAGTGTCATGCCCAGGCGTGTGATGATATGCACAAATCTGAGTGTCATCAAACCAGGGTGGTTTTGGTATGAGGGATTGATATGGTTTAAGAGGTGGGAGATTGATGTGAGAAGACTGCAATAATTGTCATAACAGTAGGGCATAAGAACCTGCTAATGGGTCTATGTGTCTTGTTGCAGTGGGGGTTAAGGACTTTGGTTTGAGAGGCGTAAGAGGTGTTGGTCGTACCATCATTTTTGTGGGTGGTGTAACCACACGTGGAGATGGTACTTTGGTGGTGATAAGTGTTGGATGTTTTGGAGAAAATATGTGTCTGATGGGTTGAGGGGATAATGGAGGCGACTTGCCTCTGTGAGGTATGGGAGTAGAAATCACCCCTATTAAAGTGGACGGATGCAGGCCCAAAATTGAAGGTAATGATGAAGGTGGGGGAGGAATCCTCTGGTGTGGTTTAGTGGCCTTCTTTGGTTTGGGTTGAGGGCCACCATTGTACAAGGTGAGGCTAGATACGGGTTTGGGTTTAGATGTGGATGGAGGTGAGTGAGATGTAGCAATCTCAGGTAAAAGATAAGAGGAAACCGTGACTGGGTCTTCCTTGATCGAAATGGATGAAGAGACTGGTTCTTCTCTTGATGGTGAAGAAATAGGAGAGTGTGGCTCTACAGTTGGATAGAGCATAGGAATGGTCATGGTCTCGATGTGTGGTCTAGGCATGGGGAATGTATGATCCTCCATCAATGACAAAAAGGATGAGGGTGAGGCAGCTGGTGTGGGTGCCATCAAAGCATCCTCCAATATGAGAGAGGTCGATGGAGGACTAATAGGAGAAGAAAGTTCTTCATCCTGTGGAGGAGGAATAGGGGAAGCAGGGTCTTCCACCTATGAAGGAGGTTGGTAAGGGATCAGAGAATAGATAGTGTCGACGGTGTGTATATCATGGTCTTGAGGGTCATTGGTCATGGTCTGGACATTGTTTTGAGTAGGAGGATGGTTAGGAAAGGGTTATTTGAATATGTCGATGTTTTGATTGGGTAGTGCGTTTGGGTTGTCCAAGATGAGATCCCCCTTGTCTAGCATGTCTTGGACGATGTTTTTGACGGTTTGACAGTTGTCCATGTCATGGCCTTCGACACAGTGGTAGTTGAAAAAGTCATTTTCCCTGTACCATGTAGGGATAGGTGTTGAGGGGTCGAATTGAAGTGTTCAGATTGAAGGGAGATTAAGGACCCCCTGTTTGACAAGTTTTTCCAAAATGAAAGCGTATGATTCTCCAAGTGGAGTGTATGAATGCTAGATGTACCATTGTTGGAATTGTTTGGTGATGCTTGGAGAGGTAGAAGGTTGAGATTGGTCAGTTATTGTCGAGGATGGTGATCTAATGACCACAATGTTGGCCACTCTTTTGGATTTGGAGTGGGAAGAAGAAGGTCTGGAAGAAGAAGGGTCATTGGCTTTTGTGTTGGTATTACGCAATTTGACCTTGTCTTCTTTGATGGCATGAAGTTCAAGCTTTTGGGCCATGGTGAAAGCTTTGTCAAAAGTGCAGAATGTTTGAATCCACAAGGTAGAAGAGATGTGCATGGCACATGCTCGAGAAAAGAGCTCAATGAGCTTAGGTTGAGGTAAGGAGAAGGAGAGCTGGTTAAACAAGCCTTTCCAATAGGTGACAAAATTGACTATGGATTTGTCATCAAATTGCCTGATGGAGTAGAGGTCTGTGATTGAGACTTGTTTGGTGATGTTGATAGAAAAATGGTCAAAAAATAATTGGGTGAGTTGAGTGAATGAAAAGATAGAATGTCTGGTAAGAGAGCTATACCAGTCAAGAGCGGGGCTAGAAAGTGACATGGAGAACGTGCGTAGAAGTAATGCATTGTCATGGGCTATGAGATAACAAGCATGTCTAAATGCTAGAAGATGTTGTTGTGGGTCCTCCTTACTCTGAAAGTGAGTAAATTTAGGGAGTTCCCACTGGTTGGGATAAGTTCGAATAGGGACAGAGGGATGGATGGGTTCATTGCAAATTTGCTCATATGACAGAGCATTGCTTGAACCAGAGATAGAGGTCTCAAGACTAGATATCTTGTCCATCAGCATTTTGATTATGTCAGCTGACAAATTGGCAGGTGAGGCACCCCCTAGGTTGTAGGGTACTTGGAAGGTGGTCGAAGAGGCGTATGATGTACTTGGTTGCGCTTGTGTAGGCACAACATATGGGTAGTGAGTCATAGGGATAGATGTCATGGTCAAAGGGGCTTGTGCCATGAAGTTAGAGGACACAAGTTGACTAGATACTGCCATAGGTGGTTGAGTGGTGACACTAGTAAAAGGATAGGTTGTCACTCCCCCGTGTATAGGTGGAAGAGTGGGGGAGGTCGAGACAATCAAGTTCTAGTATGATGTAGAACTTAGTTGAATTGCATGAAGTTGAGGGGGTAATGACACCCTGATGGAGGTAGGTTCAAAAATAGATGGGGAGGCCAAACTTTGCATTTTGGCCATGGTCGAGTGACTAGTTGAGATAATAGGCTGAGTTATGATGGGTTGGGTAGTGGATGACGTCGATGTCATTACCGCTGCAAGTGAAAGGTCCCACATTTGGTTTCTTGTGAGATAGTTTTGAAGGGATTTGACATTGAGGTCCAAGAATCTTTTGAAATCTTGGTCCCCTTCAGGGACAATGGGGGTCTGAGTTGGGGTCGGTTGAGTAGGAGTTCTTTCAGTCTCTGAGTGGAACTCCATTATAGGACAGGTTATGGACGGGGAAGATGGAAGTAGTTGATGCCTCGCTTGGTCAAGAAGAGCCTTGGTTTGACCGCGTGTCAAAATCTTTCAAGGCAAGAAGGGTCAGGTTTCAAAAACTATGTTTTTTCAGTTTTAGAAACTTAGAATGTGGTTTTGGCAGAAAAAGGGTCGAGTTTTAGGATGTTTTTTTTAAAAAAAAGGACTGTGACAATGACTGACGTCAATTGAAAAACCGATGTCGGTGAGAAAATATGGTCGACGTCAGTCAGATAACCGATGCCGGTGAGTAAGGTTGCCGACGTCAATGATAAAACTGATGCCGGTGACTGTGGTTTCCAGAAACCCAAAAGATTTGAGAGTTTTTGGAAAAAAGGAAGAAGAACATCCTCACTAGCTCAAACAAGTAGATAAGAACAGAAAAATAGAGATGGAGATAGGCAGATCCTAAGCGTTAAATCCTAAGAATCAACTTTTAGAATCCTGTGGCTTATGCCTTAAAGTGATGTTTGGGAGGTTGGCTAGAAGAATGGGTCTTAGAAGAGGTAGTCTATGGATGGTTTCAAGTTTGTTTAGGTGCTCAAGAGTCTGGGTTAGGTTCGGTACGTGGCCTAGTGTTAAGGAGCAAGCTCCCCTCACTTCATGAGCCCAGTGATAAGCTGGTCTCACTTAGCCAAAATATACCTTCCCTAGAGATTATCCTCCACCAGAGAACGGAGTGGGCTTTCCCCTTAGTGATGAAATACAAGTGGGATTGCCAGGGAGGGGTAAGGTATCCACTAGGGGATGAAATCCCAGTCGGGCCTTGTCTCAAGTAAGTTTGATGTTTGATTTGTACAGGTGATTAGGTTGTGTAACATAAGTGTGATTAATTCATGATGTGGTTTAATTACTAGATGTGGACTAAGAAATGCAAGCAAGCAGAAATGAAATGCAGTGTGTTTTAAGCCCAAGTCAAAATGTTAGTTCATATGAAGACAAGTTGAGAAAGGGGTGAAGAGTATGATTTTTGACTAGTCTATGATGCAAAAAAAGAAAGAAGAGTTCTTTTTAATCCTGCTTATGATGTCTTTTGGAAGATAGAAGAAAGAGATGAAAAGGAGGATCCTAATGCACCCTATATAAACAGAAAGAAAAGAACCCAAGGAAGACCCTAGGGTCCCACCGGACGTGTCGGAATGTTTCTATACAATATTCACTTTCACATTCAAAGAGAGAATAAGAAACTAAGAAGAAATGGTCTAAGGCTTGTATGTACCTAGATAAAGTCTTGCGCACCATAATCTAGACGTTGTGAGAACTCCTCTTTGGTTGTGGAGGATGACACCTGAAAAGGAAAGAGACTAAAACATGAAAAGGTGTTAGATGAGGAGATGGTGGGCTGCCAAGTAAAAGCTTGAGGGATGTCAACCCACTGACTGGTAAAAATAATGTCTGATAAAAAGTAGAATGATAAAAGATTGAAATGATTAAAAACTAAAAAGGAAATGGAAGCAAATACTTACCTGAATGCTACTGTCGGCCTGGTCACAGTCATCGATGTTGGTGGTCCTACCGGCGTCAGTTGGTCAAGGTCTGCCGACGTCAGTTAGTATGCCGACGTCGGTGGGGCAGTGGTCTCTATGGCCGGCGTCGGTCGGGGCAATAGTATTTGGACGAAGTCTGGTCAGGTTTGGATGGGTTTATGGTCCGTGGATGGATTTGAGAAGGATTTTGGGTCTGGTTAAGGGTCTGAGAGTTTGTGCAAAGGTTTGGGATAAGGGATAGAATGTCAAAAAGGAACAAAGGGGCAGAGGAGGCCTTTTAGCCTCTCCAGGAAGAGCAAGTCTGGAAGGGGTCTAGGTAGGAGAGGTTGAAAATGGGCAGTAGGCTGAATGACAGATGAATTAAAAGAAAATACTGAAATAAAAATAGTATAGATACTTACCTCATACCTGCTAGAGAAGGGAATGAAAAAGCCCTGTTGATGCTGATGTCCCTGTTGTTGATGCAGAAGACTGCTGCAAGGTGGGGCTTCTGATACCTGTTGTGATTGTTGGTGTAGAAGCCTATTGTGTGTACCTGAGAGAGAGAGAAGTGAGAGGTCTGACGGTTGGTGGATTGATTGATCAAATTGTAAGATTCAAGAGTCAGATGAAGAGCAGGGGCGAAGGGAGGATAACGGATGTAGTAAACCATTATGAAGGAAACCGACGCCTGCAATACCACTGCCATCAATCGACAGTTGACCGACGTCGATGGCTAAAAGGTAGAAAAAGGCTAAAAATAGCCTTTCGTCTATTTTCCCAACTTCCAGGGTTAAGTGGCAGGGTAAGAAACGGTCAAGAGGGGTTAAATGGGTGCGAGGATGAGGAATAGGTCATAAATGGGTCATGGGGTTGTTTCTATGCTAAATCGCTTTCTACATTCAAAGAAGAAATTAAGAAACTAAAAGAAATGGTCAAGGCTAGAAGATACCTGGATAGGGTCGTGTGCACTGAAATCAGACGTTGGAAGGTAATCCTCTTTGGCTATGGAGGAATGACACCTGCAAAGAAGAAAAGACTGAAACATGAAAAACATTAGACAAGGAGACGATGGGATGTCAAGCAAACGCTTGATCCCTGAAGTACAAAGACTTCCTTAAGGGATATCAACCCACTGATAAAAAGTAGAATATTTGACTGAAGTAGAAATAATGAAAGACAGAATGAAAAAAATAAAGATAGAAAATAAAATGCGTACCTGATATGCAGCAAAAATGCTCTGCAAAATTGCCAGTGTCGGTCTCTATGCCAGCGTTGGTCAGGGAAGGGTGCCGACGTCGGTTAAAATGTCGACGTCGGTCGGGGTAATGACCGGCGTCAGTCGGGGCAACAATTTTAGACGGTGTCTGGTCAGGTTTGGTCAGGGTCTGGATAGGTTTTAGGGTTGCAAAATGGTGTTTGAGGGTTAAGAAGTCAGTTTAGGAGTCAGAAGGATTGTTTGGGGGTTTTTACAGGGATCTAGGTAGAGTGACTATATATTTTGGAATGGTAGACAGAGTTGATACAGGAAGAAATAAGGTCTCAGGGATGTAGTCTAAGTCTAAATAGGAGTTGATGACAATAAATAAAAAACAATAACCAGAGAATATAAAAAAACACAGAGCAAGATACTTACCTGTTACACACTAGTGGGAGACATGATTGTTGTTGTCGCTATGTTGAAGAAGTTTGATGTAACAGACTGATGCAAAGTCCTTGTACCAGAGAGAAAGAACATGAGAGATGATTGCAGATGACTGGATGCCAGAAATTGGTTGATTGTTCAGTGTGAGGTTGGTTGATCATTGATGGTCCAGTGTTTGATCCAAGAAATGTTTTGATGCTGTCGGTTTGATAACCAGTTGCCAAACTAATTGGCAACTGAATAACAAATAATGGATTGAGAAATGAATTAACAAATGTAGTTTGAGGTTGATCGACGCTGGCAAGACTGCCAACATTGGTCGAAAAGATGACCGACGTCGGTGACGTCAATCGAGTAGTGACCAGTGTCAGTAGATGCAGAATGGGGAAAGAGGCTAATTTTAGCCTTCTGTTCATTCTTACATGCTGCCAAGGGTAAGGCTTGTGGGAAAATGGTCGACAGGGGTTAGACACAATTTTGGTGTCTATATTTGCCCCTTTTTGTCTTGTTGGTTATTCTAGATGAACTGCAAGATAAAAATAGGAGGTGGTTACCCCAGGTGTGGGATAAGGTCAATTATGTCTTATTGGTTGTTCGAATGAACTGCAAGACAAAAACAAGAGGATTGGTTGCCCCGATTATGGATGAGGTATTCCCCCTCAAAGAAGGAGTTGAGGGAAGGGAACCGGGAATCAGGTGCTGATTTGACAAAGAGTGGATGAAGAAAGGGTGAGGGTGAACATGAAAAAAGTCGAGATTGCGTGGATACCACTTCACGAGATGGTCAGGTCAAAGTGTCACAGGTCAAGGGTCAAGGAGTGCCAAAATTGAAGTAACCAGGCCCCAGCATTTAGTCATCTACTGATTAGTTTATTCAATCTAAGCTGAAGCTCTAAATGGTCATCGTGTTCCAGGTATCCCAGGCTCAGGAAGTGCTCCTAGAAACACGAAAAAGTCATAAGTAGTACGGATCAACCGGCTTGCGATCCTATACTTGTGAGGGTCAAAAATAGTCTGCGCACAATTTGGCTAACCAGTCATGGGATAGCATACATACAAAAACAACCAAGACAACATTGTCTTGGAAGTGGTCAAAGTCAGAGGAGATAGGCAAGATCTCCAATGGTCATTGGTCAAGGTGGATGAATGGACAAAAGGATGTGGCTGAGCTAACCTCAGAAGATGTTATGTGATCTGAGTGTTGCCTACATAGCCCCTGTGGAAAGGGCCTCAGGCCAATGTAGTTCTCCCTAGAAGGGAGGAAGGGTCAAAGGGATGGAATTGGTCTTGGTCGAGGGCAAGGTCATGGTTAAAAGGAGGAAAGAAGGTTTGTCCATCAGAGAGATGAACAAACGAGGGTGGTCGAGCTAACCCCAGATGATGTCATGTCATCTAAGTGCTACCTACATAGCCCAAGTCTTAGGGCCTCAGACTAATTTAGAATGTTTCTACGCTAAATTGCTTTCTACATTCAAAGAAGAAAATGAGAAACTAAAAGAAATGGTCAAGGCTAGAAGATACCTGGATATGGTCATGCGCACTGAAATTAGACGTTGGAAGGTACTCCTATTTGGCTGTGGAGGAATGACACCTATAAAGAAGAAAAGACTGAAACACAAAAACTGTTAGACAAGGAGATGGTGGGTTGTCAAGCAAACGCTTGATCCTTGAAGTACAAAGACTTCCTTAAGGGATATCCACCCACTGATAAAAAGCAAAATATTTGACTGAAATATAAATGGTGAAAGACAGAATGAAAGAAATAAAGATAGAAAACAAAATGCATACTTGATATGCAGCAAATTGTTCTGCACAGTCGTCGGTGTTGATCTCTGTGCTGGCGTCAGTTAGGGAATGGTGCCGACGT
Source organism: Torreya grandis (assembly GCA_037957365.1). Classification (NCBI taxonomy): domain Eukaryota; kingdom Viridiplantae; phylum Streptophyta; class Pinopsida; order Cupressales; family Taxaceae; genus Torreya; species Torreya grandis. Next base: position 1,254,877 of record JARHVA010003728.1, read on the forward strand.
CGGTTAAAGTGCTGGCATCGGTCGGGGTAATGATCGGCGTCGATCGAGGCACCACTTTTGGATGGGGTCTGGTCGGGTCTGGACTGGGTCTTTGGATTGCAAAAAGGTTTGATGTTTTTGTCTGAGGGTTCAGGAAGATGGTTTAGGAGTTAAAGGGATTTGTTTGAGGGTTTTAGATAGGGCTCTGGGTAGAGTTACAGTTTGTATTTTCTGTAGAGGGTGAATAGTGGTGATACGGGTGGAAATAAGGTCAGGTTTATGGTCTAGCTAAGTCGGGGTGGTAATGTTAATTAAAAACAGTAACCAAGAACAAAATGAAAACACAGAGAAAATACTTACCTGTTACACGCTAGTGAGAGACATGATTGTTGTTGTCGCTGTGTTGCAGAGCAAGCTGGTTGAAGCAAGATACCTGTGTGAGAGATTGGATGTAGATTGGTTGGATATAAGAAAATGGTTGATCATTCACTGTGGGGTTGGCTAATCATTTGGTTGCTTGCTATGTTTTGATCTAAGAAACATTTTGATGTCGCCAGTTCGATAACTGGTTGCCAAACTGATTGGCATCTAAATAATGAATAACGAATTGTGAAACAAATTAACGAACATAGTTTAAGGTTGACCAATGCCAAAAGGACTGCCGACATCGGCTGAAAAGGTGACCGACGTTGGCGATAGTCGATCGAGTAGTGACCGGTGTCGGCAGATGCAGAATGGGGAGAGAGGCTAATTCTAGCTTTCTATTCATTTCGACATGCTGCTAGGGGCAAGGCTTGTGGGAAAATGGTCGACAGGGGTTAAATAGGTGTGGGAGAATAAAATGAGGGTTAAGGGGAGGATGAAAAGGGTTAGACACAATTCTAGTGTCTACATTTGCCCCTTTTTGTCTTGTTGGTTGTTCTGGACGAACTACAAGACAAAAATAGGAGGTGGTTGCCCCAGGTGTGGGATAAGGTCGATTCCATCTTGTTGGTTGTTCGAATGAACTGCAAGACAAAATTAGGAGGCAGATTGCCCCGATTATGAATGAGGTATTCCCCCTCAAAGTAGGAGTCAAAGGAAGGGAACCGGGAATCGGGTGCTGATTTGACAAAGAGTGGATGAAGAAAGGGTGGGGGTGAATGCGGCAAAAGTCGAGATTGTGCGGATACCACTTCACGAGATGGTCAGGTCAAAGTGTCACAGGTCAAGGGTCGAGGAGTGCCAAAATTAAAGTAACCAGGCCCCAGCATTTAGTCATCTGCTGATTGGGTTATTCAATCTAAGCTGAAGCTCCAAATGGTTGTCGTGTTCTAGGTATCCTAGGCTCAGGAAGTGCTCTTAGAAACACGAAAAAGTCACAAGTAATACGGATCAACCGGTTAGCGATCTTATACTTGTGAGGGTCCAAAAATAGTCTGCGCATAATTTTTCTAACCAGTCGTGGGATAGCATACATGTAAAAACAACCAAGGCAACATTGTCTTGGAAGTGGTCGAAGTCGGAGGAGATAGGCAAGATCTCCAATGGTCATTGGTCGAGGTGGATGAATGGACGAAAGGATGTGGCCCAGCTAACCTCAGAAGATGTTATGTGATCTGAGTGCTACCTACATAGCCCCTATGGAAAGGGCCTCAGGCTAATGTAGTTCTCCCTAGAAGGGAGGAAGGGTCAAAGAGAGGGAATTGGTCTTGGTCGAGGGCAAGGTCATGGTCAAAAGGAGGAAAGAAGGTTTATCCATCAGAGAGATGAACAAACGAGGGAGGTCGAGCTAACCCCAGATGATGTCGTATCATCTGAGTACTGCCTACATAGCCTAGATTAGAAGGGGCCTCAGACCAATGTAGTTTAGACAAAAGGGTCTGAGTGGTAGACAGGTGGTCAAAGTGGTCGATAGATTGGTCCTGGTCATGATGAAATGATGAAGAAGAAGATGATGTTGCAACCTTTTCCATATTGTCTGATGGTGTATTCTACAACATTGGTCAAGAGGTCTTTCATCCCTAGCAATTTTCCATAGTCGCGATGGATGTATGCTAAAAATGAATTGAGGTCTATTTATGCTTCAGCAAGTATTGGTTTATGCTTAACATAAATTGTGTCTGGTTGATAGTCTCCATGTGTATTAGTGTCCATAGAAACTAGTGTGAATAGGCTAGGGGAGTGGCCTGAAAAAGAGAGTTGAGTTGAGTTGATTAGGTTTGACAAGTGATGAAGTGGAATGTGACCAAAGTGTAGACGAAGTGAAAAGCATATTTTTCTTTCATTGATAAGGACCATAATGACAGCATAGATAGGGGTTATTAGAATCAAGAGCCCCATTCATGCATGACGTCGTTGACTAGATGTTGTGTTAAAATGGTAATCGAATCACTTTGACATTAAAGTGAGCTCAAATTCCCTTGAGCAGGTGTTAGGAGGAGGAAATAGGGTAACCCATTTTAAGAGCAGAGATAACTTTGCCCCTTTTTATAGGAGACCCTGAGACAACTATAAGTCAAGTCCATGACTCTTTTTTTTTTTGGTTGGCAGACTGATCAATGCGGGAAGCCTGCATAGAGATGTCATTTGCTTGGTGGTCAGTTGTGAAGCTGATCAATGCGGGAAGCTTCTAATATAGTGTTTTTTATTGCCAAAGTTAGTCATAGCCATCCTTCAAGGGAGTGGTCTAGAATGTTGCTTAATATAAGGGCTTTTGAATAGTTGTCCTTCGAGGGAGTAGTCTATTAATTATAGCAATGATAGTACAACTTTCCTTCGAGGGAGCAGTTTGCCTTTTTAATTTGATATGGATATGGTGACCTTGGATATTTTGACATCTTGATTTGTTTTGACAGAAATGTGAGTCATGGACAAGATTATAGAAGGTCAAGGGCTCCCTTTTATTAGGACAAAGCATCCATACATCATAAAAGGGTTATAGAGGAATTGTTAAGAGGAATAGGGTTGAAAGAAATGAGGACTAAGAGGACAGGGATTGCTCAAGGGACGAGCTCAAGTTAAGTGTCAAGTGGACGAGTACTCGACTAGAAGTAGAACGGTCACAGATGAAAGGCATAAAAAGGCTCAGGTTCTGATAAGTCCCTGGTCCATGCTTTGTGCGTGTATGATAAGGTCCGAGCCAATTAGGAGCAAATTTGCCCCATTTGCCTCTTTCCAAATTGGTCTGGTGTTGATTGATGAGTGGATGTGAAGTTGGTTGATATGGTCGCTAATTGGTCAAGACTGGTTGAATGTTTGGGTTGAATGTTTGGTTGATTGATATTTGATTGTTGATTGGTCGAGACTGGTCGAATGTTTGATCAAAGGTAGGGTCGATGGACACTTGGTCAAGGTTTAGGATTAAAGGAGTGATTGATATTTGATTGAGACTGGGTTGAAAAATTGGTCGAGGTTTGGATGAAGGTTGAATTCCCCCAGCAGCTAGGGAGAATGTTTGATGGATTGGTTAAGGTCGGTTGAGGTTTAGTGGTCAGATGGACTGTGTTGATGTCGAATAAGGGGGGTTAAAGGTGGCAAAGGGACCATAGTCTAGCGTGGAGATCTCGATTTATGTGATGAGGTTGGAGAAGCATGGGTTGGTGTTGATGATTTGTTGTAGGGGTGGTCAAGAGGATCCTTGATGAGAAGGAAATCCTTTTTCTGATGTTGACGAGTGATAGCCTTGAGGGCACAACAATGCTCAGTGTTATGTCTCAGAGTGTGATGATAGTGGTAGAATTTAGAGTTGTCGAACCAAGATGGCCTTGATCTGAGAGTTGATGAGTGGGGTGGTGAGGAGGTTTAAGGTTTATTGATGATGTGGTCGAGAAGAAGGGTGTCATTCCCAAGACATTGGCGAATGGTAACCTTGAGGGCACAACAATGCTCGGTGTCATGCCCAAGCGTGCGATGATACGCACAAATGTGAGTGTCGTCGAACCAAGGTGGTTTTGGTCTGAGAGATTGATATGGTTTAAGAGGTGGGAGATAGATGCGATAGGACTATAATAATTGCCGTAACAGCAAGGCATAAGAACCTGCTAACGGGTCAGGAAGTTTTGTTGCAGTGAGGGTTGATGACTTTGGTTTGAGAGGCATAAGAGGCATAGGTCGATGGTTTGGAGGAGATATATGGCTGATGGGTTGATAGAGTAATGGAGGTGACTTGCCTCTGTGAAGTATGGGAGTAGGAAGAACTCTTATTAAAGTGGATGGATACGGGCCTAAAATTGAAGGTAATGACGAAGGTGGAGGAGGAGGCCTCTGGTGTGGTTTAGTAGCCTTCTTTGGTTTGGGTTGAGGGCCACCTTTGTGCGAGGTGAGGTTAGATGTGGGGTGAACATCAAGAAGTTTAATCTCTTTGGGCATGATGGATGCCTGCGTGGGTTTGGACTTAGATGTGGACGGTTCTTCTCTCGATGGAGAAGGGATTGAAGGTGTGGGCTCTTTAAGTGGAAAGAGCGCTGGAGTAGTCATGGCTTCTATGTGTGTTTGAGGAGTCAAAAAGGTATGATCATCTATGGATGATAAGAAGGATGAAGGCAAGGCAGCTGGTGTTGATGTGGTCAAAGCATCCTCCAATATGGGAGAGGTCGATGGAAGACTAATAGGAGAAGAAGATTCTTCTACCTGTGGAAGATGAATGGGAGAAGATGGCTCTTCTACCTATGATGGAGGTTGGTCAGGGACAAGAGGTGAAACCATGTTGACTATGTGTATATGATGGTCATGAGAGTCATTGGTCACAGTCTGAATGTTGTTGTGGCTAGGAGGACGGTTAGGGAAGGGTTGTATGTACCGTTGTTGGAATTATTTTGTGATGCTTTGAGATGTTGAAGGTTTAGGTTGAGGTTAATTAGTTGTTGTCAAAGATGGTGATCTGACGACCACAGTGTTGGCCACTCCTTTGGATTTGGAATTGGCAGAAGAAGAAGCTCTAAAAGAAGAATGGTCATTGGTTCTTGTGTTAGTATTACGCAATTTGACCTTATCTTCTTCAATGGCGTGAAGTTCAAGCTTTCGGGCCATGGTGAAAGCCTTGTCAAAAGTGCAAAATGTCTGAATCCACAAGGTGGGGGAGATGTAGCTGACACATGCTCGAAAAAATAGCTCAATGAGCTCAGGTTGAGGCAAGGAGAAGGAGAGCTGGTTAATCAAGCCTCTCCAATGGGCGACAAAATAGACTATTGATTCGTCGTCAAATTGTCTAATGGAGTAGAGGTCTATGATCGAGACTTGTTTAGTGATATTGATTGAGAAATGGTCAACAAATAATTGGGCGAGTTGAATGAATGAAAAGATAGAATGCCTAGCAAGAGAGCTATACCAGTCAAGGGCAGGGCCATAAAGAGACATAGGAAATGTGTGTAGAAGTAACGCATCGTCATGGGCGATAAGGTAACAGGCATGTCTGAATGCCCATAAGTGCTATTGTGGGTCTTCCTTGCTTTGAAAATGAGAAAACATAGTAAGTTCCCACTGGTTGGGATATGGTCTGATAGGGACAGAAGGATGAATGGGCTCGTTGCAAATTTGCTCATACGAGAGAGCATTGTGTGAGCCGGAGATAGAGGTCTCGAGACTAGACATTTTATCCATCAGCATTTTGATGAGATCTACTGACGGATTGGTAGAGGAGGTGCCCCCTAAGTTGTAAGGTGCTTGAAAGAGGCTAGAGGAGGCATACGACGTAGTCAGTTGTACCAGTAAGGGCACAACGCACGGATGACTAGTCGCAGGGACAGAAGTGGAGGCCAAAGGTGGTTGGGTTATGAAGGTAGAAGGCATAAGCTGAGTATATATTGCCAAAGGTGGTTGTGTGATGGTATTGACAAAGGGCGAGGTAGGCACTCCTGCATATATGGGTGCAAGAGTGTGTGGGGTCGAGACAATCGAGTTCTAGTATGATGTAGAACTTGGTTGAATTGTAGGTGGTTGAGGGGGTAATGGAACCTCGATGGAGGTCAGTCTAAAAATAGACGGGGAGGCCAAACTTTGCGTATAGGCCATGGTCAGGTTAACGGTTGAGGCAAAAGGTTGGGTAGTGAATGGTATCGATGTCACCGCCGCTTCGCCTGAAAGGTCTTGCGTTGGGCTCCTCGCGAGATAGTTTTGGAGGGTTGTGACATTGAGGTCCAAGAATATTGAAAAATCTTGGTCCCCTTTTGAGACAATAGGCAACTGGGTTGGGGATGGTCGAGTAGGAGTTCTTTTAGTCTCTGAGTGGAACTCCATTATAGGGCTAGTTATGGATGGGGTAGACGAAAGTGGATGATGCCTCGCGTGATCGACTAGAGCCTTGGCTTGGCTACGAGTCAGAACCATTCAAGGCAAGAAAAGAACATCCTCACAAGCTCAAAAAAGCAGATAAGAATAGAAAAGATGAAGAAGACAAGCAGATCCTAAAACCCTAGGAGTAAATTATTAGGATTATAGTGGCTTATGCCTTATAATATGTGTAGAGGAAGATTGGCTTTTGAGTCGGGTCCTAGAAGAAGTAGTCTATGGATGGTTTCAGATTAGTTATGGTGCTCAAGAAGTTTGTGTTAGGTTTCGTATAAGGCCTGGTGCTAAGGAGCAAGCTCCCCTCACTTCACGAGTCCAGTGATAAGCTGGTCTAGCTTAGCCAAAATATACTTCCCCTAGAGATTAGACTCTGCCAGAGAACAGAGTGGGCTTTCCCCTTGGTGATGAAATCCAAGTAAGATCGCTGGGATAGGTAAGGTATCCACTGGGTGATGAAATCCCAGTCGGGCCTTGTCTCAGGTAAGTTAAGATGTTTGTTTTGTGCAAGTGGTTTGGTCGTGTAACATCAAGTGGAATAGATTAATTCAATATGTGTTTATTAATTATTAAGTGTGGTCTAAGAAATGTAATCAAATAAAAATGAATTCAAAGTGTTTTAATGCCCAAGTAGAAATGTTTGTTCGTATGAAGACGAATGGAGAAAGAGTCGAAGAATATGAGTTTTGACTAGTCTAGAAGTGCAAGAAAGAAAAGAAAAGTTCTTTTTATTCCTGCTTATGATGTCATTTAGAAGAGACAAAAGAGGAGAAAAAGGAAGGAACCTAATGCACCTATATGACCGAAAGAAAGAAAGAACCCAAGGAAGGCCCTAGGATCCCACCGGGCGTGCTAGAATGTTTCTATGCTAAATCGCTTTCTACATTCAAAGAATAAATTAAGAAACTAAAAGAAATGGTCAAGGCTAGAAGATACTTGGATAGGGTTGTGCGAACCAAAATCAGACGTTGGAAGGTACTCCTCTTTGGCTGTGGAGGAATGACACCTGCAAAGAAGAAAAGATTGAAACACAAAAAACGTTAGACAAGGAGACGGTGGGCTATCAAGCAAATGCTTGATCCCTGAAGTACGAAGACTTCCTTAAGGGATATCAACCCACTGATAAAAAGTAAAATATTTGATTGAAGTAGAAATAATAAAAGACAGAATGAAAGAAATAAAGACAGAAAATAAAATGCGTAACTGATATGCAGCAAAAATGCTCTGCACAGTCACCGGTGTCAGTCTCTATGCCGGCGTCGGTCGGGGTAATGACCGGTGTCAGTCGAGGCAGCAGTTTTGGACGGTGTCTGGTCGGGTCTGGTCAGGGTCTGGACAGGTTTTAGGGTTGTAGAATGGTGTCTGAGGGTTAAGGAGTTAGTTTAGGAGTCATAAGGATTGTTTGGGGGTTTTTATAGGGATCTGGGTAGAGTGACTGTATATTTTGGAATGGTAGACAGAGTTGATACGAGAAGAAATAAGGTCTCAGGGCAGTAGTCTAAGTCTAAATAGGAGTTGATGACAATAAAAAAAAACAATAACCAGAGAATATAACAAAAACACAGAGCAAGATACTTACCTGTTACACACTAGTGGGAGACATGATTGTTATTGTCACTATGTTGAAGAAGTTTGATGTAGTAGACCAATGCAGAGTCCTTGTACTGGAGAGAAAGAACACGAGAGATGATTGCAGATGACTGGATGCCAGAAATTGGTTGATCATTTGGTGTGAGGTTGGCTGATCATTGATGGTCCGGTGTTTGATCCAAGAAACATTTTGATGCCGCTAGTTCGATAACCAATTGCCAAACTGATTGGCAACTGAATAATGAATAACAGATTGAGAAATGAATTAACGGACGTAGTTTGAGGTTGACTGATGTTGGCAGGACTGTCGACGTCAGCCAAAAAGGTGACCGACATCGGTGATGTCAATCGAGTAGTGACCAGTGTCGGTAGATGCAGAATGGGGATAGAGGCTAATTTTAGCCTTCTGTTCATTCTTACATGCTGCCAGGGGTAAGGCTTGTGGGAAAATGGTCGACAGGGGTTAGACACAATTCTAGTGTCTACAGGGGGGATGAAGGGAATCCAAATAAGGGAATCCTAGGGTGGTGAGGTGGCAAGGGAGAGAGAATTATTAACTTAAAATAAAATAATTATTTCAAATTAATAAGACATAGGTTAGGAGTGGTTAAGAGGACCAAGGGGGAGAGAAGGGGAGGACGACCAAGGGAGTAGACACGATTCGTCTATAGTGATATAGTTGAATTAAATAAGAGCATCAAAAATCTTTGTATCAAGACACCTGAGAGGAAAGTAAAATATCTTGGAACCATTCATATTGATGGAAAAGTTATTGATTTATTAGTAGGAAACTATTAGTTCTAAAATATGCAGATCTGGGAAGCCTAGTGATCATAGTTACAATTAGAGGTAAATAAATTCTTAATGTCTTGGTAGATTTGGGAGCAGTAATCAATGTTATGACAACTGATACTCTCCATGCATTATCTCTAATGAGAATGCAACCTATAACTATCATTACTCAAATAGCAGACCAGTCTGTAACAAAACCAAAAGGGACCTTAGAAAATGTTAAAATGCTAATAAAATCTTGGGAGTATCCAATAGATTTCATGGTTTTTCAACCCAAAATAAAGAATCTAGGATATCCCATAATCCTAGGTAGACCATGGTTGGCTATGGTAACAACATTGATTGATTACAGGTCAAGAGACATGACCATTTCTAATAGGATAAAATCCAAATGCATCTCTTTATATCCTCCTACAAAACCATCAACAAATTGCATACAAGAACTTTGGGTGGATAAATCAAATAACACATTAAACAAAATTTCCTCATTAGCTATGATCATAGTTAAAAAATACTTGGAAGAATTTAATGGAGACATATACCCAGAATCTACAGACTCTGTCAGTCCAGAAACTATGGACTACCTTAGTATAGGATTTTGGGTCAAATAGAATATTCTAAAACCTTCACTTCTACTTATTCTATTGTTTCTTCACCATATGATCATGGATTGATTCAGGAAAGTATGTGGAAATTGGTAGAAAAATAGCAAACTCATTTCTTAGATGCATTTTATTGTTCTTTAGCAAGACTGATTCCTCTTAGAAAAGAGTTTGTTGATAATGTAACTATGTTTCATAAGCTACTTCCTCATCCATGTCCTATGAACTTGTTTATTATATAGTTTGAACAAATAGAATCCAACTACCCAAATACAAAACCAATCATGGTATTACCTAGAAATATTTTGAATATCAATAATTGGTTAACAAATGAAGAGGAAGATCAACACTTTAAAGTACTAGAAAGACATACCAAGGCTTTTGCTTGGGATTATACCAACATGAAGGGAATTTAACCTAGCATATTCACTCATCACATTTACATAGAATCTATCAAATTGGTTAGACAACCAAAAAGAAGAATAAATCTAGCATTAAAGGAAATTGTCAAAATATAAATCCAAAAATTGTTGGAAGCTAGGTTTATTTACCCCATCTCAGATAGCTAGTGGGTTTCACCTCTGGTAATTATTCCCAAGAAAAATGGAAAATTAAGGGTATGTGTAGATTATAGAGAATTGAACAAAGCAACACTTAGAGATTACTTTCCTTTACCTTTCATTGATCAAGTTCTTGACAACTTGGTAGAAAAGATATTTTTTTCTTTCTTGGATGGGTTTAGTGGGTATAACCAGATAATGATAACAGTTGAAGATCAAGATAAAATCATGTTTACCTACCCTTGGGGAACTTTTGCTTATCGATTACTTCCATTTGGACTCTGTAATGCTCCAGAAACCTTCCAAAGAGTAGTTCTGACAATATTCTCTAACCTTACAAATGATTATGTTGAAGTATATATAGATGACTTCACCATTTATGGTAAAACTTATGAAGAGGTTCTTACCAATCTGGAAAGAGTATTGATCAGATGTGAGGGACACCAATTATCTTTGACACATGAAAAATGTTTATTGATGATGGATGAAGGAATAGTCTTAGGACACCATATTTCTACAAAAGGCATTCAAGTAGATCCAAATAAAGTCAAAATAATCTCCAATTTACCCATTCCATAAACACAAACTAAAATTAAGAGTTTTTTGGGACATGTTGGTTACTACAGACACTTCATAGATAAGTTTAGCTAAATAGTTACCCCTATGTTTGTCTTGCTTACAAAAGACAGTACATTCAAATAGAGTGATATTTGCTAGTAGGCCTTTAAGACCATCAAAGCTAAACTTGTTACTACTCTAGTATTGAGAGGACCAGATTGGACTAAGCTATTCCATATATACACAGATGCCTCCAATACAACACTAAGAGTAGTCCTTGGATAAAAATATTAAGAGGGAAACATGTATGCTATATTTTATATTAGCAAGAACATGACACCTATTGAGAGAAATTACACCAAAATTGAGAGGGAATTCTTAGCTGTAATTTATATAATTAACAAATTTAGACACTACATAATAAGCTAAAAGGTATTTGCCTATATAGACCATTCAGCTATTAGATATCTTACCAAAAAACCAATTGTGGGAGGTAGGATTATTAGATGGTTGTTGCTCTTACAAGAATTTGATGTTACTATTATAGACAAACTAAGGAAGTCTAATGTGGTAGCTGATTTCTTGTCAAGAATAAACACTATAGGGGAAGAAGAACCAGTGGAAGATGACTTTCTAGATGAACAACTATTTTCTATTTCACCAAAATCTTTGTGGTTTGCTGATATAACCAATAACCTCACCATAGGGAAGTTTTCTCTGCACTTTTCAAAAAAAGAAAAGAAACTTTTAATCAAAGAAAGTTCTTATTTCAAATGGATTAATGGAATGTTATTTAAATTTGGACCTAACCATATGTTTCATAGGTGTGTGAGAAATGGTAAAGGTTATGATATCATTAGAGCCTATCATGATGAACCAAGAGGAGGACATTACTCAGCTCAAAGAACCATAGATAAAATCCTAGGATTAGGATACTATTGGCCTCACCTTCATCAGCAAGTAAAAAGATATGTTAGACATTGTGATACTTGTCAGAGAATTGGATAGCCTACTCTTTCAATAGAGATGCCTTTGCACCCTCATCCTCAATTAGTTTTAGAACCATTTGAGAAATGGGGAATCAATTTTATAATTCTAGTGGATCCTCCTTCCATAGGAAGAGAATATCTCCTACTATGTACAGACTATGTGACCAAGTGGGTAGAAGTGGAAGCATTAACTCATGCAAAAGAAGAGATGGTAGCTGATTTCTTATATTTCAAAATCATGCAAATATTTGGTGCTCCAACAGAGATAGTCTTAGATCAATTACTGTATTTTATGTCAAACATGATAAAGCACTTCATGCAAGTGTATCAAACTGTACATAAAAAAACATCTCCATACCATCGGCAGGATAATGGGCAAGTTGAAGTCACCGACAGAGAACTAGAAACTATTTTAACCAAGGTTGTTAATTCCAGTAGAAAGTATTAGGTAGATAAGGTACTAGAAGTTGTTTGGTCCTATAATAAAACTTGGAAAACAATAACTAGATTTTCACCTTATGAATTGGTTTATGGTAAGAATCATTTATTTTCTATTGAATTTGAATTACAAACTCTGAAAATAGTTGTAGAAGTAGGAATTGAATTAGAAGAAATATATAAAAAAGACTCCTACAGCTTAATCAACTTGATGAAATGAGGATGGAAGCATTACAAAGAACTGAATTGGTACAACATTAAAGAAAAGTTTGGCATGATGCATAAATCAAGCAATAAAAGTTTAATAAAAGATATTGGGAACTATTATTTGATTCCAAATTTTAAAAATTTAAAGGAAAAATAAAAACAAGGTGGTTGGGACCCTATCAGATTGAGGAGGTCTATGAAAATGGTTTTGTTAATCTAATACCTATTGATGACAGTAGAAGAGCTCTGCTAGTCAATAGACATAGATTGAAGCTCTATCAAAAACCTCTCAATAAAGAGGAATTTGTTTAAAAGGTAAAGGATCAAGTAGCTATTCTGGATAGCTTTACTTCTTCTAGTGAACATGCATCTTGATAATCCATTAAAAAAATAAATAGTGAAAATCCTTCCAGGGATGCTATTGACAATGCATGCCCAAAAAACTAGCTTGCTAGCTAGCTATGCATTATAAAAAGGGCTTTGCATAGAAAACCAACAATGGCTGGCCAAAGGGAAAAAAATTATAATAAAATCTCATCATGACACTATGATTGGTCATCTCCATGCAATAAACTAATCCATTCAAACTTATTTATGTAGAACACATGGTGAGCAAAGGATAATGTCTAAGGTTAAAGTAAGTAAGACATATATTTTATTTATCAATGTTTATTTAACTAATTATCTTTAATTTAATTAAGACTTATTCTATGGAGATGACCCAAATTTGAATCTTCTAAAATGGAAAGACATGACACATGTCATAATGAAAAAAATAAACATGCAACCGAGCCACCAAAGGTATATGGATAAGTGTGCAGCTTTGATATAATTAATTGAGTCATCAAGTATCATAATGATGGGACATCATAAAAAGGGGTTTTAAATGAAGTAATGAATCAATGTCACTGTCAATGTGACACATCATCATTTCACATAAATTGTATTAATGAGTCAAAATGATTGGTACACTCCATAGAAACATGTGGTGCCTAACTGTATCAAATCATCATATCAAACTATGAACTTATGTAGCTGTAGCATTTCATGTGAACCATTTCATTTCTATAGACTTCAATAGAAGTTGGTCTACAGATCCTCCATGATTGTTTCCTATAAATCCTTAGTGACTATTGCCTACCAATTTTGATAAAAGACTGGTCTACACCTCAATCAGAGTTAATATAATAGAATTGACTGTAAATTCACATAGAAATGGGATAGAAGACAAGATCAGACCTAAAGGATCTAGCAAATTTCAATAAAGACAGATTTTGTGGTAGTGTTTAGAGCCAATGGCTGGTTACCTTTCATTGAAAAGTACTAGGGTTTTGATGAAATAATGGTAAGTGAATTCATCACTAATCTCACCCCTAAATTTTAAATTGTGAAAGGTGTTGGGTGAATATTTTGTCATCAACTAACTGATGAAAAAATAGGTATATCAACCATAATATAAAGAGATTTATGCCACAAAAAGTGTAGGTTTACTACATCTTAACAAGATAAATCTCTCCTCTCATCAAGGGGAGGTTCCCTATGAAATACTTATATGTTATATGTATATATAAGTAAGCAGAAAATAATACTGAGGGTAGTATAACACCATCCATCTCTCTTTTTTCAGAGATGATGTCCAAAGAACAAAAGAGAGAAGTCCCAATCAATGGCTGAAAGCATTCCTCTTCTTTCAAAAATAGTATCTATTACAGAGTAGAAAATCTCCTGAAGTAGTAACAAGGTCCACCAAAAAACCCATGAAAGCACAAAGTCTTTCGTTGCCTCCTTCACTGATTCGAAACACATGTAATAGTAGAGTGAAACAAAGCCCAAAGTCTTTGCCTAAAACTACAATGAATAACAAGGTTACCAAGATAAAATTAGCTCAAAGTCTTTCTTTTATCTTTTAGAACCATCTTTAGATACTTTCAATACACACACTTTGCTTATTAAATCAAACAGATGAGAGATTATTAGGAAAGAGAACATAAGAACTATTTCCTAAATAACACAAATTACTCCAATAGAAATTCTAACATAAACCTATTTCTCATTCATTCAATAAAATATGACTTACAAGTTGAGCACAAAGTCTCAAGAAGTGTCTCAATTTTAGCAGATTTTTTACTTTCAATTATCCAGAGATATTTTTACAAAAGAGGTTCCCTCTATATATAGGGAGAAACCTTCGAAATTAAAAAAAGATTAAAATATTAAAATATCTAGTCAAAGATGAGTCATCTTTGACTTTGAGATATTTTCTAGATTTTTTACATGTAATTACATATTACAAAAGTGCATGTACTTTTACATGACAAAAGTACATGAGAAGAGAGGAAGAAGAGAGAATAGAGAAATGATTCAACTGCTACTACCAGAATTCTTCATATGAGAATCATACATGGCGATGGATGCATGAATTCCTATACTGTCTGGCATAATGGTGTTTTTGAAGATCACTTTGGCTCTGATTGTAGCATCTTTCAATGCTGTGATTGCTTGGGCATAACTAGTTAACCTAGCTCTTAGATTATCTAGAGTCAACTGAGTATCTAAGATGTTATCCATAGACGTCAATGAAAATGCTTTCTCTTCAAAAGCCCTTCGGATCATGCCTTTAAATTCTTGAATCATCTCTTATACTGAAAGAAATTGATTATCTCTAGAGCTGAGATCACAAAGCAATTCCTCTAGTCTATTCAACAAACATGTGTCACTTTTCTCACTAGCATCCTTGGAGGACTTGATATCTTCGATCAACTCTTTAAGTACCTGGATCCTGTATATCAGTGATTCTTTGATTTCAACGTAGGAGTCTTTGTTGGCAATGACACAGATTGATACCAAGGTGCATTTCTTCAGATCCTTCATCTCTACCCACTTGCTAAGATATTTATTTGTACAATCAATATCTTGAGAAATAAGAGAGACAAGGTCTTCTAAATCTGTCCTCATTTTCTTCATCTTCTCTATGTTCTCAGCAACCTCTGTAAGCAAGGAAATTCCCTGAGTATGCATATTTTATATATAGTCTTCAAGCACTTTCAATTTCATGTAGGTTTTCTCTACTTTTTAGATAACAGGATCGTCTATGGAAAAGGCTTTTGGGGTTGTTGCTTCAGGAGCAAGAGTGAATTTATTGACTACCGTTGTTAATGCCTTTGCCTTATAGTAATCTTTCATCTCCTTTTCCCTGTCAAATTTCTAGACCATGATATCCATTGCTGACTGTAGGTCACTCTTTGCACCCTCATGAGTGACTTTCCCCAACTCAACATGAGAAATGGAATAGATTCTCATGTAAGAACCCTCTAGGGTTGCATCTTGTGGAGGTTTGGCTATCTCTAGAAATTTGTGCCCCTTTTTCTCAACCATTTTTGAAAGGATCCTTGGTTTCTTAGGGGCCTTAGCTTTCACTGACACTATTTTACCAAAATCAAAGTCATCTGCAGAGATGGCTTGATTTTTCTTTTTGGACGTGAAATTTGATAACCAAGGTGGTAGATCAAAAGCACTTACTGTGGCAATAGTCCCTACAGTTGGTGTCACCAGGGTAATGTCTACACTACTAGTGGGAATAGTAGGTATAGTGGGTGTAACAGGTGAAACTATATCAGTCATTGATTGGTCAATGGTAGAGCTTTCTCTGACATTAAAAGAAAGAGAAGAGAGACTAGGGGTAGAACCTAACGAGTGAAGGATGTCTCTAGAAGCACCTTGAGGATCACCAAACATAAATCTAGAAGGAGAGGTGGCACCAAAAGAAGGAACACTGATGGGAGAAAGAGGTGAAGGAGATGCCACAGGGGATTGAGGTCGCGAAGAAGAAACCCCTATAAGTGGTTTTTCCCCTTCTTTGGGAGATAAAGTCTCAGTTATCTACTACCTTGTAGGCCTGTCATCTGTCTCCATCTATTTTGCTACCTATTCTTGGTTGCTTTGTTCTTCATCCCCCTTAGCCGTTGATTTTGGCTCCTTAGTAACCTTTGATTTCTTAGACACAAAGACGATTATAGGATTGTGAGGCCTAGATAGAGAAGAAACATCGCCTTTATTCTTAGTTCTATTCTCTGCTCTCTTCCTTGCTTCTTCCTGGAATTCAACCTCTGATCTTGTGATGAATTCCTTCAACGTGATTCCTTTAGACACTAGCCAATCATTGGTGTTAGCCAATATTAGTTTGAATCTCTTCCTTAAATAAGTAAATTCATTTTAGGACCACTTAATTAGAGGAAGAGGAGAATTAGTGACCTTCTCAACCAGGTATCTACTATTAATTAGGTTTTTATCATCAACTAGACTAGGGGGAATATCTGTAAGCCCTAGATATTTGATCTGCTCTAGAGTTAGCCTGCTATAGTCCATCCTTATAATTTCTTCTATTGTTCTCAAGTCTACCCAAATATCCTCAATCATGGGCTCATGAAATTAAATCTTTCTTCAGATCATATCCTTGACACCCCTGTAGTCAAAATTGGACCTTCTCTTGAACTGATTCATAATGACCAGTTGCATTTTTGTCTCCATTACCTTTGCTTTGGCGGCAGTCAAAACTAAGTATCTATCAATTTCTATTGGGAAATTGAAACCTAGCTTTTTCAGTTCTATTTGCTTAGTGTGTATGACAATTATCTACCTACATAGCTCCATTAAGACTAAATTGTCAGATGGAAATTGGGGGAGCATGTAGGGATAGCCTTGGAAAAAGCCAACCCATAGATAGCAAAAGGAGGGAAATTGTAGAAACATGCAACCAAAATCATTGAAAACCATCTAGGCTTCATCTGATACTATTTTTTGTTCTAGCTGAGGATCAAAAAGGCATAAAAACATTGCGAAGAAGGCATCATTTACCCTCTTAAAGTGACATATTGATCCTTTCAGTGTCAGCTGAGGGTAATAAGAATAAATTGGGGTGGTTCTTCGGTCTCCTTTTGTTGTCAAACTTGGAAAGGTTCACATTGAAGCTGTAATGTACACTAAGTATGAAGTCATATAGAACTTTGAATTAGTAGACACTTTTGTCAACTACTCATGAAGAGCATTGCTAACCTACTCACCCAAAAAAATGACTTGTTTCCCTTGTAAAATTATTTTGATAAAGGGATACATCCATTCATGGAATTGTGAAGAAGATGGTAGACCTTGTACTCTACTGAGAAGAGTAATTAAGTCACCAACTTCTTCTATGAAATCACTCCTTAGAAAATTCTATGGCCATCTAGACAAGTTAGTTTTGGGAGTCTTGAGCCATTTGTTATTCATCACCTTTTTCGCCCTCTCGAGATCTTTGTCGTACTCTTTATGTGCCTCAATAAAGTCAATTTTTAGCACATCAGTAGCAAGAGGGCACATAAAGACTTTATCAATAAATTTGAGGTCCAGCCAAATTATCATGTTGTCACTAGCATTTGACACTGACCTAGTCTCTTTGTTATAGAATTGGGCACACTGAAGGATGAAATCTATGTGATGTGCCGCTATAGGGAAAGAGGAGACTAGGTGGATGTTTATCTCAATGATTTTATTCATCTCTATGCTCGAGTTAGTCACCTTAGTTCTCTCCATGAACTTGGCCATATCCACGTGGTTGATCTTTGTATCTCTAATGTCGTTGACATTAGAAGTGACCGAGGTGATTGGGAAAACACCTTGGTACTGGTACTTCATAATCTTTGACTTCTTTAGAAAAGTTTTAGTCATTAAGATGAGCCTTTGTTGAGAGGGCACCGATGAATGAGAAACCTCAAGAGGTATTGCAATAAGAATCATGATCGTGCAATTAGGGAAAAATGGGCAAATTAGAGAATTTTCACATCGGGTGATCATGACTAAGGAAGGGCACTTGATAGGGCCAGGTCAAAAAGTGAGAGGAAAATGGGGAGGAGGCAAAAAATGAAAGGGATGAAAATTTCTCCAGAGTTAGACAAATTAAACAAAAAGAGGCAAGGGTGGCAAAATTTGATGCCCTAGCATGTGGGATGGTTTGCATGCATGGGTGGAAAAATTTGCCACTTGTGCATGTGAGATGGAAGAAAGGGCACAGGTGACAAATTTTACAACTCGTGCATGATTTTAAAGAAAGAGTGAAAGGGTGGAAAAATTTGCCACCCTTGTAAGTGTAACGGTGGTAAATTTTGCCACTCATACACATTAGATGCGTAAACCTGTATCGTCAAAAAAATTTGCCATCGTTACATGTGAGGGGGGGAACATACAGTTAGGGTGGTGAAATCTGCTGGCCTTATAGGTAGAAATCCATGGGAGAGAAGGGAGGTTGGTGAAATTTTCCACCCTAGAATGGGGGAAGAGGTGGATGGATGACAGGGAGAAAGGGAAGAAGAGGAGAAGAACGGGTGGGACGAGGAAGGGAAAGGGGAAAAAATGAAAACACAACAAGAAAAAAAAACTAACAAAGAGAAAAGAAAAAACAAAGAAAGAATGCAAAATAAAATGTAAAAACAAGACCTACCTAGAAAATGACGCGTGCAGTGAGAAATTGAATCTAAAAAAATGCTTCTTCCCGCTTCCTAGATCATCCAAAGGAAGAGATCAGAAGGAGGATGAAATAAATAAATCTAAATGGGGCAAAAATTGGCCCCAACCACTCGATGCGTGTGGCCATAAATGCTACATGTAAAAAATGAGGCAGTGTAGGGGAAACAAAATTTGCCGCTCCTACACTAAAAAAATTTCAAAGACATGCAGGGGCAACAAAATTTGTCACTCCTACATGTCAAGGAGGAAAAATGCAAGGGAGGCAAAATTTTCCACTCCTACATGAAGAAGGAAAATGCATTGGCAGAAAAATTTGCCACCCATGCATGAAAATGGAAGAAATAAGGCTAACTTTGGAAAAAGTGAAATTTGTCCTCTGGTCACATTGAGACCATAATAACTTTCACATTTTGAGGAAAACATAACAAAAAGATGTTACAAACTTTGAACGATGTCAGTTGAGCAAATATGAGAATGAGAAAAATCTGTCTCGAAAAATGAACTTAGAGAGAAAAAGGGCAAAATGGACAAGTTTCGTAAGGGGTTGTTCCAAAAACTAGCTAAGCTAATTTTGGAAACAATAGCTGGCTCTTGTTGGGGAACTTCCATTCGATCAAATCAATCAATAGGAGTAGAAACTAGTCTCTAATTGCCTTCATCCAAGGCATTGGGCTATGGAGTCACACCAAAAATGAATGAAAACAAAACATAAAAACTATACAAATATACAAGTAGATCCATCTAAACTTCAAGGATTGAAAAGTTTTAGATGTTGCCCACTGTGGGGTAGTGCAAATGGTGCTCCATCTTGATACTCCAGCAAGAAGCTATTCTCACCATAGAGTTGTGGAATGGTAAATGGACCTCTCCATAAAGAGTTAAATTTGTTGTGCATTCCCTTCAGTTCTCTACTCTTGTCCCACAACAAGACTTGATCTCTGATTTGAAAATCATGAACCTTAGCCTTTTTGTCAAAAAGTTTCTTCACCTAATTTTGATGTGCCATAATCCAGTCCACCACCATGGTTCACTAATCATTCAATTCAGCTAGGCACATGATCATTTTGTCGATTGAATTTTTGAATGTTGAATCTTTGATTACTTTGGCTAACCTAAGCACTGGTAGTTCTAGAGTGATAGGTATCTCCACATTCAAGTTGTACAGAAGTTGGAATGGCCACATGCCTATGGCCCTCTTGGGTGTAATCCTATCCACCCATAAAGCATCAAATAGTGTTTTGTGCCATGTTCTCTAATTATCATCTACCAATTTCTTGATAATAGTGACCAGGTTCTTATTGCTTGATTCTACTTGGCCATTTCTCTGTGAGAAATAATCTGAAGTATGGGACATGGTAATCCTATAATAAAAGAAAAATTGAGTAATTTCATGTGAAGAGAAAAATTTTGCATTATCTGTTATAATTTTAAGTGGAACCCCAAACTGGGAGTTGATATTTTCCTTGAGAAAATTGCACACCACTTCAGACGTAGCGTGCTTGGTTGGGATGGCTTCCACCCATTTGGTAAAGTAATCAGTTGCCATGAGGACATAATCATGTCGAACGCTTGAAGATGGGTTAACTACGCCAATAAAGTCAATACCCCACTATTGAAAAGGCTCTTCAATTATTACCAGCTTGAGGGGCAATGCAGTTAGTTTAGGTTTTCCAATGAACTGCTGACATAATTCACATCTACGCACCTATTTGTAGGCATCTTGAAACAACATAGGCCAATAGTACCTCACTCATAGAATCTTGTGCACTATCACTAGTGTAGAAAAATGTCTTTCATAGGCCAAATTATGGAAAGAATCCAAAATTTTATCTTGTTATACCTTATCGACACAAGAAAGAAATACCCCATCCAGGTTTCTTTTATATAGACCATTATCCCACAAAACATAGCTAGCAGCCTTTAGTTTAACATTACATTTTTCTTTATAAGAGAGATGAGTGGGACACTCACCATAGGTCAGAAAATGGTTGATGTCAGAATACCACTCATCAGTAGTGGTAACAAAGAGGACCGTAGGCATGCCTTCGATCTCCATTTCTTCATTTTCTATTCCCTTGGGAATGTTGTCAGCAATCAACTGACAAAGACCCTTTTCCCACACAAGTTTGGTAGGTTTTATGTCTAGATCAAAATCCTAAATCTTGGAAATCTAATTACCCCTCTTTGTACCAAACTCCTATTGAGTCAAAATGGACTTCACTATTGTATCAGGCACCAAAACCTTAGTATGCGAGTTCAGGATATAAAACCTAAAATGTTTAACTACCTTGACCACCGCATACACATGTTTCTCCATGTTAGAATATTTCAGCTCATGATCTTTGAGTAGACAACTCATGAAGGAAATAGGATATTCCACACCTTCTTGGTTCTATTGAACTAAAATAGCTGAGAGTGTATGTTCAGAAGCATAACTATATATTTTGAAGTTTTTGGTGTAGTCTGGAAAAACCAAAATTGGTGCACGAGCGATTGCTTCTTTGATGTATTTGAATGTTGATTTTCCCTCTACAATCCACCTAAAGGTAGCATTGTCTTTCATCATATTGACAATGTGGTGAGTTTTCTCAGTGAACTCAGGGATGAATCTTCAAAGAAAATTCACCTTTCTGAAGAAAGAGTGAACTGTAGTTTTACTTGTAGGCAGAGTAAGCTCTTGGATGGACTTGACTCTTTCCAAGTCAATCTTAATACCTTCTTGAAACACAATATGTCTGAGAAGTTTCCCTTCTATCACCCCAAATATATTTTTTTGGGCTTTAGAGAAATACCATTCTAATGACAGTGTTCCAGTATTTTTTGTAAATGGTGGACATGGTCAGAATGATGCTTTGACAATACCATCAAATCATCTAGGTATACTACAATGAACTTACCCATTTCATCCTTGAAAGTGAGGTCCATCACTCTTTGAAATGTGGTGCTTGCATTTATCAGACCAAAAGGCATTCTTCGATAAGTGAAGGTGCCCCAAGGTGTGGTGAAGGTAGTCTTATGTTTATCTACTTTTCCAACTTCAACTTGATTGTACCTTAAAAAACTGTCCAGCATTGATAACATCTATGAACCTATCACCATCTGTAGGACTTGATCCATGATAGGGAGAGGGTAGTTATCTTTTAAAGATAATTGATTCAATTTTCTAAAATCCACGTAGATTCGAATTTCACCATTCTTCTTTCTCATAGGCACTATATTGGCAATCTATGTGGAGTGATGGATTGGGAAAATTATCTTGGCATCAAGCATTTTCTATATCTCAGATAAAATGGTGCATGATATTTTTGGATTATATTGCCTGGACTTTTGCTTATAAGGCACTGAGTTAGCCTTAAGAGGAATGTCATGGAAAATTTCATCAGGCTTGAGTGATTTCAAGTCATCATAGGAATATGCTAAGACATTTATATATTGGTGGAGTAGAGTAGTGAACTTGAATCTCTGCTCAAGAGTGCAGCATTTCCCAATGTTCACCATCTTAGGATCTCCCTTAGTTCCCAAATTAACTTGATCAAAATCCTGAGAGGAGTTTGAATCTATTCACTGTTGTTTGATGAACCTGTCATGGTTATCAAATAGTTTCTCTAGGGAAACCAGGCCTTTGGGAATCTTATTCTCCTTAAGCTACAAAAAATCCTCACCTATGTCTGTGTTTGATTCAAAAGTTGTCTCACATTCTCGAAGTTCACTACCTTCAAAATGTAGTTGTTCGAAGCTGTCCTTTTGCTCCAAGAAGGCAATGATTTGATCATCATTATTGAATACTTTCTAATGGTCAACATTATTAGGTACACTTGGTTGAAAGACCAGTTTAATAGTGTACTTGTTTCCTTTAAAGTCTGGGTGGGGAACCAAGAGAGTAGTAAAAATAGCCAATGCATCCACTTGGTCATTAAATTCTCTTAGAATGGCTAAGATGCTAAAAGCATCAAAATTTTCAATTTGGTCCCAAACTAGATTGTGATAGTGGCATAATCTTTCATTCTTGGTTTGATAGAGGTTCCTTATTTGACAAACCACCAATTCAGCATCCCCTTTAGCATGGAGGAGTTTAATGCCTTTTTCTCTAGTAACCTACAATCCAAGTAACAGGGATTCTTACTTAGCTGTGTTGTTAGTGTTGCTAAACTACAACTTGTAGGACAAAGGAACAATATCTCCTTGAGGAGATACCAACACAAATCCAGCTTCTAAACTAGTAGAGGAGCAATTGCCATCAAATTCTAAGATCCATACCTCACTAGACACGACTTTTTCTTTGAAAATTTCTTCATTTGGGGGAAGAAGTTCTTCTATGCATTCATTTTGCTTTATCGATCCTCCTGCTTTACCAGCTGAACACATTTCCAAGTTATTACCTATATGAGTTTCTTCAGATGCCTCATGGACTTCATATGTAGATAGGAAGTAGTTACCCATGCCTAAACACTCAAATAAAATTTGAGCTTCTGGTGTTGATGATCGGGTGACTACATATCTTGCCTCTTTTTTAGAAAGCAATTTCTTCATAATACCTTGAATTGGGATCCTTGCCTCTGAAAAGTCCATGCTTAACTCACCCCCAACATCCTTTCATAAATTTTTCCCAAGAAGGATGTTGTAAGAGGCTGGAACATCAACCACCAGAACTATCATTTTCATTCTCTTTTCTAGAAAAGCTGCGAATGCAAATTGGGCATCTTTTATTTGACCAAGGAGTGGGACTTGCTTGTTTTCCATAGAAAAACACCTCCCAAAAGTTTTGGTCAAAGATAGACCAAGAGAATCTTCCACCTTGGTAGGCATAACATTATCAAAAGCTCTAGAGTCTATTATGCAATTACTCAATTTATAACCATTTATTAGTAGGAAAACATAAAAAGGTTCTATTTTCTTGAGAGCAACAAGAGGAGTCACAACAAGATTATTTTGGGTAGATTTATACTTGGGAGAATCATGAGTGGCCTTTGAATAATTTTGTCCTATGGGGATGGCTTTATTTTTTACATATTTTGCCAACCTATCAAACTATTCAAGATTGGCTCTCAAATACTCAATCTCAGTCATTTGAATCTTAGTCTTTCTAGCGTGATCAATTATATCAAATAATTGAAATGAATTTGAGATAGAGGAAGAGGGCCCATCATCTTGATCTTTAGTGGGTGTGGCACTGGTATGAGAAATAGAGGTGGAAGATATGGGATGGTTCGAGGTACTTACATTTTTTTTAGTTACCTAATCTTTAGGTAGGGAAGGTAATGGAGTCCATTGTTTAGCAATGGAGACCACCGAATGAGGTTCTTCTTCTACTATTCCTTTGTCATTTTGTGGAGCTGACTAGTTTTGAGATCTGGTAAAAACAACATAGGATCTATCAAACCCTTCTCCTTTACTTCCAACTTTGTCTTAGTAATCCAGGAAACTGATATTAGAGTCGCTAGCTAATTCTTCTTCCTACACTTTAAAGAGATTAGAATCATCTTGTTGGTCCAACTTAGGTTGGAGAAAAAATTCACGTTCAGCCTCAGGTAATCGACCACTAAATTAGCAAGTGTTGCTTCAATGGCAAGCTTCCCTTAAGGGGGAGGCAGGCGATTTGGTTGCCCTTGGTTTCAAGTAGCATTGCCCTGATATTGCTAATTCTAGAATGCTATCTTTGGCATATCTCAGTAAGTGGGGACATACATACCTTGGGCCATTTGTCTCTTTAAAGCTATCAATTCATTTCTCAATTTCTACACCATAAGATCTGTAGTGCCTCTAGAAGAACTTTTAGCAGATGAAGAGAATCTATTTTTACTAGAGTCTTTTCTGATCTTACCTACCAAGATAAGATCATCCTCAATCTTAGTAGACAAATTTTGAGCCAATGCGAGATCCATATGGCTAGCTCACCTCAATAGAAAAATTACTTTAAGAAGATTCAAGTTAATGAAAAAGAACTTGAGATTCTTCGGCATGGCCTGAGCGATGGTAGGAATCTGGTTCCTTAACTTATTGAATTTGGCTATGAAATCCCTCATGGGCTCATGGGGTTCCTTTTTTATCTGTGTAAGCTGAGCTAACAAGGCATTCACATCCTCAACAGGTTTAAACCTAGCTTCAAATTTGGACTTTAGCATATTCTAGTCAATTATAGTTTGAGCTTGAAGGTGGTAAAACCAATTTGTGGTAGCACCTTGCAGAGTTTCTACAAAAAGCTTCACTGCTACATCTTCAAATTCCACACCAATTATGTCGTATGTTATAGAGAAGGTGGAAATATGCTCATCAGAATAAACCCTTTCATCACCAAAAAACTTGGGAATTTTTTTTCTAGAACTATGAGGTAGTTCATGTAAGGGTGGGGTCAAATTGAGAGGGCCAAAAGAGTTGCCCCATAGACCTTGAGCCATTATGATAGGATGGTTAAATGGTGGGATAACTAATCTTGGTGGGGTCAATAAAGACAAAGCCTTACCATTATTGAGGCTATAAGCTTCACCAGGTATGGGAGATCTGGCATTGGTAGGAGGGAAGCTCCTAGTTCACTGAAGGTGAGATGATGGAGGAGAAATATCAAAATTAGTTTGCTACACCAACTCAAATACAGGATCAATAATACCCAAAGCTCTCTGACCTCATGTGTATGATGGATCTGCCAAAGTGTCAAATGAAAAAGGGACTAAAACTACTTCAAGTTGAAGCTTGAGGCTTCAAAATGCATGTTTGTGTCCCTAGCAGAGTCGCCAAAAATCTGTTGGTTGAATATTTTGTTGTCAACTAATTGATGAAAAAATGGGTATATCAACCACCGTATAAGGAGATTTATGCCACAAAAACTGTAGGTTTACCACATCTTAACGAGATAAATCTCTCCTCTCATCAAGGGGAGGTTCCTTATGAAATACTTATATGTTATATGTATATATAAGTAAGCAGAAAATAATACTTAGGGTAGTATAACACCATCCATCTCTCTTTTTTTAGAGATGCTGTCCAAGGAACCAAAGAGAGAAGTCTCGATCGATGGTTGAAAACATTCCTATTCTTTTAGGAATGGTATCCAACACAGAGAAAAATATCTCTTGAAGTAGTAATAAGGTCCACTAGAAAACCCATGAAAGCACAAAGTCTTCCATTGCCTCCTTCACTGATTCAGAACACACATAACCGTATAGTGAAACAAAGCCCAAAGTCTTCACCTAAAACTATAATGAATAACAAGGTTACCAAGATAAAAGTAGCTCAAAGTCTATTTTTTATCTTTTAGAATCATCTTTAGATAATTTCAATACATACACTTTGCTTATTAAATCAAACAGATGAGAGATTATTAGGAAAGAGAACATAAGAACTATTTCCTAAATAACACAAATTACTCCAACACAAAGTCTGAAATAAACTTGTTTCTCATTCATTTGATAAAATATGATTTACAAGTTGAGCACAAAGTCTCAAGAAGTGTCTCAATTTTAGCAGAGTTTTTGATCTCAATTATCCAGAGATATTTTTACAAAAAAGGTTCCCTCTAATATAGGGAGAAACCTTCAAAATTAAAAAAAATTAAAATATCTAGTCAAAGATGAGTCATCTTTGACTTTGAGATATTTTCTATATTTTTTACATGTAATTACATATTACAAAAATGCATGTACTTTTACATGACAAAAGTACATGAGAAGGGAGGAAGAAGAGAGAA
Organism: Torreya grandis; assembly: GCA_037957365.1. Taxonomy (NCBI): domain Eukaryota; kingdom Viridiplantae; phylum Streptophyta; class Pinopsida; order Cupressales; family Taxaceae; genus Torreya; species Torreya grandis. The sequence continues at coordinate 1,281,035 of JARHVA010003728.1, forward strand.
TGGAGAAATGATTCAACTCTTTACACCAGACTTCTTCAAATGAGCATCATACATGGCGATGGATACCTGAATTCCTATACTATCTGGCACAATGGTGTTTTTGAAGATCACTTTGTCTCTAATTGTAACATCTTTCAATGCTGTGATTGCTTTGGCATGACTATTTAACCTGGCTCTTAGATCATCTAGAGTCAATTGAGTATCTAAGATGTTATCCATAGAAGTCATTGAAAATACTTTCTCTTCAAAATCCCTTTGGATCATGCTTTTGAATTCTTGAATCATCTCTTATGCTGAAAGAAATTGATTATCTCTAGAGGTGAGATTGCAAGGCAATTCCTCTAGTCAATTCGATAGGCCTATGTCACTTTTCTCACTACCATCCTTGGAGGACTTGAGATCTTTGATCAGCTCTTTAAGTACCTAGATCCTGTATATCAGTGATTCTTGGATTTCAACATAGGAGTCTTTGGTGGTAATGATGTTGATTGATACCAAGGTGTGTTTCTTCATATCCTTCATCTCTACCCACTTGCTAAGATATTTATTTGTATAGTCAATATCTTGAGAAATAAGAGAGACAAGGTCTTCTAAATCTATCCTCATTTTCTTCATCTTCTCTATTTTCTCAGCAACCTCTATAAGCAAGTAAATTCTTTGAGTATGCATCTTTTCTATATAGTCTTCAATCACTTTCCCTTTCATGTAGGTTTTTTCTACTTTCTGGATAACAAGATCATCTATGAAAAAGGCTTCTAGGGTTGCTGCTTCAGGAGCAAGAGTGAATTTCTTGACTATCATGGTCAATTGTTCTACCTTTGCCTTATAGTAATCTTTCATCTCCTTTTTCCTGTCAAATTTTTGGACCATGATATCCATTGCTCACTATAGGTCACCCTTTGCACCCTCGCAAGTGACTTTCCCCAAATCAACACTAGAAATGGAATAGATGCTCATGTCAAAACCCTCTAGGGTTGCATCCTATGGAGGTTTGGCTATCTCCAAAAATTTATGCCCCTTTTCTTGAACCATTTTTGAAAGAATCCTTGGTTTCATAAGGGCCTTAGCTTTCACTGACACTATTTTGCCAAAATCAAAGTCATCTATAGAGATGGCTTGCTTCTTCCTTTTGGGCGAGAAAGTTGATAATTAAGGTGGTAGAGCAAAAGCACTTACCATGGCAAGAGTCCCTATAGCTAGTGTCACCAGGGTAACATTTACACTACTAGTGGGAACAGTGGGCACAGTGGGTGTAACAGGTGAAACTATATCAGCCACTGATTAGATAATGGTAGAGCTTTCTTTGACATTGAAAGAAGGAGAAGAGACACTAGGCATAGAATTTGAGGAGCGAAGGATGTCTCCAAAAGCACCTTAATGATCACCAAACATAAATCTAGAAGGAGAGACAGCTCTAGAAGAAGGAACATTGATGGGAGAAAGAGGCGAAGGAGATGCCATAGGGGATTGAGGTGGTGAAGAAGAAACCCCTGAAAGTGGTTGTGCCCCTTCTTGGGGAGATAGAGTCTTAGTTTTCTGCTACCATGTAGGCCTATCATCTGTCTCCATCTATTCTATTGCCTATTCCTGGGTGCTTTATTCTTCATCCCCCTTAGCCGTTGATTCTGGCTCCTTAGCAACCTTCAATTTCTTAGACACAAAAATGATTCTAGGCTTGTGAGGCCTAGACAAAGAAGGAACGTCACCTTTATTCTTAGTTTTATTCTCTACTCTCTTCCTTACTTCTTCCTAGAATTTAGCCTCTGGTCCTGTGATGAATTATTTCAATGTGATTCCTTTAAACGCTAGCCAATCATTAGTGTTAGCCAATATTGGTTCGAATCTCTTCTTTAAAGAAGTTAATTCCTTTTGGGACAATTGAATTGGAGGAAGAGGAGAATTAGCAACCTTCTCAGCTAGGTATCTATTCTTAATTATGTTCTTATCATCAACTAAACTAGGGGGAATATCTGTAAGCCCTAGATATTTGATCTGCTCCAGAGTCAGCCTGATGTAGTCCATCCTTCTTATTTCTTTTACTGTTCTCAAGTCTTCCTAGATGTCCTCAATCATGGGTTCATGAAATTGATTCTTTCTTCGAATCATATCCTTGACACCCCTGTAGTCAAAATTGGACCTTTTCTTGAACTACTTCATAGTGACCAGTTGCATTTATGTCTCCATTACTTTTTCTTTGGCAGCAATCAAAATTGAGTATCTACCAATTTCTATTAGGAACCTGAAACTTAGCTTTTTCAGTTTCATTTTCTTAATGTGTATGACAATTATCTACCTACATAGCTCCATTAGGATTAATTTGTCAGATGGAAATTAGGGGAGCATGTAGGGATAGCCTTGGAAAAAGCAAACTCATAGATAGCAAAAAGAGGGAAATTGTAGAAACATGCAACCAAAATTGTTGACGACCGTCCAGGCTTCATCTGATACTCTTTTTTGTTCTAGCTGAGGATCAAAAAGGCACAAAAATATTGTGAAGAAGGCATCATTTACCCTTTTAAAGTGATGGATTGATCCTTTCAACGTTAGCTGAGGGTAATATGAATAAACTAGGGTGGTTCTTCGGTCTCCTTCTATTGTCAAACTTGGAAAGGTTCACATCGAAGCTAAAATGTACACTAAGTATGAAGTCATATAGAACTTCAAAGTAGTAGACACTTTTGTCAACTACTCATGAAGAGCGTTGTTGACCTGCTCACCCCAGAAGATGACTTGTTTCCCTTGTAGAATTATTTTGATAAAGGGATACATATATTCATGGAATTGTGAAGAAGATGGTAGACCTCGTACTCTACTAAAAAGAGTAATTAAGACACCAAATTCTTCTATGAAATCACTCCTTAGAAAATTTTGTGGCCATCTAGACAAGTTAGTTTTGGGAGTCTTGAGCCATCTGTTATTCATCACCTTTTTCACCCTCTTGGGATCTTTGTCATACTCTTTTTGTGCCTCAACAAAGTCAATTTTCAATGTGTTAGTAGCAAGAGGGCACATAAAGACTTTACTAATAAATGCAAGGTCCAACTAAATTATCATGTTGCCACTGGTATCTGACACTAACCTAGTCTCTCTATTATAGAACTGGGTGCAATGGAGGGTGAACTCTATGTGATGCACCACTATAAGGAAAGAGGAGACTAGGTGGATGTTTTTCTCAATTATTTTCTTCATCTCTGAGCTCAGGTTAGTCACCTTGGTTCTCTCCATGAACTCAGCCATATGTACGTGGCCAATCTTTGTATCTCTAATGTTGTTGACATTAGAAGTCACTGAGGTGATTGGGAAAACACCTTGGTACTGGTACTTCATGGTCTTCAACTTCTTCAGAGAAGTTTTAGTCATTGGGATGAACCTTTGTTGAGAGGGCATTGATAAATGAGAATCCTCATGGGGTACTATGATAAGAATCATGATCATGCAATTAGGGAACAATGGGCAAATTAGGGAATTTGTATGTCGGGTGATCATGACTAAGGAAGAGCACTTGATAGGGCTGGGTCAAAAAGCGAGAGGAAAATGGGGAGGAGGGAAAAAATGGAAGGGAAAAAAATTTCTCTAGAGTTAGAGAAATTAGAGAAGAAGAGGCAAGGGTGGAAAAATTTGCCACCCTGGCATGTGGGATGGTTTACATGCACAGGTAGAAAAATTTGCCGCTTGTGCATGTGAGATGGAAAAAGGGCACAAGTGGCAATTTCTTTTGCTCTTGTATGCTTTACAAGAAAGAGTGTAAGGGTAGAAAAATTTCCTACCATTGCAGGTGTAATGGTGGAAAATTTTGCTGCCCATACACATTTGACATGTAGACCTATATCGGCGGTAAAATTTGCCACCGTTACAGGTGAGGGGGGGAACATACGGTTAGAGTGGTGAAATTTGCTGCCCTTGTAGGTAGAAATCCATGGGAGAGAAGGGAGGGTGGTGAAATTTTCCACCCTAGAATGGGGTAAGAGGTGGATGGTTGACGGGGAGAAAGGAAAGAAGAGGAGAAGAACGCGGTAAGAACAGGAAGGCAAAGGGGAAAAAAGGAAAACACAACAGAAAAAACAAAACCAAAAAAGAGAAGAGAAAAAACAAAGGAAGAATTCAAAACAAAATGCAAAAATAAGACCTACCAAGAAAATGGCATGCGTGACGAGAAATTAAATCCAAAAAAATGCTTCTTCCCACTTGCTAGATCATCTAGAGGCAGAGAGCATGAGAAAGATGAAAGAAATAAATCCAAACGGGGTCAAAAAGGGATTAAATGGGGCAAAAATCAGCCCCAACCACTCGACATGCGTGGCCATAAATGTTGCATGTGAAAAATGAGGCAGTGTAGGGGTGGCAAAATTTGCCGCTCCTACACTAATTTTTTTTCAAAGACATGTAGGTGTGGCAAAATTTGCTGCTCTTTCATGTGAAGGAGGAAAAATGTAGGGGAAGAAAAAATTTTTGCTCCTGCATGAAGAAGGAAAATGCACTGGTGACAAAATTTTCCACTCGTGCTGTTTCTACCTCAAATTTGCTTTTCAGACTATAAAGAAAGAAACTAGAAGAAAGTAAAGGACAAGGCTTGGAAGTACCTGGACATAAGATTGCGCACCGTAAATCCAGACATTCGTGGGCACTCCTCTTTGGCTGTGGAGGAATGACACCTGCAAGAAAAAAGAAAACTAGGACAAGAAAAACGTTAGACAGATAGGCAGTGGGTTGCCAAGCAAAGGCTTGTTCCCAGAAGTGTAAAAACTTCCTTAAGGGAGGTCAACCCACTGTTTTGATAAGATAAGTGACTGATAAAAGACAGAATGACAGAATACAGAAGTGACAAGAAGATTAAAAAGGAAAGAAGAAAACAAAATGATTACCTGAATGAAGGAGTTGGGCTGAAGACAGTCGCCGAGGTCGGAAATGTCGCCGGCGTCGGTTTGTTGATCTGCCGTCGTCGGCTATCCTGCCGACGTCGGTTGGGGAAGTGACCGGCATCGGTCGGGGTTGTGGCCTGTAGTCGGGTTTGAGCAGGGTCTGGTCTGAGTCTTGCTCTGTGGTCTGTCTGTGGACGGGTTTGACGCTGATGGACGGGTCTGTGGATGGTCTCAGGCAGAGATACAGGGGAGAGGAAGATTCACAGAGGAAGGGGAAGAGGAGGATTCACAGAGGAAGGGGCCTGAGAAGGCTTTGCAGCCTCTCAGGGGGGAGGGACAAAGGAAGAGACACAGAGGACAATAGAAGATAGATTATTGAAAAATAAATGAAATAAAATATCAGACTAGCTTACCTGTAGCCTGCTGAAAGGAGAGAGAGGAAGATGTTGCTGGAGCCACAGAAGAGTTACTGCCAGGAGGAGATACTGATCTAGGGCCTGTTTCACCTGTTGCTGTTGCTGCACGAGGTTAAGACGGAGGAGAGATGAGAGCCAAAGTGCCGAGAGAAGCTGTTTGCGAGCTCAAGAGTCCAGGGGGTGCAACGGACGCAGAAGGGGATAATGAAGGCTGCCGACGCCGGCAGTTTCACCGACGTCGGCCGAAGGGTCTCCGACGTCGGTGGTCGCAGGATGGGCACAGAGGCTAAAAATAGCCTCTGCCCATTCTTGCACGCCGCCGAGCAAGGGGTCATGGGCAGAACGGTTGCAAGGTTGCCAAAATGGACGAGGGGGGATATAATGGTGAGATTTGGGCTAATAAATGCTAGGGGAAGGTGGAGGGATTCAAGGGAGGATCCAAGGAGGCAAGGGTAGGGTGGAAAAGGGGGCCTCAATTAATTAAAAGATGTTAATTTCTAATTAATAAGACCTAGGTGGGTTAGGGACCAAGGAGGACTAGGAGGGAGAAAGGACCAAGGGGGAGAACCAAGGTGCAGACACGTTTGCGGTGTCTACATTTGCCCCTTTTTGTCTTGTTGGTTGTTCTGGACGAACTGCAAGACAAAAACAGGAGTTGGTTGCCCCAGAAAAAGGATGAGGTCTTCCCCCCTCAAAGCGATAGTCGAGAGAAGGGAACCGAAGATCGAGTGTCGATTTGACAAAGAAATGGATAGAAGAGAGTGAGTGAAAACGCTGCCATAGTCATGATTGCGCGTAGTCCACTTCACGAGAGGGTCAGGTCAAATTGTCGCATGTCAAGGGTCAAGGAGTGCCAAAATTGAAGTAACCGGGCCCCAGCATTTAGTCGTCTGCTGATCGGGTCACTCAATCTAAGCTGAAGCTCCAAATGGTCGTCATGTACCAGGTATCCAGGGCTCAAGAAGTGCTCCCAGAAACACGAAAAGGCCACAAGTAGTAGGGATCAACTGGCTCGTGATCCTATACTTGTGAAAGGTCAAAAATAGTCTGCGGACAATTCTGCTAACTAGCCGTGGAATAGCATACACACAAAAACAACCAAGGCAACATTGTCTTGGAAGAAGGTCAAAGAAGAAGGAGATAGGCATGATCGCCAATGGTCATTGGTCAAGAGGATGGATGGACGAAAGGATGCGGCCGAGCTAACCCCAGAAGACCCCATGTCAACTGAGTGCTGCCTACATAGCCCTGGTGATAGGGCCTCAGGCCGATGTAGTTCTCCCTAAAAGGGAGGGAGGGTCAGAGGGATTGATTGGTCTTGGTCAAAGGTTGATGATTGGTCTTGGTCAAAGTTCGATGAATGGTTGTGGACAAAGGTCTTGGTCAAAGTGACGAAGTTGGGCGTGATAAGAGTCAAAGAAGAGAAGGTTTGTCCATCATAGAGACGAACAAAAGGGGGTGGTCGAGCTAACCTCAGAAGATGTTGTATCTGAGTGCTGCCTACATAGCCCTTGTCCTAGGGCCTCAGACCAATGTAGTTCGGACTAAGAGGGTCAAAATGGTTGGTGATGAGATTGGTCAAGCATCGAAATGATGAGGGTAAGATGAGGATAAAAGGATGCTACAGATGGTGTATTCTGTAGAAGTGGTCGAGAGTCTTTCACCCCTAGCAAGTTTCCATAGTCGTGATGGATATATGCTAAAAATGAATAAAGGGTCTATTTATGCTTCAGCAAGTATTGGTTTATGCTTAACATAAATTGGGTCTGGTCGGTAGTTTCCATGTGTATTGGTGTCCATAGAAACTATGCGAAAAAGGACAAGGATGATGCCTGATGTCATGTTGAAAATGTCGAGGATGGAGTGAAAAATGTTGAAGTTGGCTTGGTTTAAGGATGAGTCGACAAGAGACGTGGCCAAAGCGTGACCAAAGTGCAGAGAAAAGATGAAAGGCAAATTGCTCTTTCATTGACAAGGACCAGAAAGGAAGCATAGATAGGGGTTACTAGAACCAAAGCCCCGTTCATGCATTGCGTCGTTGACCAGTGTTGAGTTAGAACGGTAATCGAATCACTTTGACATTAAAGTGAGCTCGAAGTCCCTTGAGCCGGTGATAGGAGGAGGATAGGGTGACCCAGTGTAAGAGCAGGAATAACCTTGCCCCTTTTTATAGGAGACCCTGAGACAACTACAAGCCAATGTCCGTGACTCGTTTTTTTTTTTTTTTTTTTTTTTTTTTTTTTTTTGGTGCAGACTGATCGATGCGGGAAGCCTGCATAGAGATGTCATTTGATGTAATGGTCATGTTGCGAAGCTGATCGATGCGGGAAGCTTCTAAAATAGTTGCTGTTTATTGCCAGAGTAGTCATAGCCATCCTTCGAGGGAGTGGTCTATATTTTTGCTTGATAATGTTTGATAAGTTGGCCTAGCTGTCCTTCAAGGGATCAGTCTAGTAATACAGCAATGATAGTACAACTGTCCTTCGAGGGATCAGTCTGTCTTTTTTAATTTGACTTGATTTAGAGACCATGGATATGTTTTGACATCTTGACTTGGATATATTGATAGAAATGAGAGTCACGGACAAGACTGTAGAAGCTCAAGGACGCCCCTTTTATTAGGACAAAGCATCACTGCATCCTAAAAGGGTTGTAAAGGACTAGTTAAAGGGGAATAGGGTTGAAAGGGATGAGGATTAGGAGGACGAGGATTGCTCAAGGGACGAGCTAAAGTTACGTGCCAAGTAGACGAGTACTCGACTAGCAGAAGAATGGTCGAAGATGCAAGACAGAAAGGGGTTTAAGGTCTAATAAGACCCTGGGCCATGCTAGTGTGTTAAGGTCCGAGTCAATTAGGAGCAAACTTGCCCCATTTACCTCTTTCCAGATTGGTCAGGTGTTGATTGATGGATGTGAAGTCGGTTGACATTGTCGTTGGCTGGTTGAAAAAGGTTGAATGTTTGGTTGAGACTGGTCGAATAATTGGTCGAAGGTTGGGTCGATGGACACTTGGTCAAGATGTAAGATTAATATGTGGTAGAGACTTGGCTGAAGAGTTGGTCGAGGTTTGGATGAAGGATGAATCCCCCCAGCGGGTAGGGAGAATGTTTGAAAGATTGGTTAAGGTCGGTTGAGGTTTAGTGGTCAGATGGACGGTGTTAATGTCGAATAAGGGGGTCAAAGGCGGCAAAGGGACCACAGGCTGGCGTGGAGATCCCGATTTAGGCGATGAGGTTGGAGAGGCATGAGTCGGGGTTGATGTTTTGTTGAAGAGGTGGTCAAGAGGATCCTTGATGGGCAAGGAATACTTTTTCCGGTGGTGACGAATGACAGCTTTAAGAGCGCAACAACACTCGGTGTCATGTCCCGGAGTGTGATGATAGTGACAGAACGTAGAGTTTTCGAACCAAGAGGGTTTTGATCTGAGAGTTGATGAGTGAGGTGGTGTTGAAGGTTTATTGATGATGTGGTCAAGAAGGGAGGTGTCATTCGCCAAACATTGGCGAATGGCGACCTTGAGGGCATGACAATGCTCTGTGTCGTGTCCAGGCGTGCGATGATACGCACAAATGTAAGTGTCATCGAACCATGGTGGTTTAGGTCTGAGAGATTGATATTGTCTAAGAGGTGGGAGGTCGAGGCGAGAGGACTGCAACAAGTGCCGTAAGAGCAAGGCATATGAACCTGTTAACAGGTCTGGATGTCTTATTGCAGTGAGGGTTGGTGACTTTTGCTTAGGCGAGGTTAGAAGAGGTTTTCGTACCACCTTATGGGTTGATGGCGCGGTGACAGATGGAGACGGCTCTTTCTTGACGATTGATACCGCCTTTTTAGGAGAGGGACGACTGGAGGTGGGCAGAGGAAGCAAGGGAGGTAACGAGTTTTGGTTGAAGGTCGGAGTGGGAAGGATGCTAGCCAAGGTCGAAGGATGGGGGCCCAAAATGGACGGCAATGGTGACGGAGAAGGAGGCGTTCGTCTCGGCGGTCTGGCAGTCTTCTTCGCCTTGGTCGGAAGACTGCTACTGGTCGAGGTCTGGCCCAGGTCCACCTTCACTTGCGAGTGAGTGAGGGAGGAGATAGGACGAACGCCAAATGACTTGATGGGTTTGGACGAGATAGATGCAGGCTTCGGTTTGGACGGGTTTGGTTGAGGTTTGAGAGTCTGGTCTTTGTCAAGAGTCTGACGAGATTTCGCCTTAGGAGGATTAGCGGCATGTGATGAGAGGGCGCGAGTATGTTGAAGGGCTTTAAGTCGCTCCCACAACACCTGAGGCGTCACTTTCCTCGAAGGGAGAAGTTCAATCTTCTCCACTAACCGGGAAAATGGCTGAGAGGAAGATGTTGATGGTTGCGAGGTTGAAGACGAGATGGGAGTAGTGGTCTTGGACACATGATGTGGTGAAGTCATGACAGATCTAGATGAAGACGAAGGAGAGACAGGTTCTTCCCGGGGTGGAGAAGAAACCAGGGAGCGAGGCTCCTCCAGCGGGTAAAGGGCAGGGATGACGGTGCCCTCCACTTGCGGCTGAGGAGTAGGAAGGGTCGGGTCCTTCAAAGGCTGCAGAAAGGAGGATGGCGAGACTGGAGGTGCTGATAAGGCCGAGGCGTCCTCCAAGATGAGAGAGGTCAGTGGAGAACTAGCCGGGGAGAGAGGCTCGTCCACATGTGACAGACTGATAGATGGACTAACCTCAAGAGACTGATTGGGGACGAAAGGAGAGACCGTATTGACTGTCCGAATATTGTGCTCATGATTGTCGTCAATTAAGGTCTGGACATGGTTCTGAGTTGGCGAATGATTGGGGAAAGGTTGTTTGAAGATGTCAATTGCCTAATTAGGGGGTGCATTTGGATTGTCTAAGATGAGATCCCCCTTTTCAAGCATGTCTTGTATTATGTTCTTAAAGGTCTTGCAGTTCTCTGTGTCATGGCCCTTAACACGGTGAAAGCTGCAGAAGTCTTGCTCCCTATACCACGCGGGGATGGCGTGTGAGGGATCGAATTGAGGAGGAGGTCGGGCTTGAGGGAGATTGAGGACTCCCTGTTTAAGAAGCTTTTCCAGCACAGACGCATATGATTCTCCAAGAGGAGTATATCGTTGCTGCAAGTATCTTTGCTGGAATTGCCGAGTAGCGCTCTGAGACGTAGAGGGCTCAGGCTGATTGGTCGAAGAAGATGAAGGTCTGACAACCACGGTATTAGCTGAAGCCTTGGATTTAGAATTGGATGATGATGGCTTGGCAGAAGAAGAGTCATTGGTCTTAGAGCTGGGATTCTTACTCCGCAACTTGACTTTGTTCTCCTCGATGGCACGCAACTCTAGTTTGCGGGCCATCGTGAAGGCCTCATCAAAAGTGCGGAAGGTTTGAACCCTCAGAGTGGAAGAGATATGTCGGGCACAGGCTTGAGAAAAGAGTTCAATAAGCTCAGCCTGGGGCAAGGAAAAGGATAGTTGGTTGATAAGGCCTCTCCATCGAGCCACGAAGTCGGCTATGGACTCGTCCTCGAATTGCCGAATAGAATAGAGGTCCGTGATTGAGACCTTCTTGGTTATGTTGATAGAAAAGTGATCGAGGAATAGCTGAGCCAATTGTGTGAATGAGAAGAGAGAATGACTAGGAAGGGAGCTGTACCAGTCAAGTGCAGTACTCGAGAGAGACATAGGAAACGTGCGTAAGAGTAACGCATCATCATGGCCAATGAGGTAGCAGGCGTGTCTGAATGCCCACAAATGTTGTTGTGGGTCTTCCTTGTTTTGAAAGCGAGAAAACTTTAGAAGCTCCCACTGGCTAGGATATGGTCTGATTGGGACAGAAGGATGGATGGGCTCGTTACAGATCTGCTCATATGAAAGAGTGTTGCGCGAGCCGGAAATAGAGGTCTCAAGACTGGTCATCTTGTCCATCAGCATCTTGATGATGTCTGCCGACGGATTGACGGGTTGCGTGCCCCCAAAGTTGTAGGGCGCTTGGAAGAGGTTAGAGGAGGCGTGCGACATAGTCGGTTGTATAATATACGGATGACTAATCGCAGGGGTAGAGGTGAAGGCTAAAGGTGGTTGGTTAGAAGGCATAGCTGGGCCCGTTGTTGCCACGAGAGGTTGGACTGTGGTAACGGGGGCCAAGGGGTAAGAAGCCACCCTGGTGTTGATAGGGGCCAGGGTAGGCGGGATAGAGACGACAAGGTTTTGAAATGGAGTGGATAGAGGTTGAGCGAGTTGAGGTTGACAAGGGGCCGGAATCCCGGTGGAAGTGGGCCCGATGATAGAGGGAGAGGCCACACCTGGAGGATTGGTCAAAGTCTGGTCAGTGGTCAAAGCGATAGCTTGAGTGTTCGAAGGTTGAACTATGGATGTTGTCGATACAGCTGTAGTCGCGACAAGGGAGGTTGGCATTCCGTAGATCGGATTGCCCAAGGAGTCCCACGTTCGGCTATGCGCGAGATAGTGTTGCAAAGCCTTGACATTGAGGTCCAAGAATCGCTTGAAGTCTTGGTCCCCTTCTTGGACAATGGGAGTCTGCGGCGGGGTCGGACGGACAGGAGTTCTTTCGGTCTCCAAGTTGAACTCCATTGTAGGCTTGGTTACGGATGGGGTGGACGGAAGTGGTTGACAGCAGGCATGGTCGACAAGGGCCTTGGCTTGGCTACAAGTGAAAACCATGCAAGGCAAAGAAGGTTCAGGTCTCAGGAACTGTGTTGCTCAGTTTTAGAAGACCAGGATGAAGTCTTTGACAGAGAAAGGACAGGTTTCAGGTTGCTAGTTTTGAAAAGAAGGGACAGTGACAGAGACCGACGTCGGTTGAAAAACCGATGTCGGTAGGAAATGAGGCCGACGTCGGTCAGATGACCGATGTCGGTGACAGAGGAAGCCGACGTCGGTATCAGAACCGATGCCGGTGACAGGGGAAGCCGACGTCGGTGGCAGAACCGATGTCGGTGACTGTGTTTTCCAGAGAGCCAAAAGGTTCTTGGAAAACAAAGAAGAAAACGTCCTCACACACTCAAGCAAACAGATGAGGAGAGGAAAACAGAGAAAGACAGACAAGCCTAAGCGATAAATCCTAGGAATTAACCTTAGAAACTTGTGGCTTATGCCTTAGACGAATGTTTGGGGAGATTGGCTGAAAAATGGGTCCTAGAAGAAGGCGGTCTAAAGATGGTTTCAGGTGTTGTTTTAGGTGCTCAAAGATTTGTGTTAGGGTCTGGTACGTGGCCTGGTGCTAAGGAGCAAGCTCCCCTCACTTCACGATTCCAGTGGTTAGCTGGTCTCGCTTACCCAAGATATACCTCGCCTAGAGTTTAGACTCCGCCAGAGAACGGAGTGAGCTTCCCCCTTGGTGATGAAATCCAAGTGGGCTCACCGGGATGGGTAAGGTATCCGCTGGGGGATGAAATCCCAGTCGGGCCTTGTCTCAGGTATGTTTTATGTTTGTTTTAGTGCATGTGATTTGGTAGTGTAACATAAAGTGTCTACGGTTTATTCAATATGCGCCTAAGTTACTAGATGTGGACTAATGCAAGCACAAGCAGAGATGAAAGTGCAAATATGTTTTAAGCCCAAGTCGAAATGTGATATTGTTATGAAGACAAGAAGGAGAAAGGGTCGAGAGTATGAGATTTAGACTAGTCTAGAATGCAAAGAAGAAAGGTTTGTTTTAGACCCGCTTATAGTGACATTTGGAATAGAAGAAAGAGACAAGAAGGAAGGAGCCTAAATGCACCTAAATGAATGAAAAAGAAAAAGGAACCCAGGAGGAACCTAGTGTCCCACCGGGCGTGCCAGAGATGTTTCTACCTCAAATTTGCTTTTCAGACTATAAAGAAAGAAACTAGAAGAAAGTAAAGGACAAGGCTTGGAAGTACCTGGACATAAGATTGCGCACCGTAAATCCAGACGTTCGTGGGCACTCCTCTTTGGCTGTGGAGGAATGACACCTGTAAGAAAAAAGAAAACTAGGACAAGAAAAATGTTAGACAGATAGGCAGTGGGTTGCCAAGCAAAGGCTTGTTCCCAGAAGTGTAAAAACTTCCTTAAGGGAGGTCAACCCACTGTTTTGATAAGATAAGTGACTGATAAAAGACAGAATGACAGAATACAGAAGTGACAAGAAGATTAAAAAGGAAAGAAGAAAACAAAATGATTACCTGAATGAAGGAGTTGGGCTGAAGACAGTCGCCGAGGTCGGAAATGTCACCGGCGTCGGTTTGCTGATCTGCCGTCGTCGGCTATCCTGCCGACGTCGGTTGGGGAAGTGACCGGCGTCGGTCGGGGTTGTGGCCTGTAGTCGGGTTTGAGCAGGGTCTGGTCTGAGTCTTGCTCTGTGGTCTGTCTGTGGACGGGTTTGACGCTGATGGACGGGTCTGAGTCTGATGGACGGGTCTGTGGATGGTCTCAGGCAGAGATACAGGGGAGAGGAAGATTCACAGAGGAAGGGGAAGAGGAGGATTCACAGAGGAAGGGGCCTGAGAAGGCTTTGTAGCCTCTCAGGGGGGAGGGATAAAGGAAGAGACACAGAGGACAATAGAAGATAGATTATTGAAAAATAAATGAAATAAAATATCAGACTAGCTTACCTGTAGCCTGCTGAAAGGAGAGAGAGGAAGATGTTGCTGGAGCCACAGAAGAGTTGCTGCCAGGAGGAGATACTGATCCAAGGCCTGTTTCACCTGTTGCTGTTGCTGCACAAGGTTAAGACGGAGGAGAGATGAGAGCCAAAGCGCCGAGAGAAGCTGTTTGCGAGCTCAAGAGTCCAGGGGGTGCAACGGACGCAGAAGGGGATAATGAAGGCTGCCGACGCCGGCAGTTTCACCGACGTCGGTCGAAGGGTCACCGACGTCGGCGGTCGCAGGATGGGCACAGAGGCTAAAAATAGCCTCTGCCCATTCTTGCACGCCGCCGAGCGAGGGGTCATGGGCAGAACGGTCGCAAGGTTGCCAAAATGGACGAGGGGGGATATAATGGTGAGATTTGGGCTAATAAATGCTAGGGGAAGGTGGAGGGATTCAAGGGAGGATCCAAGGAGGCAAGGGTAGGGTGGAAAAGGGGGCCTCAATTAATTAAAAGATGTTAATTTCTAATTAATAAGACCTAGGTGGGTTAGGGACCAAGGAGGACTAGGAGGGAGAAAGGACCAAGGGGGAGAACCAAGGTGCAGACACGTTTGCGGTGTCTACACGTGCATGAAAATGGAGGAAATAAGGCTAACTCTGGAAAAAGGGAAATTTTTCCCCTGGTCGCATCGAGACTGTAACAACTTTTATGTTTTAGGGAAAACGTAATGAAAATACGTTACAAACTTCGAATGATATCAGTTGAGCAAATATGAGAATGAGAAAAACCCATCTAAAAAATGAACTTAGAGAGAAAAAGGGTGAAATGAACAAGTTTTGCAGGGGTTGTTCCAAAAACTAGCTGAGCTAATTTTGGAAACAACAAAAGGCATTGTTATTCTTGTTACAACTCAAGTTATAAGCCAAATTATATAAGTTTCAAAAGAGGGAATGAGAGATATAGGTAGAATTTCATATAGTGATTTAATAAGTTAGTTTAATGGTAATGAGCAGACTGGAACTTCATGTATAGTAGATTCTAAGGGAAAATCAAAGGAGATTAGTAGAAATTCACTTCCTAAACCCTAGAAATTTGTTGCCAAGTGGGTACTCAAGTATATCATTTGTGAAGGGAAACACAATCTTTTAGGGGGAGATGCCATGAAAATGTTAATACATCTTAAGCATGGGAGACAAAACCCTCAATACAAAATTAATCTCCCATCCTTCTTATATGGTGCTCTACAAGTTATTTCTATAACCCACAATGCTACTCTTAGGCATCACAGCCTTATTCATCTCATTAGCCAACATCACTTCCTATAGCAAGAACAATAGGTCTGGGAGGAGTTTTAGAATAGTCTAGCATAGCAAATTCCAAATCTACCTGCATAAGAAACCCCAAATGTACCAAAAGAACACTCATCTCCACCTACTGCATTAGCTAAGAAAACAACAACAAGGAAAAATTCTTAGATTGTAATCTCCACAGAAATCCCTTCTTCTTCAAGAAGAATCACAAGGTCTCAAAACTATGAAATTTTAAGGTCCCCACAAAAACCTCATGAGTCTATAGTACAACTATTTCCCTTGTTAGGAAGAAGAAAATTGAGATGAAAGGTTGCTACACAACTTGAGAAGACCAAGGGTTTGGTGGTGAAGGAAAGCCAACCAAGTGTAGCTCAATGAGTAATTAAAAGAAGGAGGAGGCTCATTCAGATAGATGAAGATGAACAAGAAGATGTAGATATTTTAGATAGTCTTAAAATCGTGTTTCATTCCTCCATATATCAAAATATCCTTGAACCTACAAATATTGAATAAATTCCTTCTAAAAGGAACGCTCCAATCATAATGAAGGAGCCAATTCTAGAGGAAGAGCCACACACAACAGAGGAATTAAGTATGGTAGAACAATCACTTGTTCTAGTTCAAACTGCAATGGACAAAGGGAAAACTATATGTACCAATGAGAAAGGTGAATCATCTAATCTAAATTATCTTGTTCTATAGTTAAATTTGCATCTTTCTCAAGCTCAATCTCTTGAACAATAATAAATAGCTGACATTGCTAACTTGATCACTTAATTGCAAAACAAGGATCATCTCCACTCATTGTTGGTGTAGAAATTAGACACAACATCTATTGATCATGCATTAGAAGTTCACATATTAGAGGAAATAATAAAGGAACATGAAAATGAACAAATAGATCTTTAGATATATGTAGCAAATCTGAAGAAGGAAAATAAGAGATTGTAGAGTTTGGTAAACTCTTCTGAAGCACGTGTTGTTGTACCTTCTCATCCTAAGGTATTTGTTGACCATGGTTTCCAAACAAGTGATCCAAGTATTCCTCCCTTGAAAATACTATATCAAATTGAAGAATAATATTCTATACTTAAATATAAAAACAAAGATTCAACTTCTTCAAACAAACTCTTGGAAAATGAAAAGAAAGAATTAGAAGCTAAAGTCCCAGAGTTAGAAGAAAATTTGCAAGATGCATGCAAATTAGGGGAAACTCTTTTGGCATGTAGGAATCCTTCTCATGCATATAGTTTGTTTTTATTTAAACAATTTTGTATATGGTAGCTTCTATGTATCTCTTGTTATCTTCCTTACAAAATTTTTACAAATTTTCTATAGTGTTGAACCTGATCAGCAGGATTTGCTTTGTGAATTTTATTTTCATGACTTGATTCTAGGAGATCATGAGCATAATAAGTTTTTGATAAATCTTCATGTAAGAGAAGTTTAACTGAGAGCATTACATTCTACATTCAAAAATCAAATAGCATGGAAAGGCAAATTTGAGGACTATACAAATCATGCTAAAAGTACAAGATTGTGTGTTAGACCAGCCTTTCCTATTCCTAGATTAATCAAATAGAATTTTAAATATGATTTTATAGATGATGAAGCTAAAACACATTATTTACAGGATTTATATAATTGTGCTATTTATTTTGATTTGTTTTCAAGATAAATTTTTGATTCAGTGGTGGTTGTAAGTGTAAATAGATGGGACCAACTTTCAATGCCTCTTAAAAGATGAGAGCTCATGTCCCAAAATAACTTAAGATGGAGTATGAAGAGAGCATCATCAATTTTGGAAATCTTAATAAAGGTAATAAACTCTGGGGGAGAGTAGAAATGGATTGGCATGAGATATAGACTCCCTTTGCTGATCATACCTATTCTAGGATGGCAGAGTTGGGCTCCACAATCAAAGAAACAATTCAATATATGAAATCAAATGATTCAAACACATTAGGGATTTAATAGAAATTTAGACAAACATATAACAAATGAATTTGATGAATATGACTTGAGTAAGAGTTTGGAAAGTAGAAGCCAGAGCTATGAACACCAATAAATGTTTTCAATGGGACTTACAAAAGGTAAATGTTGGGGGAGATGATGAGCTCAAAATATGTCTCATTATTGACATGTTATTTCTCTCAATTCATCTCTCTAATGATATTATCTTATGCAAATCTTAGATTTTTAGATAGCTATTACATAGAAAATAGATATTTATCTTGTTTATATTGAACCAAAGACTAAGCCTTTACGTTTTCATTAATGTCTAATACATAGCATGTTTTAGTGGTTTTTTTTGTGAATAATGCTCAAGAAAAAGACATAGGAAATGTAAAGTGAATGTGCAATTTTGATCTTCATCCAACATAACTACAGACTCCATAGGCTTGGTTCTATGGACTTTGTAGGCTTGGTTCTATGGACTCTGTAGGCTCATTTCTATAGACTCTACAGGATTGTTTCTATGAACTCCATAGGCTTGATTCTATGAAATCTATAGGATTGTTTCTACAGACTCCACATGCTTACTTATATGGACTCTACAGGTTCATTCCTATCAACTCTGCAAGGTCAATTTTGAGAATTTTGTAAGGATATATCTATAAATGGGGAAGCTGGTGGCCAGATAGGATAAGTGAGAATCATTATAGCTAGAATCAAATAAAGAAAATAAGCACCTATTGTTTTGTAGGATTTATTTTTGATAAAGTTGTAAATATATTTGATCTTCAGATTATTATAGGATAAGATATCTATTTTATTAGAATAATTAGATCTCTTGGAAATGCAATCTCCTATCTTTGGATGAATGGATCGCCCAAGGAATCCTATTCCTTTGCATCCTATTTTGATTTGATTATATTAGTATAAAATGTAAGATTTTTATATATTATATAATTAGATATCAAATGATAGAGAGCAGATAATAGAGAAAAAGATCTGTATAAGCATATTATAGGTTTCAGCTAGATTATATTCATTTCATTTTTATGAATTAATACTTCAGTTCCTAGTATTGATTAATCTTTATTCCTGAGTCTAAGAGGTGCAAGGGCCCACTCTCCTTGGAAAAAGGAACTGTGTATGGTATTTATGTTATGTTTTACTAATTTGTTATTATAATTAATTAGAATCTTGTTACTCATAAATACATCGAAATAAATTCATAGTTTTAAAAAAAAAAAAATCAAATTTATTTCCTTCTAAGCAATGTGTGTTTTCCTTTACAACAAACATGTGAAACAAATTTCCTTTTGTTAGTGAAGAAGTGTAATTTTACTTTCCATGCAAACGTAAATAGGAGTGTGATATTTTACTTTTAGGAAAAGAGTGGATTGATTTGATTTCTTCCTTTTCATTAAAAGAGTGAATCACATAGTTTAGGACACATTTATTTCTCTAGTCAAAATTAGAATAGGACAATCAAACACCCCCACAAATAACCTTCTAGATATACCATCCCATACCTTACTACAGATAGCTTTGGACACCAGCCCTAGTTGATAAGACATTAATTGAATATTGATTAAATGATGAGTTAAATGACACTCATCATATACTACCACATACATGGATTTGAGGGAACCCATTACTCTACCAAACTATCTTTAAAAATGATCATAATAAAATATTTCATAAAACATATGAAAATGATCAGCTAACCATATAATAACATGAACACAATGTAACTCCTCTACATCCTTAGCCCATCCTTTAGCTATCCTATATGGTCACCATAGAATCTAGTCTCACATCAATTGATCTAATTTAATGCAATAATCCATATTAGTATGTGATATACTATGTGACACCACCCACCATGAAATAAAAACCTTAGGGTGGGCCCACCCTATCAAAGGGCCACCAATCAACCACACAATTGAAATGTGCTCATATTCCCATACATGCAAGAGTGTACTCTCACCTAGTCTATTAACCTATGTCTCTAAGAAAAACCTATATTAATATCTATACAAATGGTCTACAATGGTACTCAAAAAATAGAATATCACTCCTTGATACTCAATATGATGAATATTTTGGTACATATGATAGGTTATTAGTACCCACCAATATGAATAGCTATGAATGAATCCAATAAATAATAGATAAACCTCTGCAATCATATAAAATTATCTCTAACATACTAATAATCGACTCTACATCTACTAACCTATATCTAGTAAAGTATATATGAGACCTTTAAATATATCAAATGATAGAATTTATAAATAGCTTTACCCTATATAATATGATATATAACCTCAAAATATGATATACATCCTTCAAAGTGATCAACATTTCCTTTATTGAAAACCAGAAAGTGCAAGTGTTAGCATTTCATATCTAAGCTAATGTTTCATAAGATGGATATCATATGGGACCTATCATAACTGGACTACATATCCCAATCCATTATAATAAATAATGCCCCAATTAATTTCATCCAAACCATGCTCAAAAAGGGTAGAGAAATGTCTACCATGCAAAAACTCATCGATATGCACATCTTCTATGAAAGTAAAAAAATAAAAAACTTATATCATTTATCAATCTAAATCATTTAAAAAATATCTAAGGATAAAAATTTAAAAATCTAATGGATAATAGGATCAGACATTACCATTAATTTAATATGGTAGGTTAGGACACTGCCATAAAAAATTAGATACTACCATTGAAAGATCAATGATAGTGTCCTTAAAATTTCAAATACCAAACAATTTATTAAAAAAAATGCAAAATACCAAAAAATAGAATATACCAAAATATGCAAAGTTTATTCTAATTACCAACTCCCCAAGTTCTCATCCTCTTAAAGCATCCTAAAATATCTCAAATCACACTAGTCATATAACTCATCCATGAAGCATTTTGAAATATATTTAGAGCACAAATTTTTAAAAGCCCAAAATGAAAATAAAATGAAATTTTATTTTCAAAACTCATTATATAGTCATTGACCTCTCAATTATCAAAAATATAAAGGACCATATATTAAACACCATTTATCTGAATTCAAAACCACAAGCTATGTTTGGATCCATGTAATGATCCATTCCATACTATATTAAATTTAGAACTACTTTTCACACATCTAATATCACTTAATTTTTTTAATCCAACTTTGAAACCATTCAAATTTTAATATACCAATGTTTAACACTACCAAATTTTTTAGGCACATCACCAATATGAAATCAAATTCCATACATTTTATCTATATACATAAATATCTACTTCATCCTTTTGAGATGTGGTGAAAAATAGATTCTACTCCCCTTACCTTAAAATGAGGCATATCAATGAGGGTATGTCATAACATCAGACCTCTACATTTATGCAGTTTCTAGATTTCAGTGGGGGCATGTAATAAATAAATGACCTCCACACTTTTACACTTACTCATTATCTCTATATTTTATTGGGGGCATATCACAAATAAATGAATTCCACACTTACAAAATCTCTAGTTTAGTTCATGATTCATATTAATATTTGGGTCCGAAAACTCTATATATTGTCACTAATTTAGGATAAAGTTTCTTAGAATTAGGGTACTATTACTACATATATAATACAAATAAAACATATATATTTCTCACACCAGATATGATAGGGGTAATAATGAAGTTAATTATTTCTATTATTTACCAAATGCACTAATTTATATCCAATATTCACTAGATTATAGAATATTTTACTAGGATGCACTGATTACACTAGGAAGTACTATTATTTAACCATATTCGACTAAACAAGTTGGTTATTTTTATAGGTGAATTGATTAAATCATTAAACATTACCATATTTATAGGTTATATTGATTAAAACAACCAACCTCAACAAATTTATAGGATGAGCTTGATATAATCAATCACTCTACACCAAATTATATATTTTTACACTTGAGTTATGATGGTTGGGATGTAATACTATTGAAAACCATAGTACCACTCTCCTTATACAAATTTCAAGGCATGATCACCTCCAAAATCCATCTATTATAGATATGTCACTTCTAAGATACAACCCATATGACAAATTAGGTACTCACTCATTTTCCTAGCCATAAAATGGATGAGGTCTCAAGTCCATTTATAATTCTCTAGCTTCGATAGTGGAACTTATATTTTAGGATCGTCACTATGTATCACACACACAAGTGTATTCTATCCATGATCTTTTTTTATGTAGATACTTTGTGTTACTACTCATTTTTAGATTATATATGTTGATTACACTATGAGATGTTTAATTTTGTGGTAATATTCAAACAATAGGTTCATACAGAGCTCAATCAAAGATAAGGTGTTTCATACACATCAAAGTATGATTTTTTTCCATTTAAACTAATAATTTGATTTTTTACATTACTAGATTAAAGGGAGGTAAAATGTAGATACCCATATTTGGTATAAAAATAGTTTCATAGTATGTTTTCATAGATTGTTAAGCATATAATAGTGCAACCTCACATGAATCATTTTGGTTTATGTTCCTTGTTATCTATTCATTCATATCCTTTTTATTATTTAGTGTACCCTTTTATAGTGTACTTTAGGTAACCTTACCTATGTTATGATTATTTTGCATCTTTAGTCACTAGACACTACTAGTGGATTAGGACACTAGCCCTAATGGTAGTGTTTAGCTTTATATTTTTATGATTTTACGTACTTTTCATATTATGACTATTTTTTTATCCTTGTATGTTTATTTTATTATCATATTTTTGTGTAACACTAAGTTATAATTCAAAATCAAAGGGGTTCCATATAAATACATAGCTATGGTATAGCCTATTAAACTAAGCAAGATTCTCAATTAGAAGATACTTTATCTTATTCAAAATATTTTGATTTACATTATCCACAAAACTTCTAAAAAAATAAATTTGAAGTATTTAAAAGTTAGTTTCATTCACATTATTTTTACTAAGGGTTGTCATATGATAAATAACATATAGTTGAATAATCACCATTACACTCATACCTAGGAGGGAGACATACATGTGATTCTGAGGCCTTATTGGTTTTTAGCTTATCCTCTTTAAAAAAAATATGTAGGCTCTCTTGTGTTAGTCATATTTTACAACTAGGATTGGTTTTCAAAATCTATATAAAGGAGAAAAATATTAAAATATAAATTATTAAAAAAGCATACTATCATAAAAGAAAGGTAAAATATATTTTACAAATCAGATCACACCAAAGGATTTGATCTTAATTTTGTCACAGTTGCTATCCTATTTGAAGCTCAAAATACACAATTTGGCTCATGATAGAGAAAAGGTCCATTAGCGTGTGGTAGAATATTATATTGGGGTATGATGTTTATGATCATAATTATAGTCCAATTTCAATTACTTTTCATGATAACACCCAATCCTCATAGTATACAAATAGGCTTGTAAATAGCCCTAAGGAGTGGGGAACATAATGTGGGAAGGTAGGATAATTTTATTTTTCTTTTATGTATACTCCATGGGATGATATTTATAATTTACTTATTATTGAAAATTAAACTTATGATTTGGGGTTCTCTATGTCCTTGATGTCTAAAATTCTTAGCCTTGCCACTTTATTAGGGTGTCTTATTCCTATTGAGGAATATTTTTACTCTATTTTGGAAATAACCATTAACAATTTTTTTTTAAATTTATTTATATTTTACAATAATATAGTTAAGCACTACTTTGAATGTAAAAGGTATAAAATATTTTGACAATTTCACTTTTTAAATATGGAAAGTATTAAGAGAGATAAGATATTTGGTGGTTTACTATATTATATAGGTTTGACACTGAAGACATGCAATAATAAAGGAAGGAAAGTGGAATGTAAGTCACTAAAATTTACAACAAGAGTTATAGGATTACATATACACTAATGTCATCTTTTGGTCATTGTTATTTGACACTATGTTCTAAACTTGAGTGTATACATATAAAATTAAATTGTTCCATTATCTTCTACTAATTTATATTATTGATTACTAAATAACACCATATGATTTATTATAACATCATCCTAACATTTAACCTACAATTTCTACATCACACTAACCTTACCCATCATCTCATATCAATTAATCATCCTATTATTTTCTTCTTATCACATCATTTGGATTCTAATTAATGCTACAAAACATTTAGGAATTTAAAATTCCTCCACCATATACCTATAACTATCCAAACTAACCATTCCTAAAAATCATTTTTCTAATCACCATCTAATATTCATTAATTTTTCCTAATGGAATCTAGAACTCTCTAAGAGGCCTAGACCCCCTCACTAATCATTCTCTAGAATTCTTTTAGAATTGTATATTCCATAAAAAAATCTTATACCTTTATATCTCCATCCAAAATGGGTAGATATTGTCCATTAGTCTTCTCTGTGACCTTCTATATAACCACCTTCACTCCCATTAAAGTGGAACTAAAATGAACTAATGATCTTATGATACCACCTTGTCAAAGTTCAATCACCATTTCTAAAACAACTTGAGCTATTTTCAAGGAAATACAACATAACAAGAAATTATAAATTTCATCCATTATAATTTTGGGCCAAAATTTTAAAAAATAATTATCAATGATGATGTGGATAAGCCTTAAATGCATAATGAAAAAATCACATGTAGGAAGCTCAACTCAGGGCATGCAAAAATTTCCCCCTTATAGTTTTATAATTGTTGAATCAAGGAATTTAGGATTCCTACACCCAAGATAGTAATTACAACTTTCAATTTTTACCTTTTAATTTTATTTCTATAATTATCCACTATAACACTCAGAGTGGGATAAACAACATTTAATCTCAAATAGGTGCCATCCATGATTCTAAAAAACTAGTGTCATGTGTTGAGGCACATGATAATAATAATGTATGGAAGAATTTGAGAAAATGAGGCCTAACAAAATTTATGCTAAAGATAAAGGCCATGATGAATCTCTTTTTAAGGACTTTATCATCACCTATAACAAATAATCCATGAGTTTGACGAGAATGAAAATAATTGTGTTTGAATAAATTATGAGTGAAGACACTAGGATGCCATGCAAAGGAGTGAAATCATATAAAGATAAAAGTTTTAAGATGGATTTGATGCAAAAAAATAAGAAAGATGTAGTGTTGAAGAATGATAAAAAGGGTTTTCCCAAGTAGGACCTTCCTCATAAGTGGCCAGAGGTATGTTTACAAATCATGAAATATATGACCCTAGAAGGGAAGTATAATTTGTTATTTTCTCATCACTTTTTATTTTTTAATCATTTTTTGGGTTATAGAATCATATTTCCATGATAACTCCTTAAATCACTTGAAGCTACAACACTTGATTTCCAATCCAGTGATAAAAATGATATAATACACCATGAAATCATCCTCTTATTAATCCAAAAAGGTGAAAAACTACATGAGAAATCCATTCCCTTAGCTGAAGATTCCATGGTAGAAGACACTTATGTAAAAGACACCCCTCCTAAGAATACCCTAGTAGATGATCCTTATAATTAAAATAATGGACTACCATAAAATGAGGAAGGATCCCCAACCCAAACTCTCCTTAAATACTTCTCTCCATTGATAGTTTAAATCTCCTCAAACACCCTTTTGTGTTCTCCCAAGACTTATTGAGTAAAAAATCCATAACCATGACCATTGCATCACAAGGAGTGGTTAGTCCTAGAAGTAGATTCCTCAGTATTTTGGTGGACAATAAATCTAATTGGAAAAGGAAATTGGGTATTTTCTTCAAGAAAGTAGAAGGAATTGGGTTGACTATATATACCCTCATAAAATATTGGGATGAACTAAAGGAGGAAACAATCAAGCTCAAATAAGAGTTGGATAGTGAAAAAGAAAGGAGTGGGATAGGATCTCATAAAATACATACAACCTTCCCCAAAAGAGAAAATAAGAATTATAATCCCTTAGCCAAAGGTAAGATAAACCATTTTGGAGGGCCCTTCTAAACATAATCAAGGAAGAACCGATTAGGATCTGCTACTAGAGAAGAAAAAGGATAATAAACAATCCACTTTAAAGGATAGATCCATCTCTAATGAGGTCTAATTTTTTTGGGGTGTCTTTTATTTGTTATTTTATCTTTTATACATTCTTGTTGGTCATTATAAGTTATATTTTATAGTTGGTCTTCCACTTGGCATCCTGTGGGGATTGATATCATGACTTTATGTATTATTTTGTATAAAATTTTGGTTAATATATCCATATAAAACTAACTTTATTTTAACTATCAATTTAAAAAATTTAGTCTAATCAAGTCAACCTTGGATAAGGCCAATCATAAACTAGTAAAGTTATCACATCTCTTTAGCTAGTCTAACCTAGCAACCATAAAACCAATTTAAAATCACAATCTTATCTTAGCTCATTATCTAAGTAAAACCTAGGGATATCATACCCTAATCCCATCTAAATCAAAACTAGCACTCATCCAAATATCAAATTTACTCAAGAACACCTTATCAATCATCTAACCACATATCATGGTCCCATATCAAATACTCAAAACACATATTCAACCCAAATTTGATTTAATCAAGCTTATTATTCCTTTTTTTATCATCTTAAAACCTATATCAACTCCTCACATATTGATACCATACTTATCCCAACTCAAAAATGCCTTAGGATTTGACAAATAAGAAATACCAATGAACTTGACACTCTTTTATAGGGTTGGATGTTGAAGAGTTTTGAATGATGTCATGGTGATTTAATAGAGGTGTCCAAGTGAGTGGATGAAGTGCCTTGATAGTCTAAGTGATAATTATAAAGTGTGTAATGTGTTTATCCTAGTATGCTTGAAGTATGTCTAGTTGATATTCTATTTTGGCATGAATAGAGATGTTTAGGGATGAGTATGGAGTATTGAGCATGTGAAATAAGTCCCTAAGATGTTTTGTAAGCTTTGAGTGATTATGTTCATAAGTGTAATTCATATAGTTATCCATATTTTTTATCTAAACACTTTGGGTCTAGTGGTATAAAATATGAGTAGGTAGTTTTATGACATCACCATTTCCACATGGAAAAGAGTCTAGGGGAGTTGGTCATATTGTTGTGATCACATTAGTCCCTAATTTATATGCTCTAAATCTTAGGTCATCCATTAAATCACATCAAAAGATATGTAAGGATAAAGAATGGATCCCAAGTAGTTTGATAGTATTTTCCCATACTTAGCCAAATTTGTATGAGGCAAGAAAGAGTCAAGTAACCATATTACTGAAGTTATATCTCACACATGTGGAAATTATAGGAGAAGGTGATCATATGATTTTGTTAATTTTTATGCCTAGTTTCTTTGCACTAATTTTCAGAGCATGAAATAAACCACATCAAAATGTATTCATATACAAATTTGGGCTCCTAGGTTGTTTGACTATGTTTTTCCATACTTAGACAAATTTGCACATGATAAGAAAAGTTGAGTAGGCATTTTGATGTTGTTATATCTATCACGTTTGAAGGTTTCAAGAGAAATTGATCATATAGGTTTGTTCAATTTTGAGCCTAGTTGATTTTTGATAAATTTAAGATCAATAATAAAGCACGTCAAAATATATGCATGAGTAAATTTGGCCTTTTAAGTAAGTTTTGACATAGTTGGCTATGTGACAGAATATTTTGAGAAGGAATTTTAATGGAGATATATCTCACTCATGTGAAGGTTCCAGGTGTTGCTTAGTATATGGATGGATTCTACTATTTGAGGAGATCATATGTTCCAAATTTGAGATCATGCATCAAAGCACATAAAAATTTATTAAGTCTAAAATATGGCTTCTTAAACAGATTGCAAGGGTCCCCATACTTAGTCAGTTTTGCAAAAGGTAAAGATCAAGAAGTCTCAAGGAGATTGATAGGGCATGTTTGCTCCAAGTTGTCAAGAAGCAATGAGAAATGGTAAAAAGTGCATGTTTTTAATTACTGAGCAAAGGTAAAGGATAAAGATCAATTATGAGTGGGTGTTCATATATATTGATTGAATAGTGATCATTGCTAACTAAAAGACCTAGCTGATCCATAGAGATTGATGGTGTGTGATGAGTAAACATTGTAAGATTGCACGAGATGAAGTCAAAGTGACTAAGGTTTAACATTTGAGAATTAGTGCCTATGCATTACATTTTAGAAAATATCAATGGTTTGTAATTGATATAAGTAGTGAGGACATGAGATATGAGCTTAGTGTTTTATGTTTAATTGTGACTGATGTCATTTAAATATTAGAATTTAACAAAGAAAAAACTAGTGTCTAGTATTTAGGCCATATCTTTCAATCTACATAGAATTTACTCATGTTATAAAAAAAAGATGAAGAGGACTCCATGGCACATCTAATGAACCTAATTTAAATATATATAATTATGTATAGTCATATTTATGAAGTTTAAAATTTGATTGTGTGTTCATACTTGTTCTACAAGTGACCTGAGAAGGATGTTTGAGCTTTTGTTGATGTTATTTTGATGTTTCATGATGAATTAGCTATTTTGGTGTGTTTTATGCTCTATGTGGTTTTTATAGGTGTGATGAATCATTATTATTTATGAAAAAAGTTAATAAGTTGATTGTTTGTTTGTTCATAGTGTTCTTATGCACTAGGTAAATGATTGAGTTGTTTGGGCATATGTAGAGGTGAGCATGAGTGAATTTGATCATTTGAGGATGTCCTAAGGGACATAAGAAGTGGACCTATGTATTTAAAATTAATATTATGTTTAATTTTTTTGATGAAGTTCTAAATGGGTGAATAGGTATACATGAGACCTATAAGAGCTACAAGGACCTTATTAAAAGGTGTAACTGAATAAGGCTTACCCATAGATGTTATGGATGAGCTATGAAGATTTTTTGATCCATATATTTATGTGAAAGAAGCCTTAATTTTTAATTCAAGTGAAATGACCAACCAAGAATTTGATATTCATGATCACTCTATATATAGTGAAACCAAATGAGATGGTTTCAAGATTTGTAGAGACTTGTATGTGAGAGAGTTGGAGAGACAAGGAAAGGAGAGGAGAGTGAGAGTGCCTGGATATTAGGTTGATGATCATATAATATTAAAGACTATGTGTATGATTTCTAGGTCATGTGTTTAATGATAGTATAGTGTTCTTATAGTTTGAAGTTGTGCAAAGAGTTCTAAGTGTGCATATGAGGACTATTTGAGTGAAGGAGAGATATTTTGGAATGCCTATGTGAGAGGCATATATGAGTTAGAGATAAAGATTTTATGTAGTTGTCAAATTATTAGAGGTCCATCATTAGGTGTTGAAGACATCAATTATAAGGTGGAAGTGTTCATTTCAAGAAGGGTCTAAAGGATTTGATCTTCCTTAGGGGTAGTTGCTCCTTGTAAAATAGGGTTTCATGAAATAAATTTGGTCAAAAGGAATTGATAAAGGTTTTAGGTCAAAATGATTTTATCAAATAGGTGGTCATAATGACTTGATCATCTTAGGTAGAGGTTCTCCTTATGGAGCTGTTGTTTCACTAAAGGCCTTATGTCAGAAGGACTTGATCAGTCTCTTATTTTTTATCATCTTATATGATAGTAGTCCATGTTTTTGTATAACTGAGAGTGGGTTTTATTCCATAAGAGGTTTTACCATATATATTTTGTGTTGTGTATGTGGTCTTGAATAATGTTCATTATTCACTGTTATGAATGATTTGTATGCTTCATGAATGATTGTATTAAATGATTAAGTATTTGCAACGGTTTAGAAATTAAATTGGATTATTTACCACCATTTATTCACCCCCTATTAGTGGATTGTACCTCTAATAATTGGTATCAGATCAAGGTCCTTTGATAAAGTCTTGACAACTTGAAGGTGATCCAATGTACAATGGCTAATTAGAATTTGCAAGGTAGTTTCTCTACTAAGCAAGCATTGATGTTCAATGGATCCAATTATTCTTTTTGGATTTACAAGATGAAGACATAGATTATGTCCCTAGGATTTTATGTATGACAATATGTTTTGGATGGTTTTGTTGGTCTTGTTATTTCTCCATCTAGTGTTGCAGATAGGAAGCTATTTGATAACAACTCTAAAGTAATGAATGCCATCACTTGTGGTATTACAAACATTGGGTTCACCAAAGTAATTCTTTACACATCTACCAAGGAAATATAGGATAAATTGAAGACTATATTTGAAGGAGATTCAAAGGTTAAGTTGGAAAATTTGTAGACTCATCGAAGATAATTTGAGAGCCTCAAAATGAAAGAAGAAGATTTTGTGGCATCCTTTCTATAGAGAGTTGATGAGATTGTAAACACCATCAAAGGTATTGGAGATACCATTGAAGAGGATACTATATTTCAAAAGGTATTAAGGTCTTTATCCCTCAAGTTTAATCCAAAAGTATTTTCTGTAGAAAAAATTCACGATCTTACTTAGTTGAAGATGGAATAATTACATGTCATCCTTACTATACATGAGATGAGAGTAAATGATGATATACCACAAAATAATGAACCAAAATTAAAAATAGAGATGAATCCAAAAAGGGAGTTCCAAGGTAAGAAACCAAAAGAAGATGACATTTTAAATATTGATGAGGATGTACTAATTGCTTTGTTTAAAAGGAAATTAAAAATAGCTTCAGGCAAGTACAAGGGTAAGCTACCTTTAAAATGATTTAATTTATTGAGAGGTAGGACATTTTATTAATAAGTTACCTTATAAGTATGAGAAGGATATTGATGAAGAGAATGATCAAGGTCATGATGATGGAAAGATATCATTTAGGTCAAATAAAAATAGAAAAGGATTCAGAAGGTTTGACAATAAGAAGTATTCCAAAGACAATAAGAATATCTACACCAAATAGGATTGTAGTTCATCAGAAGATAGTGAAGTTAGTGACTTAGAGTATGATAATAAATATGATTGTCCTATTTAAGATGAAACCCTATTCATGGCTGAGAAAGGAAGTTGCTCACATCAAATGGAATTTACTTGGAGTGATTTAGGTGATGATAAATAAGAGGTAGATTGTGAGATTGAGTTGATGAATTCTATTGAAGATTTGAAGATAGAGAAGAAGGTCAATAAGAAGATGAAATCTAAACTAAAATATTATGAATAATAATTAAATATATTTAAGACAAGATTGATTGAAGACTCTAAATAATATGAAGGTATTATCATGTTCCTCAATTTTAAGTTAGAATCTATGTCTTCAAGTCTAATACCTAGAGAAAAAGAATGTTTAAGGTATGATTCTAAGATTATGTATTTGAAAGATGAATTAGAAATGTCTAAAAGCAAGGTCAAATAATTTATTAGGTTTGATAAAAGTTTTAATGATTAGGATTATCTTTTAAAGAGTCAAAAGTCTAATAGTGATAGATCTAGATTGGGTTTTAATGAAGAGGCCAAATTTTCATCTCAAGTTGACATGAAGATCAATAAGAGAAAGATAGATCAACCTTTGAAGACAAATAATTAGATAAGGAATGAAGGTGGTGGTAGATTGAAAATAAACAAATCAAACAACCAAACATCATGAGGTATGAAAATTTCAATGGTTATTGTAATACTTGTAATCAATTTGGTCATAGGGCTAAAGAATGCAAGAGACATATTAGAAATGAATTTGATTGGAACTATGATATGATTAATCAGTCAAAATGTGTGATCAAGGTTGAGTGTTTCAACTTTCATGATGTGAGACACTTTGAAAAATGTTTTCCTTTTAAGGTAAGACAAGCTGAGTTCCCCTTAATAAATGTTGAGTGCCACAATTGTTATGATATAAGACCCATTACATGATTTTGTCCAAATCTACAAAGGTAGAAATAACTTCTTGAAAAAAGTATGGTATGATTCAATTGTGAACATAGAGGTCACATTGCTAGGTTCTACAAGAAAAGGTTTATAAGTATAAAAAATTCAATCAGGTTTTACGAATGCAAGGAAGAAGGTAAGTTAACTCATGGAAACCAAAGGTGATAAGTATGAATCATGATGAGTCTACAAGTTTAGTTAATCTATTTTATATGGTGGAGAATGCTTCAAAAGTTGAATAATGCCAAGGGTTAGCATTGTTTGCTCATGTTGAGAATAAAGAGATCAATCTTAAAGATAAGACTAAAGTGATGGTTGAGGCTAGTTTTGAGGTAAGCATGGATACAAGTGAGCATCCTATTGTTTGTGAGCAAGTATCATGCAAAGAACATCAATTTTTAGTGCCTAATGATGAGGCTCTAAGATAAAAGGAATATTCTATAGATGAAAATGTATGTCATGAATCTATGTTATCTCCATGTATTGTCAATCCAATCATAGAGGATAATATTATAGTGAATGAGCATGTTGCTACTCTAAAGCCTAAGAAGAAGAAGAAATGCAAGTACAAGTACAAGGTGACTAAGTAAGAGAAAGAATATGAGGAGTTATGGGAAACTCCTAGTTTCACACCATGGTAGGTCACTGTGAATTAGGGTGTATCTACCTATGCTTCTTAAGAGACATTTTCTTATGGAGAAGCAAGTATGTATGCTCAAAATATTAATGCAAATTAGTAAAAAGGTCTCAGAAGGTAAGAGTTACTATGTATGTAGTTTCTATAATGTCAAAATGGGTGTTCTAGGTGGAATAATGAGATTAATGGAATGTAAATAAGAATTTTTATGCTCATAAAGGTATATAAACTTATTTATGATGTGTTTCATATGGTTCTATATCTTGATTATCTTATTTATGCCTTTTAGAAGTTTTTATACACTCTCAGGTCTATCTGTCTTGTTACAAATCAAAGCCATGGTATAGGAATTCAAGGTTCCTGAAGGTATGAAGGATAAATTATTGGTTTAAAAGAGGATTATGATTATCTCAAGGTGTGAAATAAGTTTCAAAGATGGATGTTAAACATAAGGAGGTTTGTTGACCTTGTTTATTTTAAGTTTCTAGGATTTTGGACTATGTTAGAAAAGTGTTTATCCCTATGAGTTGAGATTTGATGATTCTTAATATGTTAATGGGCCTAATGGGTTGTCAAATCAAGATTTATAAAGATTTTAAGTTTTGTGGATTTCATGTTATTTAAGTTTTTGTCAAGATGAAGGCCTAATTAGCTAGTAGGTTTGTGAAAGAAGTATGTTACAGTGGATGAAGTTTGTGATGAAAATTGGTGTACCTGAGGGGGTAGATGAGAATACTTTAGATATTTATTTTTAGGGATTTAAGATGTATCTACTGAAAGTTGTGGGCTCTACAAGTTTAGTCAGGACTACAAGGAGACTAGATAGGCCTAGTGTGAAGATTTGATGTTTTTGTTTTGTTTTTACAAAAGAGAAAGGCTTATATGATTTATGGTGAGTTATTAGGTTGGTTTAGAGAATGTTTTATAGTTTATGAATGGTATGAATATTTTTTGATGGTCATGGAAGTATCTTGTGAGAGAAGACTAGTAAACCTATATGGTGGTTCTTCATGGTGTATGGAGACCTAAAGATGATCAAATGATGAAATTTCTCAGAGGTGTTAGGGGGAGTACCTCTCAGGGGTTTCTTGGTGAGTTTCATCATGTTTTAGTGTTTTATGTGTTTTATCTTCAATAGTTATTGCATTTATGAAGAACAATGTTGGCATGGAGCAACAAGAAGTTTGTAAAGGCAAGAAAAGGTAGGCTCAAGGTAAGGGGGAGTTTGTATCATCTTTTTAAGATGGTCTTATTGGCCATGTTTGGCCCACATACCATACTATGCCTAATTTTAGAGTTCCTAATTAATTAATGAATTCAAATTATATGGATAAGCTTTGAATGGTGTGGGTGGAGTGAAGAGATCATGGAGCTCACAAAAACTATAGAAACCTTATAGAATTCTTAGGACAAACTAGAGATAATGTGGAACTCACTTCCTCTGCTCACTCCATCTATATTTTGTCCACACATTTGGTCCTAATAGCATAAAAATTTCACATAATGAGGATCAAGTAGGCTAGCTAACTTGTACATCTAATATCTCCATTCAAGAAGCCTTTTCAGGATAATGGATCAAATGGTTTTTCACCTTGTAGAATTAATAACATCTCTAGAAAGTTTGATGCCTTCATGAGTTTTGTGGTTCAAGTTAAAAGTCTGTAAAGTTAGTTTAAAAATGAAGGACGTATGTATAAGTGTCAAACATATACCCAGGAAAAATCCATATGAGTTTAAATTTGATGATTTATAGGATGTCAAAAATTGTTCTCATGGATGTCAAATGACATTCATGTGAATGTCAAATTTAATCTCCATGAACTAGCCATTGGGGTTCAAAAATCCTTGGTGGAGACCTAAGGAAAAGTAAATGGCTAACAAGTAGCATGTCCATAGGAGCTTAGATCAAGTCAAATGGCTAGTGGATCTAGGGGACTAATGATAAATAGAGCTCAAGGTGATGGGATCCAAAGATCTACATATTGTGATTAACTAGGTCCCAAGATCTGATGGTGCATGGAGATTGAGATAGCTAATACAAGAATGAGTTAGGACATTTTGGTGAAGGAAAATTAAATAAGATGAACCCAACTCTACAAGATAGTAAAATAATTTGAAATCAATCCTAACCAGAGTTGGTGAAAGAAGAAAAAATATGAGGGCTCAGTATAGACTCAGATTGGACTAGTTATTGGGAAAAGTACTATAATCTATAATAAAACCAATATATTTAGACTAGTTCTCCTCTATCGATAATTAGGTCCAAGTTCCAAGAAGAAGGGGATAAGTGGCCAATAAAAGATCATTTCAAGCCATGCCTCGACAAGCCACTAATTTAGAGAAGATATGACATGTCCTTAGCATTGAAAGACCTAAAAAATATTTCCTTCATGATAAGATATGATAGAATATCAATAGATCAGAGCTTGGGGATTTGAGAAGTAGTTGGATAATTCACTTTTGAATTTCCACCTTTGGCAAGCTCTTGTCTTCTAATACAACTTGTCAAAATTAGAATAACTCATAGGCCATCCATGAAAATGATCAAGATCCTATTCATAATGACTTGATTGGACAAAATCATTGTTTGAAATCTTACATCTCATTGGTTATCAAAATCAATGGGCTTTCTAAATTCCCCCCTCTTTCTCTTTCTTTTCTATAAATAGAGGCTTTAGGGATAAGAATATATATCTCTCCCTTATTTTGATAGAATATCTCTATCTTTCTCTTGGTTCCCTCCCTTGGTTAGACCAAAATCTACCAAGGAGGAATTTGTAACCTCTTGAAGTAAATAAAAGGATGTGATTTGATTTCATTGTCCTGGTATAGTGTGTACTTATCTCACCTAGATACTAGTTCATCTACTCATATGTGTTATGTTCTATATCCCTTGGTCTAATCCTACATGTGGTTACTGTGACTAGTTAGTGTCTTATTTTAGACCTCTCATTTATCTCCCTTAGCCTATATCATTTGGTAAGCCTCTACATGGATGTATAGTAGATAGTCAGATTCTAAACATAGCCTCTACTCATTTCATTAGTGTTCTTTGATTCAAGCAGGGAAGATCGACCTATAATTTTGGTGCATCACCTATTAGATTTCTTAGAATCCATTATCCTTTTCTAACCCTTTTCCCATCAAGCTCTAGGAATATTTTTAGTTTAGGTGAGCATAAAGGCGGAATTGGACTACTCCATAGGTTTAGCCCTATCACAGGATATGTACAACCCAGGTTATCCCCATTTTATAGCTCAACTAGGGGAAGCCTTAAAACAACTTCTCCTAAGGGTGCAAGTTGAATCTATAAATGGTCATTTCTTATTGATGGAATTTTTAGGGCCTTAGGATCAATTGGTGCCTCCTTTGTCATTATGTCAAACGGGGAAAATTTCATATTAGGGAGTGATTGAAGAGAGAGAAGGAAGGTGAGTTGTTTGATGGGTGTTGACATCAATGAAAAAGGGGTGGAATGTTGGATAGTTGTCATTCATGTCATGATGATTTCATGGAGGTGTTCAAGTGAGTGGATGAAGTGCCTTGATAGTCTAAGTGACAATGACAAAGTGTGTAATGTGCTTGTCCTAGTATGCTTGAAGTATGCTTGGTTGATCTTTTGTTTTGGCATGGATAGAGATGTTCAAGGATGAGTATGGAGTATTGAGAATTTATAATAGCTCCCTTGTATGTTTTATAATCTTTGAGTGCTTGTGTTCATAAGTGGAATTCATCTAGTTGTCCATAGTTTTTATCTAGACACATTAGGTCTAGTGGCAGAAAAGTTGAGTAGGCAATTTGATGACATCACCATTTCCATGTGGAAATGAGTCAAGGGGAGTTGGTCATATGGTTTTGATAAAATTATTCCATATTTTTTATGAGCTAAATATTAGGTCATCTACTAAGGCATGTTAAAATATATGTAAGGACAAAGTTGGGATCCCAAGTAATTTGATAGTATTTTCCAATACTTAGCCAAATTTACATGAGGAAAGAAAGAGCGAGTAAAAATATTGATGAAGTTATCTATCACATATGTCGATGTTTCAGGAGAAGGTGATCATATGGGTTTGTTTAATTTTATGCCTAGTTTCTTTCTACTACTTTTTAGATCATGTGATAAAATCTATCAAAAGATATGAATATGAAAAGTGGGGTTCCCAAGCTATTTGACTATGTTTTTCCATATCCAAATTTTCATATGATAAGAAAAGTTGAGTAGGCATTTTTATGGTGGTATATCTTGCACATGTGAAGGTGTCGAGATAAACTGATCATATAGGTTTATTTAATTTTAAGCCTAACTAATTTGTTCTAAATTTTAGATAATGTGATAAAGTGCATCAAAACATATGCATGATCAAAGTTGGCCTTCCAGGAAAGTTTTGACAAAGTTTGCTTTATGATAGAATATTTTGAGAAGTCATTTTAATAGAGATGTATCTTACTCATGTGAAGGTTTCAGGAGCTACTTAGTATATGGATGGATTATCCCATGTGAGGAAATCATATGGTCTAAATTTGAGATCATGTATCAAAGTGAGAAAAAAGTTATTAAGGCTCAAATATGGCTTCTCAAATAGATTACAAGTGTCCTCAGTCAATTTTTCAAGAGGTAAAGACTGAGCAAGTATCAAAGAGATCGATGGAGTGCATTTTCTCCAAGATATAAAGAATAAACAAGATGGTAATAAGTGTATGGTATTTAATGAATAATAAAATGTAAAGGATAAATATCAATGGTGAGAGGGTGTTACATATTTATCAAATGATGAGCATTTCTAGCTAAAAGACCTGGTTGACTCAAAGAAATCGAGGGTGTATGATGAGTCAACATTGAAAGATTGCACAAGATGAGGTCAAAGTGACTAAGGTTTAACATTTAAATATTAATAGCTATGAATTAAAGTTTGGACAAGATCAATGGTGTGTAATTTATCTAGTCAATGAGGACATGATATGAAAGCTTAGTGTTCAAGGTTTAACTATGACCATTATTTAAATATTCAAATTTAACAAAAAAAACTAGTGTTTGGTCTTTGGGCCATATCTTTTGATCTAGATAGAATTTACTCATGATGTAAAAATCAAAGATGAAGAGGAATCCATGATTCATCTAATGAATTTGATTTGAAGATTAAGAAATATGTATATTCATATTTATGAAGGTTCAAATTTGATTTCATGTTTGTGTTTATTTTGCAAGTGACCCAAGAAGGATGTTTGAGCTTGTGTTAATGTTGTTTTAATGTTTCATGACGAATTATATATTTGGGAGTGTTTTATACTATATGGATATGCTATATGTAGTTTTTAGAGGTGTAATAAATCATTATTATATATGATCAAAAGTTAATAAGTTGATTGTGTGTTTGATTATAGTGTTCCTATGTACTAGGTTAGTGATTGAGTTGTTTGAGCATATGTAGAGGTGAGCATGAGTGAGTGTGATCATTTGAGGATGTAAAAGGGGACATAAGGAGTGTATATATTTATTTATAAGTGGTCTTGTGTTTATTTATTTTCTCTATGAATTTCTAAATGGGTGAATAGGTCTCCATGGGACCTATAAGAGCTACAAGGGCCTTATTAAAAGGTGTAGATGTTTAAGGGTGACCCATAGGTGATATGGCTGAATTATAAATATTGCTTTGAGTCATGTCTTGATGTCAAAGAAGACTTAAGGTTAATTCAAGTGTAATGGTTGACTTAGAAGTTGATATTCATGATTTTTCTTTATATAGTGAAACCAAATGAGATGGTTTCTATATTTGTAGAAATTTGTATGTTAGAGAGTTAGAGAGTGAAGGAAAGGAGAGGAGAGTGAGAGTGCCTAGATATTGGGTTGATGAGAATATAATATTAAGGACTATGTATATGATGTGTAGGTCATGTTTTTTATGATAGTATAGTGTTCTTGAAGTTTGAAGTTGTGCAAATATATTTAAGTGTGCATATGAGGACTATTTGAGTGAAGGAGAGAGATTGTGGAATGCCTATGTGAGAGGCCTATATGAGTTAGAGAGAGAGTTTTTGTAGTTTTTAGATAATAATAGGTTCATCATCAAGTGTTGAAGACATTAGTTCTAAGGTGGAAGTGTTCATTTAAAGGAGGGCTTAAAGGATTTGATCTTCCTTAGGGGAAGTTGCTCCTTGTGAAAAAGGGTTTCACTAAAGACCTTTGGTCAAAAGGACTTGATCATCTTAAGGGAAGGTTCTATTTATGGAACTTCTATTTCACTAAATGCATTAGGTTATAAATACTTGACCTTGGTTCTTGATTAGAAGGACTTAATCAGTCTATAGGACAATAGGCCATGTGCTTATAGGCTTTAGAGTGGGTTTTATTCCCCAAGAGTAGTTCCCACGTAGATCTTGTGTTGTGTATGTGATCTTGCATTATGTTCATTTTTCACTGCTATGAATGATATGTATGCTTCATGAATGATTTTATTGAATGCTTAAGTATTTTCAAGGGTTTGTAAATTGAATTGGATTGTTTGCCACCATTTATTCACCCCCCTTCTTAGTGGATTTTATCTCTAACATGGGAAATTTTATGATAATTATGAAGGAAACCTTATTGATATATATGCACATAATCAATATGTATAATATGACTTGATAAATTCTAAATGAGGTAAAACCCAACTATAATAATACATCTAGGAAAATAGGGATGAATTATTTCTTTAGATTTTTGAGGTAGGATCTTGAATCCCTCCAAATTTTGATTGACATAATATTTAATACATAATCTAAATCCTTAAAAGACATAGGGCTAAACCAATCCATAAACATTTTCAATATAAATTAAAATAATCCCAAGCCAAAATTGTAAATATCATCTATGAAAAACATGAAAAATGGAAATACACCTTGGAATACCAAATAAAACATGATCACAAATAAGCCTTATTTGAGCACCTCAAATAAATCACCCAATAATAAGTGACATCATAGGTTTAAAATAGACCTCAAAACTAATAGGCCTTAGACTCTTATGAATTCATCTAAAACCATTACACCTCTCATAAACTAAAATCAAATCAAGTTTATACATCATACATCATCATATATCCATTTGTCGAATCCCATATTCACCAAGGAATGGAAAGCAATGAAATATGTTCTCCAAGGAATAGAGACAGAGCCATACAATGAGTACAAAATTGATCATCTATATCCTTACCCACTTGACATGGACGTCTTATTCACTACTTTCCCATGTCACTTTGAACTTCTTAAATTTTAAAAATATAAAGAAAATATATATCCACAAGAACATATAAAATAATTTTTTATGTCCTATAAAGAAGTGGTGTATGGTGAAGATTATATGCTTAGGTTTATCCTACATAGTCTTGGGGGACTTGCCTTGTAATGGTTT
Source organism: Torreya grandis (assembly GCA_037957365.1). Taxonomy (NCBI): domain Eukaryota; kingdom Viridiplantae; phylum Streptophyta; class Pinopsida; order Cupressales; family Taxaceae; genus Torreya; species Torreya grandis. The sequence continues at coordinate 1,320,063 of JARHVA010003728.1, forward strand.
ATAAACTTACCTAAAGGATTAATCACATAATTTGGGCATTTAAGTAAGAAAATTTTCAAACATTTATCATATAATGTGGAGCACAAAATCACCTTATTAGATCTATATAATGTTTCTATTGAGGGTAAAAGTGGGTGTTAAAGGGACCTAACTTTTAAAATGTTATCAATCTTGTGAATTCCCATAAGAATAGATAAATTAAATATCCCAAGGAAAAAAACATCCTAAAATAACAAAAAAAAAAAAAAAACACAACAAAATAATAGCACACACTTAGACCAAGCCAGCTTTTGAAGTAATCAGCTATTGAAGATTTTCTAGTTTTCATAAACATTAGTACATTATTCTATCATATTCTTGAGGTTTTTATCAATGAATCTATTAATTATAACCTCTACACTACCAATGGAGATTTGTTTGAGCATTTTTTAAGGTCTAGTTCCTTTAGTAATCTCTTCTTTATTATTAAAGCATATGAAAAGTCCTTCCATTATATTGATGGAATTATCGATAGTTACTTTGCTAAAGTTGACCAAGATAGAATGCTTATCTTAAAGGTCTTTATTTTAAATTTTTAGATTATAGACTTGGTTAATGAGTGATTCAATCATGGAAAATAGTTCAATCTCCTTTTCCTTCATGCAATTGAGCCCATCCTTTTTATTTAGTTTGCTAATTTCTTGCTTCAAGCAAGTATGTTATTTCATAAACCATCTGAGAAAGGCTTTGTGAATATTGAATTCATATTCCAATTCTTCCATTTTTCTATATATTTTGACATATTATACCATTGTTTTAGGATCCAAATTGTTATGAGTGTTAGAGGGTGGCTCCCCCCTTGTCATCATTCATTTCTTACCCAACTCTACCACTAGACCCCAAATTTAATTATTTTTCTTTCTCAAGAGAAGATGTGGCAATGATTGGGTTTATTTGTGTTGGATTCATATGTTTATCATCAATAACCTCAAGAACAACCACATAAATGTTCTCATGCTAAAAATGATATTCAAACCAATGTTCCATATGCCCCATAGAGGGAGACACCTCAAATTGCTTCCTAGGTATAAGCCTAGTATTGCTACAAATAATTATAGCATAATGCCTAATCATAATAGTATATTGAGGCTCTATCCCTCTACCATATGCTATGTTATATAGGGCCACATTACTAGAGGATCCCATTGAAGATAGTGCTCTTTAACTATACCCTAGGGTTTAAGATGAAGATCTTGAAAGAACTTATAAATAAGGAAAATGACTACTTGATGAAGTGACTCCTTTTTTTTCCCCTACTTAACCTCCAAGACTAAGTGTTATAATGAATTCAAGATAAAATATGGAATACTAATGGTAATTTTATGGTGAAGGTAATTCAATAATGAAAAATCATGGTAATGAATGACCTTATTACGCCCATCCAAAGTTACATACCTGATTAACTATTCAACAACCATATGGAATGGGGTAGGAATATATTACCTATTGAACCCCCTTGAAAATGTGCAAGGAACTCATCACCCTCAAGTAATTTTTATTTTTCATTATCAAAACCCTTAGTAATCTTGTTATATTTACACTCTTCAATTTTGAGCCTACTGACTCTAGCAATGAGCTCCTCATTGATCTCCATCAAGATATTCCTAATAAAAAACACTCTATTTCTCTAGTTCTTAGAAAATTGATGGGATAGATGTTTTTTGATGCCAAAAATATGGTTGATGAAGTTAGTGATGCCACAAGTGTGGAGGATCTCGCAAACCTCTATTTTGTTTTATGTTATCTATTGATAGTGTCTCTAGCCTATTCAAATCACCACCCATTTTGGAATGCAGACCCACAAACCCCTTTAAATATAATGTTAAATATAGGAATGGATAATTTTTTTCATCATTCTTAAAATGATGGTTATTTATTGAAATTTTTTTCCCATTTTTAGTCCCAAAAATAATTGGATATTATCTTCATTACCAATCTAAATCACAAATTAGATATTCAACTACAATTACATTATGTCACTACATTTAATGAGATTGTTAAAAAAATGATTCAAGTTTAAAAGTATCTCATTTCCAAGGGGATAGTAAAAATATTTTCAAAAATTGATCAAACTCAACCCTCATTAGAAAAACCAAAGTTATTCAATTAGAACAAAATTTTCATTGGTGATGAAGTGGTAGATGTGTTTTGATAAACACATCCCCTTTCAAAATAAGAAAATGGGACCTATACATTACATAATTTGAAAAAAAAAATGCCCTTTATTGAGCTCAATATGATCCTCATCCATTTCTAAACCTTTGATGCCTATTTTATTCCTAGTTTTTAAAAATATTTGATGTAACTGATGATAGTTTGTTCTCTTGTATTTGAAAATATTTCACAAATTTTTGTGTTGAAAAATTTTAGTCCCATTATGATTTTGATATATTTTTCATAAATTTTTTTGATAATTCATTTTTTCTTATATAAAATAGTTTTATAGGTAATTCCTATATTCCTAGATGTCACTCTCCTATAATCCTTTTAGCTAAAAGGTAAGGGTCCCTTTGACAAAAAAGTGATTTAGAAATTGACTTAGCCTTTTATTAGTTTTCACATCCTAGATGTGTTACGTTTTTATAAGCACTATGATTCCCCAATAAAAATGTAAGAGAACCATGTATACCTATTACATCCTTGAGAGGCTTGATCTAATGAGAGAGCACCATGTGTAACAAGTAACCCCAAGGTTGTCAGAGTTGTTAGATCCTTGGGAGGCCTAGTCCAATGGGATAGTTTCATGTTTACCAAGTATACATAAAGGTTTTAGAGATGTCATATCCATGAGACGACTGATTTAATGAGAGAGTTTCATGTGTACTAAGTACACCTAGAGGTGTCAGAGTAATCTAAGCCATGTGAGGCCCAACTAAGTAAGAAAGTACCATGTGTACTTACATACACCCAATTGAAAAAATGTCCCAAAACACTAAAAAATTATTCAAAAAATAGTATATATTAGGATTCTGATAATCCAATGATAAAATGATACATTTAGTTAGTAAACTCAAATAGCCAACTCATATAGTTAGAGATATCAATATGTAGGGGCCCACTACAACCAATCATCACAATATGTATCAAGGGTACCACTATCTAAGTGATAAGTGGTTAGTCTCATGGGGCCATGAGGGATAAAATTAGGCATGATACTCATGTGATCCTAGTAGTTATTAGCATAGATGGGACTAGATTATGATGCTACACCTAAAAGAGTTTCATTGCAACCAACCAAATTAAATTTGGTCTATTTTTCAAAAATTAAAGTGGATCTAATTATAGAAAATAATAATTCAAAATGAGGCCATTGAATCAAATTTTAATTCATACGACATGATTCTATGAATCTTGATCAAGAAGGAAAATTGGTGGCATAAGAATTGGAATGTCAACATGATGCCTTAAAGTAGTCATTAAGTGGTTTTCCACTAGTTTCAAGTTGATGCTCCTTGTGGTATCAATGGGGGGATGTGCTATCATGAATCTAGGTCCTTTATCTTATTTTCTTTGTCTATTATGGGAGCATAATTGTAATAATTATCTTTAATTATTTTGAGCCACTATGGCTAAAAGTGGGATTTCATGTTATGTGGAGGTGTATTCCATATTTTCTCTATATATGTAACTTCACAACTTCTTGTTAAGGTCAAAATTTGTGTAAAAAAATATAAGAAGATTAATACATGTTTTATTTTTTTCACTGTGTTTTATATTATGAATGTTTCCAATTTTTAGTGTTAAAGTAAATGATATTAATGTTAGAAATTTTAATATGTGTCTTTCTAAAATATATGCAATAATTATGATGGGATAATTGAATTTGGTTACATTTACATATTGAGAATTGGTATATATTTATTCATAATAAACATCAATTACACATATATCTTCATTTTAATGTTATGGGTTTGAAGTAGAGAAATATTTTTAAGACTCAGATGATGGAGGCTTGGTAACTTGTTCCTTTTGAGAGGCTTTAACATAATCATGATGACACATTTTGATCATAGCATCATGGTTGAATGTATCTCCTAACATATAAGAAACAATAAATTTAGAGAGCCTAAGACATGTTTCATGAGAAAAACCCACATCAACATGAAACCAACAATTTTTTTAGGATCATACCATGTAGGTGAATTATTAGTATAGGTGGAAGGTTTAGAAGGAGATAATAGTTGCTTCATTTTTTGTACCACTAATGGTGTATGGGAATATTGGGGATTATTAAATTGAACTACTCTTGTTTTTATTTGAAGAGGATTGCTAGTAATATCATTAATGGAATTTTGGAAAGATACCTTGATGGTTTATGGTTGGGCTCAAATTATTTCATAAGAAAGTCATATCTTTTATCTTGATCAATAATGTAATTTACAGTTTGTGGATAAAAAGTTTGAACCTTTTATTGAATTTAAGGTGTTAAGGAAATTTTAAAGAGTTTAAATAGGTTATTGTCAGATTTGTGAGCCAAATATTTCCATTATTTAATAAATTCATGAGCTGATTCAAAAGGATATTGTTTAGCATTGATAAAGTGGCTAAGATATTTTTTAGGAAGATCACTGTGTTGAAATTATTTTATAGAGGATTTATTAGATCCATGAGTTTCCATATGGAATGTTTATGTATTTTATTATACCATTCTAATACATCTCCTATGAATGTCTTGGCTAGAATTTTAGTGGTATTAAAGGTATTTTTTTGAATCCCCTCTCTGTAGAAATTACCAAATGCTTTAAGAAAAATTTTAGGTTCTTTAGTCCTATCATATTTAATTTTTGGATAGATATTACATATCAATATAAACAATAAAGGGAAATAGAGGTTTATTTTGGATATTTTTAATCATCTTTTTATGCATAAGGGATTGGGGAATGATATTTCTCATGACATCTCTAAGAGGTAAAGGGATAAAATTTGGCTATTTTGAGGTAAGAAAATATGAAGTTGATTAGTCATGTTTACTAAATCATGTTTCATTTTCATCATTTGAGAATTATTATATGCTTGCATAATATTCACTTGTTGAACTATTTATGCAAGAATTTGAGAGGTGTCAATTGGTTTATTGGGATTATTAGTGTTTAATGATGAATTATTAGGGTTGGTAGGAGGAGAATTCCATAAAATGTTATTAGGGGATGGGTTATTGGGTGAATTATTATTTGGTTTAGGGTTATTGGTGTTTAAGAGATTTCCTATAGGGTTATTAGTTAAGCTTGTGTCAATTACCCTTACAATATAATAAGATGATTTTGAGAGATAATTATCTTGAGAAGTATGAAATGGATTTGATCCATTAGTATCATCAGTTAGGATAATTTTAACCATATTACATTCCAAATATGAAGGTTTAAATAAGGTACACCAAGAGTGATCATCTTATTGGGTGTTTAAGATATGGAAATAATACCCCATATACCATCTAAATGGATTAAGGTTGTCCAAAAATATTCTAATAATAGATTTCATGATGTTTAATATGAGGATATAATAATAAAAATAAGATATGAAAAATTGGAAAAAATTTGGCTAGGTACTGAACTAGATTGGCTAAGTAAGATTTCAAGATAAAGAACTAAATTAGTCAAGTGGTATAGGGTCAACTGAGATGACTAAGTTTAGAAGGGATACCAATATAATATATAGGAAAAGACATAGTTGAGTGAGTTTAATGTGTTTTTAAGGATTAAAAACATGGTATCTAGGAAATTACATAGTCAAGTGGGTCAACTATGTTATATGGGGAAGAATTGAAGACTAGCTTGTGAGAGATTAGGTTGAATAGGATGATTGTGTCATGTAGAAAGGAAAATAGACTAATATATGAGAGACTAGGTTTTTAAAAACACTATTTATTATAGAGAGGAAATTATAACAACATGTGAGAGACTAGATTAAATAGAAAAACTTTGTCCTATAGAAAGTAAAATAGACAAGTCTGTGAGTGACTAGGTCGAATAAGATGACTATGTCCCATAATAGGGAGAACTATAAAAGACATAGTTGAGTAGGTTGATTATGTTATGAGGCAAAATTTAGTTTTTTAAATTTATGAATCTAGATGATATAGTGTGAATTATAAGAGAAATTGACATAAAAACATAGGCAACTAGGTCAACCCAGTCGATCTAGTTGTGGCACATAACAAAAACCATGTAAGAATGTTAGCTAATATAAGTTTTATAATATAACATATAATTGACAAATAGAAAGTAAAAATGCTAAAAATATAAATTCTAATCTATGTGGGCATTCTTAAATGTTTTAAATTATATCTTTTAAAAATAAACATGATAGGGTGTTGTATTTAAAAAGGAACTAGAAAAGTAAGTTAAATTTTGTTTGAGGTTGTTAAATCTAAATGGAATATGTATTAGTTTTAGTAATGGCTTGTTATTGGGGATTACACCCTCACTTCACAATCCCATAGTGATAAGGGGTTTGAGCTCTTTTCCAATAGATACCCTCAACCATATATTTATACTCAACCAATAAATTGAGTCGAATTCCCCTTTGGTGATGAAATCCAAGTAGGTAGACCTTGGGTAGATTTTATTTAATGATTTTTGATATTTTTTGGTTTAGAAGTGTGTGATTAAAATAAAATTAGTGTGACTAAATAAATAAATCAAACATTCCTATATAGATTATGTGTGCTAATATAAGAAAAAAATTAGTAAAGTGGAAGATGATTTAATTACTATCAATGTGGGTTAATTCCTTTTTTTAAAGATTATAAGGTCAATTGGGTTGATTGAGAATGTAAATAGTATAAAACATAATTGACTAGATCAATTTTGTATATTAAAGATAAGGCCAAAGAAACATAATCAAACAAGTCAACTAAGTCTCCAAGGCAAAAAGAAACTATATAACTAATGTAATCCAATCGACTTAGATTGATATAGGGTTATAGTTTTATAGAATGAAAAATGTGAAACATAGGAATGTAATGAATGAAATAAATGATTGATTTAGTGAAAATGAACCTAATGATTTTAATGATGTTGAATTTGTTATTTTTATAATGTGTTATCCATATGAATATTTTAACTTGGTAATAGAGTTGATTGGGATGAATGAGTTTGAAAATATATATGCAAAGAATAAGACTAATTCAATTAGATCAATCCAGTTACCTATGGTTCAAGATGACTTACCCAAAGCTAAACATAGTCGATTAGATCAACTATGTGTTAAATATATGCATATAATGTTAGACTAAGTTGATAAACTCAATACAACAATGCAAAATTAAATAAATAATAAATGATAATAAATGAAATCATGAAATAAACCTATAAGGGTTAGTTCATGTCATGTTAACCAAAATGTATACAAGGGAAAGAGTTGATCTACAAATCAATCCTAACTCAGACAAAATAAATCAAACTAACCCTTCCACTTGTTAGTACACTTATGCAATTGGGGTCATGAAAAATATGGATTAACCAGACCTAAATAAAGAGTTTATTACCACATAATGTCACTAAAGAGAGGTTTGGATCCTCTAATTGAGAAATACCACACAATAACCCTAACTAGGTCCTATGGTTTCTAACAAAATAAAATAGTAAATATAATCTAGTGATCATCAAAGCTTATGGTACAAATGGGGGATAATAAAAATAAAATTAACCATGCAAAGAATAAATCTACTCAAGTCAATGTAGAGGTAATTCTCATGCATGGAGATATAAATACATTTACAATCTATTACTTGTGAAATTCTAGTTACCAAAATAGAGGAGTAAGAGTTAAGAATACTTACTTTGAAGATGAACCCATCAAGGCTCAATATCTCCCTTGGTCAATGGTGATTTGATAGAGGTTGTTTTGGTTCACAAGTATAATAAATATAGGCTATAACATTTCTCCTATGCATCTAATAAATTTCCATAAGAAAATATTCTTCGCTCAAAGTGTAAACCCTATGTAATGACTCTTCAAGTAGAATGGTGGAAGATAAAATTGTAAAGAAGTGTAAATGAATTATTCTCTCCATATCTCATGAAAATGGGGTAAAGGATGTGTATATATATCTATATCTAACCCTAAACCCTTCAAAAGTTTTAATCAACATAATTAACCTAGTCAACCTAGTTATTTAGGAAATAGAGCATTTAGATCCTAGACTAAGTCAACTAGGTTAACTCAGTCCCATAATGTACTCAATTCCTAGAATAGGGTTGACCCATTAAACTAAGTTCATAGGATGATAAAAATATGTTTTGGCTTAAGTAGTGGCTATTTAAAGTAGTGAATTATTTGAGGAGAGTATAAGGGAGGTGTCAAATCTTATGGAAATGTATAGAAGGGACTTGTGTTGGTTTTAAGTGGTGGTATAGGAAACAAAAATATTAAAAAGAACCAATGGTTTACCCACCCCTTTCTTGGTGTATCCATTAAGGTGTGAACTCAAACAAATTGAGACTTGATAGGTTTGGGTAAGAGAGAGCATCAATAATTGATATAGTTTAAAAATATTTTGTGTATAAAGGTACCACTTTTAAGACTAGGATTCATTGATAAAGTTAAAATTACATTTGAAATTTGATGAATTTTTCAAAAAAAATTGATAACTTATTATTTTGGAGTTGTATTTAAAACAAATCTAAAACCTTATAAATCTTTCATGGGGTGGTTCCACTACAGAACCCAATTAGTTATCTCAAGAACCAACTAATATTTATTACTAACAATATCATTTAATTTTACTAATAAGACATAAAATATAAATTAAACTTGGATCAACCAAACCAATAGTGTGCATGATTTGTGTGAATCAGAAGAAAGGCAAAAAAACCTAAAAGACTCAAATTGATCACATTTAGATCTAGCTAGTATTACAAAAAGGGCACCTGCATCAAATTTAGACACTTGCATCAATGTAACTATCCATATCTAACACAAGAATCTGAGGCCATAAATAGAATATTCATAAAATATACTAATTGATCCAAGATCATCTTAAAATCTACTTCTAACATTTTTTAGATCATACCTACATGAGCAGAGTAATCTAGTTAAGTAGTTGTTATTCATATTCATTATAATGTCTATCAATAGTTGTAATTTAGTATTTTTAGTAATATAAAATGTATAACTTGATAATATCATTTATCTAAGTTTATATTTGGTGACCCAAATTTTATTCTTTTATTCCTTTTTTATGACTTTGAATTTTTTGTATATAGGTAATATAAAATGTTAAGAAAAAAATCATTTTAAAATGAAAGATAAATAAGACTTATTCACTCATCTCAATAACATCAAGGACTTAATGGATGTATTTTTGTATGTTATAATAAATGAAATTAGTAAACATGACAAGGCTAAGGCATTCTCCCTTAATGATAGTGAATCCTTAGGTGGTACTATAAATGATTTCATATCAATTACTCTCCCATTGAAATCATAATCACTTCATACTTATAATGGGGGCATGGGTTATGTATTTACATATTTTTCCCCTAAAATCAATCCTAATATTATTACATTCCCATGGGAAACATTAGAACTTCAACCCAATTACCATTTTTGATTCTTATATAAACTAAAATTAAGGGTACGCTTCCTTTGGTGAATTAAAAAAATTTAAACCTTGGTGATTAAAATGTGAAATATATTTTCTAAACTATAAAACATTTTCAAGCTAAAGTTACAAATATTGAGAAAAATTCTATGAATTCACCTTATGCAATTGATTCACATGATGTGTTTCATAACCCTATTTCTCTAAGAATGTATTTACATCCCTATCCAACTAGTTTTTTCACCTAATTCACACTTTATGATGGTAATATTTATCACTAACAAAATATTATAGATTTCTATATGGTATGCCTTGATCAATCCTCAAATGATAAAACTATGATTAAACTATTTCCTATGGATGATATTTATGGATTATATAACATATTACTCTTGTACACTTGGTAAAATTAGACACTGGTTATTTTTATTAGTTATGGACCTATTATCAACCCAAGATAGACCCTTTAAATTAGATTTTTCAAATCTGATTCAAACTTAGACTAACATGGGAATGGTCTAAAGGATGTGGATGACCTTATAACTAGACTAGACCTATATATTATGGGGCTAACTCCGCTGATGTATCAATTCAGACTCAATTCACTAATACCTATTACTATTAGGTGAAAAGTGATATAAAGTGTATAATATATACCTAATCTAAGGGGTGGCGATGCACTAATAGGATTATTCAACCACTTAATTAGACTCCTAATAACAATAGTGAACAAGAAATGAACTAAAACATTATCTCCAATAAATCTTAACTAACAATATTTAATATGAAGGTCATAATTAGTTACTATAACTTATAGGTAAAGTGTGAGAGGCCTATCTTGAGGCACTTACAACTATATTACACTCCAAACATGATCACCAAACTTTTAAACTTCATATAACCCGTATAAGGTAACTAATCAAGATATAGGTGTGCCATGAACATTCTAAGGTAATATTTATACCAATTATCACATAAAAACAAGAATATACAAACTGTAAACTAATCATGGATATGTTTTAATAGTTTATTCATCAATCCAAGAGGTCTATCAATTACAAAACTAGTCAAAATTTCCTCATACCTAGGTGATGGATACAAATCAAGGCCTTAAGACTTGAATATATAGCATGGCTAGAGAGAGAGAGAGAGAGAGAGAGAGAGAGAGAGAGAGAGAGAGAGAGAGAGAGAGAGAGAGAGAGAGAGAGAGAGAGAGAGAGAGAGAGAGAGAGAGAGAGAGATAATGGTGTGGGTATGAGATTAATAGGTCATAAATGACCATAATAAAATAATACTATATCTACAAATAATCTTCATAACTCCTTCCATGCATTGGTCTTCTTGATAGTCTTTTAATGAGACCTTAACCATTGAAGTGTGGTGGCGGAGGTTGTAACTAACCTATTTGATTGCTTCAAAGTATGAACATACACAAGGAGAGGAAATTTAATTACATATATGTAAGTTACTAAGTGGATTTAATGTGTAATTACATTATTCCATTCATGCATATGGACCAAACTAGAAAACTACCTTCAAACTATCCTTATGGTTATGGAGTTTATTTTTTCACCCCTATCATACATTTCATGTGTAAATATTCTACATTTAAATCCTCCAATATTATCTCTATTCCATTTTTCAACTTTCTTTGTTGATCAAGTAGGCCTAGTAGGCCACTAGGCATAGTTACATAGTGTTTATGTTTGAATAGCCATGGAAAACTTGTATTAAACCTTTAGATAATATGAGTAGGTGGGATTTAGGTCTAAAAAAATGTCCCATACCATGAAATTAGACTTATTTACTATTTCACAATTGAAAATTTATGAAAATAGGTTATTAGATCAACTTATGTTTCACATCTATAAACTAGCCATTTGGAGAAGAGTTACATAGGCAACAAGTCTTAAACCTAACCCTCCAATGATTGATATATTTTAAAAATGCTCTACACCCTAAAAACCTCATAAAACATTAAAAAAGTAAAATTTTATGATAATTATGTAAAGTGATCATAAAAACTAGTATTATGGATAGGGTTTCCTCTGAGTTCTCTTTGTGGTTCAAATGTTGTTAGGGTTATTTAGGAGTGTTTGGTTGCCAAAATCTTCACTTTTCTTAGGTCAAGTCTATGTTAGGGTTTAATTAGGGTTTTAGAGGTCTACCATATTAAACATAGTTAATAAATATGATATATATAATACCAAACTTATGGTCATGGATGTTTAATAAATAAACCCCGTTTAAAACTCCTAAAATGTTTTTGTTCTCATGAAATTTTTGTGTGGAGATACGAGTAGAATATGGTGGACCTTGCACTCCTCGCAATCCATCTAGAATTATTAGTAGTCTTAGCATTCATTAATAGATATGGGTCCCTAAAATACACCCACTCTTCCATGTATTTTTAGCCCATATGGGTGTAAAAATTTAGCTAGGAGTGTTTTCCTCGAGCTCTTATTCTCTAAAAGATCTAAGCATTTGAATAAGGAACTTGAGCTGGCTACTTGGACTATGTAGTTCGAGGTGCAATTCAAGACTCAAAGTAACATTTTTATAATTTAATTTGATTTATTAATTATACATATAACCTAATAAAACCTATTATACCTCTTCATGAGGTCCACTCTACCCAGGAAGGTCTAAGCATACTTCCATGGTGGTGTGGGCCGTTTAGGCCTTAAGACTAGCTTTAGGCCTAAAAGGCCTAATACTGAGTTTTAAGGGTTTAAATGGATTGTATATGGTTTTACAGACTAAATATCATAAAAATACCCCCTTAATAAATCATTTATAGAATCTTCAACATCCCTCAGATGCTCAAACTTTAACTATGTGTTCACTATTCATATGAGACTGCTTGTAGGTCTCACTATTTTACTTGTTTGTCTGAGAGTGATGTGATAGTAGTATGGAATATGAGAATTTCATTTTAAAATATATATTTTATGTATTTTTAACTCCCATAAAACATATCTAGGTTTTACAACACCCTCAAGTCTAAGTTCTCTTACAACTCTTTCTACACATTATCATACAACAGTCTTAGGGTTTGGTAAAAATCATGCCTATGTAAGCCTTGGGCTAGGTTTAGTGTTATTTATACCTTGGTTGATGATATAAGAATTAATTTTCCTTAATTTTTTTTCCATAACTCCCTCCTTAATATGTTTTTATCCCAACTATCTCTTAAAAAAATGGAAGCTTCTAGTTCATGCACACGTGTTTAGGCCTAATTAGGCTTAATAGGCCTCTTTGAATCATTGGATTCATTCCATAAAAATAATAGGATATACTAGTGTGGGAAAAATAATATTTATTTAATGGATAATTACATAATCCTTTTCTCATATTTATGCTTATATTTTCACTATCTTGTCGATGACCCTATCTATAGATATCAATATTGCATCTTGGATGAGTGTGGTGACTAAGTCTACCTGCTAGTCTAGGTGTTTAGTAGTAATAGGGGGTATGATTATGCCTTCCCATCCTTAGAGAATTTATTTTTTAGTATTTTATTTCTTATATCATACCTTTAAGGTTAGAAACATACACTTACTTGAGGCTTGCTCCTAATTCTATTACTTGCATGCACTCACATAGTCAAGTCTCTACAACCCTTAGGATTGAATTTAATGCTATGTATGTCATATTTAGAGGAATTTATGACATAAAAATTGTCATGTATATTCCATAAAAGGTTTCCATCTTTATATCACTTCAAAATCAAATGCATTCAGTTTAATGTATACTGGTTTGCTTAGGCATATTATGACTAATACGCTTGAGTAGACCATGACATTTAGTTGAGTGTTCCTATATTAAATTTGAGGTTTTCATGATTATAAAACACATATTTCACATTTATTACCTCCCTTAACTTTCTTCATTAATAAAAATCCATCACATTTCACATTCTAAACTAAGACCCTAGTTATAGGGGATAATTGGGTTTTTGACTCTATATAGGTGTGTTTAGTATTTCCTTTATCAAATAGAGATATTAATAGCCATGAATACCATATTTAATATCCCATAATTCATATTTAAATATCCTTAGGTATTAGACACTCCTTTCTATATGGCTTCATAGTTCAACCTTCCTTCTAGTAACTATGCTTATAGGTGACTTTCCTACTTTTCAAGACTGTGAGTGTAACATTTTAGGGACAGACTGTGAACACTATATTATTATCAAAAGTTTTATTTTCATTTTCATAACCTACCTATTATTATTTTTACTCTCAATATATTTTTTTGTGTTCAATTTATCCTCATCTTCAGTCGGGCCTATAGGTGGTTCTCTAGGCCTAGACCATATGTGCTCCTTTGAGAAAGGATGGGTAGGTTGGTATCTGATTGGGCCATGATATTTAAATTTATATTCTTATCATATAAATATATGTCCCATCACTAAGGTTATTATACATTTAAAACTTCATCTTAACATCTAAATTCCTCTCCTTGTCTTGCACAAGGCCTATGGATGGTTCTATGGAGGGAAGCCTCTCAAGGGCTCAGAGATGAGAATAGGCTTGAGTAGAGGTTAGTGAGAAATATGATGATAAAAAAATATATCATGAATCATTAGGTGAGGCCATTTATCATTACAATTTATCTTGATTTTTAATTAAACTTACTTATTCACACCTATAAGGGATAAAACATTATGTATATTATAGTCACACTAAAATAAGATTTGAAAGGTCTATTTGATCATCTAGTGGTTTGGTTGAGTTTAAAATGTATAAAAATTATGTAAGTCTTTAAATATTCCATTATATTTTTTAAAACACTAGTCACCTCCATTTTTATGTACTAAATAATCTACCATTAGGAGCAACGCTACCTATTGTTTGTAAATGGAAGAAACTTAGATGATTCCTACTCCCCTAGCTTCACACATATGAAATAAGGGTGGATGGTGATGAAGGTGAGCTATGAAAACCTCTAGATCACACATCAAACATTTATTTTCAAAAATATTTCCAATATACACCAAAATTTATGCACTTCTAAACCTTGCATAGATGAAGAAGCTCACTAGAGTGCTCAATTTGTTAATGTTCAGCCATAAAGATCAGGGCATGAACCTATAGATAAATGTCATGGATGAGAAGGTCTAGGAACCCCTTTCCTCTAATAAAAGAGACTATCTCCCCATTTTCTCTCTCCTTTCCATACTAACCACAATATTAAAAACTTTCATGGGCTGAAAAAGAGCTTGGTTAAAGGGAGAGGTTAGTTTTTGACCTATTTGACATTATCTAACCATGTAATTTATTCTAGACATCTGTCATAAGTTACTCTACAATCTATGACCCCCATCTATATTTAATGACCGTATAGCTCCATATAATTTACAAAAGAAACCTAAAAATCCTTCTCCTATATTTTATCCATGATTTCAACCTTAAACTACCATTAAAGGATGAAGAGAGGAAAAGCATGAGTTAAATAACAATTCAAACTAAGTGGTACAATAGGAGTTAAAGGATTCATATTTGGCATATGTAGGACCCATTTGGCTAGCGAGGAGTAGAAATGGGTCTTAAAAGGAATTTTTATGATGCAAAACACCTAGTGGGTGATATTATGATGAGAATGGGACCCTTTCAAGACCCTTTTTAACAATGACACACTAGTATATTACCTTTTTTTATATATTTTACAAGGTAAATTGACTCATGTGATACATTTAAAGGTCTTGAAAGGGATAATGAGGCTCTGTGATAGACTTGAATATTCAAACCATGGAAAATGATCTTGACACACTTCACTAAGATTTACAACATGAACTAAAAGGAGCTTAGACACTATTCATACTACTAGTAAGGCGTGATCTCATCTTTAAATGACCTAAATAATTTTAAATCTTATGAAAAATAGGATCCTCAATCTTATAAAACTAATTCAACTTTTACTAAGGATCTGTAAGCCTATCAAACATGTTTAAGGCCATGCATATAGGCCTGATAAGGAACATGATAGATTTATTAATCACTCCATGACCACTATAACCAATGTCATGTCACCAAATATACTAAAGGTAGCCATGACATAATGGATTCATAATTTGGCTTGAACACATACCACGACACTCTTAACAAGTCTTAAATACTTTCAATAGACATTTATGAGACCATGATAGTTTAGGACTATAGATAATATTAGAGGGGTTGTCATGCAAGTTTTTGATGGTAGGGGTTGACATTTGGCCTATGAGGCCAAAATTTCAACATTTTTTGGTGACTTTGAGAGGTGACCAATGTGATGGTCAATAAAATCCACTAAATTTCCATGACAATGATGACTTATCATGACTCATGACTTGGATGACCACCTCATAGGACTTCAACAAAAACCACAAAATACACATAAAGGACACTAAATAAATAAAATCTAAACCTAAGAAAAAACAAGGTAAGACACCAACAATAAGGAAACTAACTAAAAACTCATGCTAACCACTATGGAAACAAGAAACAACACTACAAACAACTAACTTGAGATTAACTTATTTCCTTTGGGATTGAATGGAAAACTTCTTTGGTGTCTATGTCATGATGAGGTCTGATCATGATGTCTTAATTTGAGTCAAATTAGTCATTTCTCAATGAATGAGGGCTCCCACTTATAACTAGAGGCATGGGCATGCTCATGGCTTCTTTGGAAAATAGTTGGACTTTCTAGATCCATCTCCAAGTGCATGGGTTGACTAGGTGAGTCAAGCACCCAATCATACTCATTCCAAACTTGCCTTCCTTGAATAATCAACATTAATTATACCTCATTCATGAGCTACTCTTGAATTTTGATTCTCTCATTCAATGATTGTTTTGACAACTCAACTGTAAGGCTTTTTTTCATTCCTTCATTTTGTATACACAAAATATTTTCAAACTTTTATTGATTAATTACACTATATCTTATAAGAACCTATTGAGTCTCAATCTCTCTAATTACATACCTTACGGGGTGCATCGAGAAAGCGGTGGGCAAACCAATGGTGATTCATAATATTATTGTTCTTTTTCCCACTTTTCATTGACACACTTCTCTCCTAAAACCATTTACCCTAAGCTTTTTCTTCTTAGTCCTACCTATTATAGTCTTTTCCTCTTTCCATTCATCTTTTTATTTCTTTAAAATCCTTTTTGACTATCAATTGTATTAAGTTGAGTGGGTTGACTCAGTATAGTTTATGGGCATTCTTTACTTTCTTGGTTTGTCAACGTTTCATATGACCTAGCTTAGACTTAGTAAAAAGTCCCCAAAAACACACTAGGTAAACTAGGTCAACCCTATATAGCTGACATTTCTAGAAGGATTCAGGGAAATATCTACCTATATATACAAGTTCATTTCCCACCATTTCAATAGAGAATAATTATTAACAAATAAGTGTGAGTGAACATCTACTTATTGACCATTTTACTTGAAGATTAAATCTTATGGTTCCATACTTTCATTGGAGATATCGATATTGTCTTGTGGAGAAGTATTTTGGATCCTTAGGTAGGTTGTATAGCCTACAAATGATTTATCTTGGTTATCCTTACATACCACAACAATCTCTTATGAATCACCTTGGCTAAAGGAGTGATTGAGGCTCAGTGGGTTGATATTCAAAGGTAAGTATTCCTAACTTTATTTCTTCTTTGTAAGAGTAGATAGATAATGCATTTTTATTCTTTTCTCCATGTATTTAAGATTATATATACATTGATGTGAGTATATGTCTTCTAATACATGTTTAGCTTAGTTGTTTGTTTAATTATTTCTAACCCCCACTTTGTGCCACAAGCTTTAGTGTGTATTAGATTAGATTTTAATTTATTTTTATTAGAATATAGAGTCAACATTTAAAGCCTTAAGAATCCATTAGGGTTATTATGTGATTGCATTAGACTATAGGCTTTTGAACCCTTCCTAGCATTATGTGTTGTGAAAAGTGATGTCATAATCAGGTCTAGCAAATACCCATATTGGTCATGCTCCCACTTAACAAGTATAACCCCAATCAGAAGTGTAGGTGTGATCTATCTTTTCTAATCTAGGATTAATTCATAGACATGATGCATTTCTGATTGCATACATTCTAGTGAACCTGACATGAACTAACCCTTGCAAGATTTGTTCACTTTTTCCTTCATTGATTTTGATCATCATTTATATCATATATTTTAACATTCTATATTGATTATATCAACTTAATTCTCTATCTCTATGCATAGGTTATATGAATAGATAATTAGATTGACCTAATGGACCCAATGTATGTTTCTATCATTTCAAACACCCAATTCATCCTAAATGGTTGACCCAATTGACCCCTTATAGTTCCAATAATTTTTAATAGGTTTTTGTATAGGTTGATTAATATTATCAACCCAATTTTCAAGTTTTTCAAGCATACTTCTAGGTTTTAGATTTTTGTATAGCTTGATTAATATTATCAACCCAATTTTCAAGTTTTTCAAGCATACTTCTAGGTTTTATATCATCATTCTTCTTCATTACATCTCTTGTCCACCAAGGTTCCTTTATACTTCTCTATTTCTCTATTTTATGTATTTCATTTCATGTTTTATAGTCTTCAAAAATGCCCTTGTATAGTCAATTGGATCGACCCTACCAATCCAGTTCTATGTTATGTGTGTTGTATAAAATAACTAGATCAACACTACCAACCCAATTAATTTTTAAAACTTTCTTTTGTAATACAGGTTAAACCTTGTCAATCATATTATATATTTTATTCATATAGTGTTCACACTATACCTTGTTTCAAAGTTGGAATTAACTTCATATCTACTAGTAATTAGCTCACACATTTCTTTTATTGTTACTTGCATGCTTAGAATAGTTGACATAGTTTAATTAGAGGATTTTTAATTTATCACTTAGTTTCACTATTTCTATTTTATGCACACATATCTAAATCAAAAAACATAAAAAATCACTTAAACATTTGTCTACCCTAGGTCAACCTACTTGGATTTCATCACCAAGAGGGAAGCCAACTTGATACTCTAGTCAAGTATAAATCATGGTTAATTGTATCTTTTAGCTAAGCACCTAAAAACCTTATCACTGTAGTGTGTGAAGTGAGGGGATAGGCCCCAATACCAAGAATGTATCATTGCCACTACAGTCATTTTCAACCCAAACTACTTGAAACCATATTTATATATTTATGTAGTACCTTGCTTATAACCATCTTCCAATTATATTTTATCATCATTCTGAATAATATAATAAACAATTAGGTTGACCAATTAGTTATCTCTACTTTTCAAGTTTTTTGCTTTATATTTGCTAAATTATATGCACAAAACCTTGCATTAGCTAGTGTTGGTGCAAGATTTTACTTTGTGTTTCAATTATATTGGCCAACATTAATCCAATTGGGTGTTTGTTTCCTTTCAACACTTACTACTTTTCATCATTTACAAAGTTAGCTTATTTTATTTTACAATATCCTTTTAGATTTCTTAAGTTCCATGTTTTATGTACTAGATTGACCCAGTCAACCCAATGTTTTTTCTACCTTCTACAAACTATAATGGATCGACCTAATTGACCTTGTATAGTTTAATAATCCCTATTTCTATATTGGGTTGATATATTTGACCTTGTACTATTTCAATCACCTCTTTTGACCTTTTCTTTTTCATCTCTCTTATTTCTCCTTCATCATGGACTTTATATTAGATAATTATACTGAGTCAATCAACAAACATGATGGACTTTACCAATCCTAATAGGGTCTCCTATAGATAGAGTAGGGATCCTCTTTTAGATGCTAGTAATGTTCATATTTCCACTCATACAATGAACTATATGACCCCTCCTCATACCTCTTCACAACATAATCCTCTTTTCTAATTATAAAACCAACCTGAGTTAGAGTATACTCCCAAAATGTTTTTCTTTATTATGAATTTCTTCAACATAAAGGAAAGGATCCTTCTACCCTTTATAACATCATGATTAATGGTCAAATTTAAGAGTCTCATTCACCTAATAATACATTCCATATAGGATTTGTAGGTACCACTTTATTTGTTTCTCAACCTCTTCCTTCAATTTTGATTCCTTGTTATGACATGTCATCTTCTTCTCTAATCTCTTCCACCTCCATGCCTAGTATATCAACTAACATGACAGGTTCTACATCTAGTGGGACTCTCATAATTTCCACTATCCTTAATCCTTCCACTAATTCATTGTTTTATACCCAAATAAATCATGCTTATAGTGCTTCTTCCTCTCAACCATTCACTAGTATATCTTTTATTTCACAAGAAAATTTTACTACTAGTGCCTCACATTCTCATAATTTTTCTCAAACTCATAACAACACTAATAGTGGTACCCAAACCACTACTACCAACACAAATAATAATTCTAATGCTTCTAATGCTAATTAAACACATCAAATTTTATTAAAAACTCTTAATGAAATTAATATATTTCAATATCATAACATAAATCAAATGATAAGAATACAAAACCACCATCTTAACCTTCAATATAATCCACAACTAATGGCTTGGGGCACACATAATAAAAATGTTCCACCTCCTCCTCTTCAATATTCTCAAGGAAATATCATTCCTCACCTATTTTTTTAAATAAAACCATTAAACATTTACAAAATGAACCTCTCACTATTCAAATTGCCAATATTGATATAGAAGGTATAACACCTATGATTTATTATAGTGGATCAACTGATCCTACGCTTCACCTAAAAACATTTGTAAGTCTTCACAAGGATTGAGTCAGATTAAAAATATTTTACACTACCAAGATCTTATCCAAGACCCTCATGACTGATGACTTGGATTGGCACAATCAACTTAGATCTCATCCCATTTCTCATTTGGAGGAAAATTCTTTAGTTTAAGAATTCCAAACTAGTGATCTTCCTGAGAACACTTTGGCCCATTTCATTAATTTTAAACAACATGAGAATGAAACTACACAATCCTTTGTTAAGATATGGAAGACTTCTTCAAAAAAATGTGAACTTAACATAGTGTATGACAATATTTTTCATCTCTTACAAATGCACTTTTTCCTAAATTATAATATCAAGTTCACATTCTCTCTATACGTACGTTGGAGGAGGCTATTGACCAAGCTAAAAGACATGATTTTATAGTACATTATATTAAAACCACCCTAACCTTATACAGGTCCTTATTTATTACTTAAGAATAAAGACCATAATATCACCAATGATGGTGTTACTGAGTCTTATGACACCATTCACAATGTTTAAGCTATCATTCCTAACCCTTCTTTGGAACCACCTTCTTCTTCTCAACAATATACCAATCCTCATTTCTCTTCACCCAATAAAATTAATGTTCACAAACCTTTATCCTTAGATAAATTCCTTAAGTGTCTACCTAAGCCTCTTTCACAAGAACTTAACCCTACTCATCCTATGAAATTCTGGTATGATCCTAACAAATTTTTTTGGTTTCATGCTAGTTGGGGTTATTCTAATTAGACTTGTAGACAACTTCATAATTTAGCTATAGATTTTTTTTTCTTGGACCTAATTTTGATCATGATTCCATTATCCATAAGCATCAATAACCCTATGAGATTAATTTTAAGGACTATAAATAAAATGACAAAACTCAAGCCTTGATTCAAGAAAATGCTCATTTTGCTACCTATAAATATTCTTTACCTAATCATAAAATTATCCAAGTCAATCAAGATAATCCCACCTCTTCTACCAATAATGTATATAGTCTTGTTGAATCAAATTATGAATAAAATATGGTTAACATGACTAATATATGAATGGTGGTGTATTTCATTGATTCCCAAACTATCTATATTGCTCTTCCACATAAGACATATCATGTTATCCAAGATTCTTTGCCAACTTATTTAAATGAGTTAGGGAAAGAAGACCACTTTACTTTTGATGACCCAATTTATGATTCTCCCTTAGATAACACATCTCATTCTATTTCTACCATTCTTCCATCATTTTCCAATACTAATGATAATAAAGCTTCTTCTAACACTTTTTCTTCTTCTATTTCTCAAAATCAACTTAAACCAACCAGTTCATCATCTCAAAATGACTTACCATCTTATTTTAAAACTTCTTCTTTTTATAAACAAAAATTCCAATGTGTTTTCGATCCTCCTTCTAAGGATCTCCAGAACCATTAAGCACCTATATCTAACAAACTTGTTATGGGTTATGATGAGTGGGATACCATTATAGATATCACTAATCTCCCATCCCAAATTATATTCCTTGAGCTTATGAAGACTTCTCCATGTCATAAAAACCACCTCATGTAACCCCTATTCAAGATGAATGTCCCTCATCCTCCCCTAGCAGGATGAGAGGGACCTTTATTCAGTTTCAAAGATAGTATTTTGAAATAAAGTGAAGATATGCCTATCCACATTGATGAGACCATAGACACTTATTTTTCTCTAAAATTTCCCATAATGTTTATGATTCTTGATGAGATTATACTTGAATGATCCTCCTTTATTCATTATAATTTAAATAGGTGATATCTAATTCAATCATGCATTGATTGATGAGGGTTATGGCACCTATGCCACTTCTCTCAATTTCATTAAGACCCTTAGGTATTCTGAATGCAATTTCAAGTCTATACGCCTCACATGCCAAGGATCCAATAAAAGGAAAATGCCTCCTCTAGGTTGCATGTAGATTCCAATTAATATTCCACCTATCACCATTCATGTGAAGGTGATGATCTTCAACTTCCCCCTTTCATATAACATCTTGCTTGGTAGGCCATTTACTCATCGCATGAGAGCTATTGCTTCTTTTACCTACCAATGTATTAAATTCCCACATAATGGATCCATTTATAGGATTCAAGGTGACACTAACCATTATAATTTCAAATAATTCCAAGATCATGGTGTCTTTAAGATGCTTAGTCTTGAACCTTTGCCAAGTGTTTCATTTTATGAGTCTTAGTGTCTCATCTTTCCTATCAATTTAACACATGGTTACAATGGGCATCCTGAGTTCATTGGTAACATTCCTCCTAAAATTTTAGATTTTGATGATGATGATCCCAATGATATTAATATAAATATCAAAAATTTCAATATCTCACCTCATATTATCTCATAGCTTCCTACTTCCTTATAGCCTCATTCCCATAAACCTCCTTGCGATGACATTCTTGTATTATTAACTAAGACTAGGCATTTTATTCATCATGCTTCATGTTGAACACAACTATCTACAAAGAGGGGGGATGAATCAGTTGATGAGATAAAAATAGTTGATTTAAACTTTTAGAGGAAATAAAAATTCATATGCAAATCAAATAACAGATGCCAAAATCACACACACACATAGAAACACATTACACTAAATTTATATGTGAAAAACCCAAAGGGAAAGATCACATTGACAAAAGCTACTAGAATCTACTATTCTAATCAAACCTCATAGTTAAACACGTCACTAGTAAAACCTCATAGGTTACATTTAAGGACAGTTATGTTAAGGAGACACCAATCCCCTAACTGAGCACTGACTCAATTTTTTTGATGGCACAAACCAATCAAAACTTATGAATCTATAACTCCAATATAAAAGATTGATTCACAAATGAATCTAATTCAATTTATTCATTACAAGTCTAGTCTATAACTACTTACTCTCTACTCATTCTCTACTTAGTCTCTATCCTTTTCTCTTTCATTCTATGACTACATACATCTAGATATATTCTATTTAGACACATTTCATTCACTTTTTTTTTGTTTTCCTTTTACTCTATTTGCATACATCTTCAATAGACAACCTTTTAGTCACTCTCAAATTTGCAAAGACAATAGCTCATCCAAAATCTTTTAGATGTTGTGTATATATAATGAATCTTAAATTTTCATGTCACCAATTATGTTCACACTTCAATTGCACTTATTTTGGACTCTTCTCAATAATGACTTAACCTGTTGATATCTTATGTCTCAATTCATGCTCTTCACTAAAATGTTTAAGTCTCTTTACTATTTATAAAAACTATTGGATTTAACTCATAAATTCCCAGCCTCCTTAATAATCAACTAATTAGATCAATTAATCTTGAAATTCATATAACCATATCAAATTTATCATCAGATCTTGTCTATTTCTCCACTTAACCATTAGAACAAATTAAATGTAAGCCTTTGATTTATTTCTTCATGCCATCTCTAACTATTGAGATACTTTTTGCATCTCATTATTTCCTATATAGTAGGATCTATTTCACTCCTTTTGATTTATTCAAATATGTTCTATCCATAATCTCCCACTAAATTAGTAACCATAAATCACCTTGTCACACTATCTCATTTCACTCTATTGGATTTTTCTCATCCAAATTTCCATGTGCCATTTGATCTATGGATATTTATGATATTGATATTGGCTTGGTCATTAAACTTTGACATGTTGACTTCATCTCGCTTATCATGAATTTGATGAGAGATTTCACTCTATTAGATCTTTCCAAACTTGCTTGGACTTTAACACACCTTAACTCTTCAACATTTTAAAAAGGCCCTACAATATTACACACTTATCCTTCGACAATGTTACAAGTGACATATTAAAAACTTTTGGTTGGATCACATACCATTTGAAGCTTTGATAAAGTACCCTTCAAGAATTTGTAAACTATCTTTTGAAACTTTGTGAGTGTCCCCTATCCTTCGAAAGTGTCCTTTAGAAACTTGACAAATGTCCTCTCTTCATTCAAACTATATCCTTCAAATAAATTGTTGTGGGATTTTTGTCAAGGGCTCTTTAGGATAATTTTTGTGGGATTTTTGTCAAAGGACCCTTTTAGACAATTTCTATAGGATTTTTGTCAAAGTGCCCTTTGAGATAATTTTTGTGGGATTTTTGCCAAATTGCCTTTCGAGATAATTTCCCTGATAAAATATGTTTGATCATATATTTTAGAACTTATGTGTAGGAAACATACCCCTTGAAACTTTTGTAATGATCTACATACCCTTCAATTTTTTTTAAATGATCCCTTCAGAAGTTTTGAATGGTCCACTTAACCTTTGGCAATTTTAAAAGATCCCTTTAGAATATTTGAATGGTCTACTTACCCTTTGGACTTTCTGTAAAGATCCCTTTGGATATTTTAAATTGTCCACTTGCCCTTAAGAATTTTTAAAAATTTCCCTTTGGAATTTTTATTTGGGATAATTTTTCTGAATGGATTCTCCAAGACACTTTCTCTAAAAGAGTTCCCTTATTTACTATGGGATTTTTGTCTGAGAAAATTATCTTTACCAATATTTATAAAAGAATTACCTCAAAAAATAAAAAGGTGCAAAATTGACTAAGTATGGAAGCTACCTTATGCATAAGTAACATTTACTCTATTCATCCTTATGACATATAACTTAGACAAAAATGACACAAACTTGATTATCATAGAGTTATCATTTCCTTTAGATTCTACCATACATGCAAATGTTGATAACTTCATCCTATGTACATAGCCATATCTTGTCAAGATAACCATATGAGTAAATGTATTTAATGTACATGTAGAATTATATTCCATTCAACATCTTTTAAATTAATTCATATGATAACACATGCTACCTTTGACATCAATGACAATTCTTTAGACCTCAATGACTATTTCCAACAATCTCCCCCATTTTCATTGATGGGAAATTATCATCAGAATGACTTAACTCCTTTATCTTCATTCTATTTTCTCTCACTTGACATTAATGACAAAGAGTATCTACCAAAATATATCAACAATATACTCCTTTCTTGACATCTTGGTTGTTTTGATCCTTGGACCTGTCAGGCTAAAACATTTTGTGAGGAACTCCCCCTTAGGCGATGATATATTATCTCTCCTAGTTCCATGATTCTACAAATGATAATTTATATATAGCATTAGTCTAAAATACCAATCAATGATCAACATATCTCTATGTAGATAGGCATAATGATCTATATCCAACACACCTTTGTCATCTCCTTTGTTATCACATAGTAAAGGGACTATAGCGTTCTCACTAAATTACCTTTTCTCTTAATCCAAGAGTTAATAAAGTTCCTTCAATACACCCTTGGATTCATGCCCTATCACTAAAAGCTAAAGATGTGGTGTGGAAGCCACTACTCCTAGCTTCTCTCTTAGATACTCAAATTTCTCCTTGGGAAGAGGCTTAGTAAATATATTTGTAATTTGGTCCTTTGTTGGCACATACTCAATTTTGACCTCTTGATCTACAACATTTTCTTGTAAAAAATGATATTTGATGGATATATGATTGGATATAGAATGCATCATTGTATTTTTAGATATGTTTATGGCACTTGAGTTATCACAAAAGATAAAAATAGGTTCTTGGTATTCTACCTTGATGTCTCTGAGAGTTTGCTTTATCCATAAGACTTGGGTGCAAAATGTTGTTGCTACTACATATTCTGATTTTGCTATAGAAATCATAACTAACTCTTACTTTTTTCTCAGCCATGACACAAGTCTATTTCCAAGGAATAATGAACCACCACTAGTGCTTCTCTTATCATCCACACTTCTTACCCCATCATCATCTACATATGCGACCAAAGTGAGATATTCACTTGTAGGGTACCACATACCATAGTCAATTGTGCTCTTGATGTATCTAAAGATTCTTTTCATAGCATTGACATGTGATTCCTTAGGAGCTACTTAAAATCTTATTACCATACATAAAAATTGCATGATGTCTAGTCTTGATTAAGTTACATACAATAGGTTGCCTATCATTGATGTATACACAATATTATTCACATCAAGGGACTCATCTTCTTTTCTCAACTTTCATACAATTATCATGGGAGTACTAACTAGTTTGATATCTTCCATTCTAAATTTCTTGAGCATATCTTTTACATACTTGGTTTGAGATATAAATATCCCTTCATTGGTTTGTTCAATTTTTAGACCAAGAAAGAAAGAAATTTCTCCTCACATAGACATTTAAAATTCACTTTGCATTTTTGAGATAAATTCCTTACACATTATTATTTCCACCTCCAAAGATGATATCATCTACATAGACACCAATAATCAACATATGCTCACTTTCTGATTTAAACTACAAATTATTTTTCACACATACTTTACTAAAACCTTTTTATTGTAAGTATTGATCTAATCTTGAATACCATGCTCTAAGTGCCTATTTCAGACCATACAATGCCTTCTTCAGTCTGCACACATAATCTTCTTCATCAACTAGCTAAAACCCTTCTAGTTGTTCAATGTAGACTTCCTTTTCTAAATTTCCATTTAAGAAGTCTGACTTTACATCCATTTGATATAATTTAAGCTTCTTATGAATATAAAATGCTAGAAACATTCTTATGGCTTTCAGTCTTACCACTAGAGTAAATTTTTGTACAAAGTCTATGCCTTCTACTTATGCATATCCCTTGCACACCAATCTTGCTTTGTTTCTTATGACAACTCCATCTTCATTGAGTTTTTTCTATAAACCCATTTTTTTCCTATCACATTCTTATTTGAGGGTCTAAGAGCTAATTCCCATATTTTGTTCTTTTTTATTTGACTCAGTTCTTCTTTCATGGCTTTTAACCAGTTTTCATCCTTGCTTGCTTCAATTAAGGTCTTAGGCTCAATTTCTAAAAATAAATCAAAACATACTTGATCTTTATTCATTTAAACTCCTCTCCTAGTCTAAACTCCTTCATTTTTGTTTCCAATTATCTTCTCTTTGAGATGATCCTTTTGAACAAACTTTGGAGGTACTTTTATAGTCTTTTCTTCCTCATCTTCACTATCTTCTTCTTCATTTTATTCTTCTTTTGATTCTTCAATTCTAATATCCTCATGAGGCTCAACTTGTTTAAATCCTTCTTAAACCTTGACATTGTTGCTTTCAACTATTTTATGTAGCCTCTTATTGTAACACACATAGGCTTTACTCTGAGTAGAGTAACTAATAAAAATTCCCTCATCACATCTTGACTCAAAGCTACCTAGTTTATCCTCCTTTATTCTAATGTAGCATTTCCTTCCAAACACTCTAAAGTATTTAAATAATTTAGGATTTCCATACCATAGTTCATATGGAATTTTATCACTTTTCACTCTTAGTTAAACTCTGTTAAGGATGTATATTGCTATTTGGATTGCTTCTCTCCAATATCCATAAGATACTTTATCCTCTTTTAACATTGTTCTGGCCATCTCCTTAATAGTCCTATTTTTTCTCTCAACAACTCCATTTTGTTGTGGAGTTATTATATCAGAGTAGTGCCTTTTAATCACATGTTTCTCAAAATATTCTATGATAATTTGAGGTGAATCTTCCACCCTTATTAGATCTCAAACATTTGATCTTTCTTCTTATTTCATTTTTAACCATGGCTCTAAAGATCTTAAATCTCTCAAAGGCCTGAGATTTGTCCTTAAAAAAGGTTACCCATGTCAGTATTGAGTCATCATCTACAAATAACATGAATTAATGAACTCATTTTGATCCTTTTATCTTGGTAGGAACACAAAGATTAGTATGGACTAATTACAGAGGCTTTGTAGTCACATATTCTTTTATTTGAAACTTGACCCTTATTTACTTGCCTAATTAAAAATCTCTACATGTATCTATAATTTTGGTTATCTTGGGCATATGTATTACATAATTATTAGAACTTACTTTGACTAGATTATGAAAATTGACATATCCCATTATCCTATTCCACAACCAGCTTTCATCAACATTTTCTATGATGCAACTATTGTTGTTCACCTCAAAAAGATTGTAGATATTGTTCTCGGTCCTTTTCCCTTCTATAACTATTTTGATAGATCTCTTTAGCTTGTAGCCTTCAGTATCAAATATGACCTTATATCTATTATCACACCTTTGGTTGACACTTAGTTCATTATTCTTCAGTCTTTTGACATAAATAACATCATTTATAGGAAGCTTACCATCAATGTGAAAGGTTCCTTTGCCTTTGATTTTTACTACTTTGTTGTATCCCAAGCTTACAGTTCCTTCCTTGCACTTTTTCAACTTGGTGAACTTGATCTTGTCATTAGTCTTGTGCTTTGAGCACCCACTATCTATCACCCACAAGTTTTGTTTTTTAGAGTGGAGTGTTGTTTGAGCAATCAAGGATTGATTTTTCACTTTTCACATTTTCTTAGGTCTCTCATATGTCCTTTTCTTTATCAATGACTTGTGAAGCTTTATTCTTATTAAGAGACTTACCTTTATTTACATTATATCCTTTTGACATTGCAAAGTTGGTCCAACAATGCTTAGCTATGTGACCGAAATTATTGAAATTATAGCACATTAAAATTGAATCTATTAGAGGAGCAAATGAGTTTCTAATTATAAAATTAATTCTTCTAGTAGGAATAACTATACATTCAATGGCCCTATGACTAAACTGATTATAGCTATAATAATAACCATAAAAGGATGAATAATACCTACTCATAAAGTTATTTGGTGTATTGTAATTAGCTTTTATACTCCTTGTTTATTCAAGTCTATCACTTGAGTATATCCTTCTACATCTTTGATTTTAGACCATTTCCCAAAATTTATTCTCCTCACTTTATTTTTATTTGGATCATTCACAATGTCCTTGTTGACCTTCTTTTTCTTTGCTTCTACTTCTCCTCCTCCTATTTTAAAATTATCATATAGGTTGATCAACATACTGTTTGATGAGCCAATTCCTTTCTCATATCCAAGACTAGATTTTTCATTCAAAGGCTTTTGACCACTAATTAATTCATTAATAATGTTTGATCCTTTTTATCAAATTTATATTTTTGTCTATTTAACTTTTTGCCTTATCAATTTCTTATCTCAAAGCTACTATATCTACGTCAAGCTTGATGCATTCTTTGGATTTTATCTATAGTTCCATCTTAACTAATTCTACTCTTTTAGCCTCCTCAAATTGAGTTTTTAGATTCAGTATCATTTGATTAGATTTGTCAAGTTCCTTCTACCCAAGCTTCTTCTATTTTGAGTTATATTTTCTTAGTTTCTCAATCTCTTCTAGAACACAAACTAGCTCACCTTCTAGATCAACTTCACCTTCTTCTTCTTCATCCCAATCTTCATCTTCATCATATTCTTGATTTATGGGAGTGGATTCTTCTGGAATGAATAGGAATTATTTTCCCTTTCCTATAAAAGAATAGTCATGATCATCAT
This sequence comes from Torreya grandis, assembly GCA_037957365.1. Taxonomy (NCBI): domain Eukaryota; kingdom Viridiplantae; phylum Streptophyta; class Pinopsida; order Cupressales; family Taxaceae; genus Torreya; species Torreya grandis. The sequence continues at coordinate 1,349,923 of JARHVA010003728.1, forward strand.
CTCAATTATCACTATCACTACCCTTCACTAAGTCATTGTCTTCTTTTGTATATAAACCTTTCTTATTCTTGAAGTTCTTCCTTTTTTCATATTGAGGTGTCACATTTTTGTTTCTCTTTACTTTCTCAAAATTATCCTTTTTATTATAAGTTCATTTGGAAGTAAAGTGTCATACCTTGCCACAGCTAAAGCATTTGAATGATATCTTACCTTTGTATTTTCTTGATCATCTCTTTAATTTTTTGGAAAAGTTAGCTTCTTCTCCATCAATCTCCTTAGATTCAAATGTGGATATTTCTTCTTTTTCCTGCTTTTCTACTTTGAATGTAGCTTTTCTTCTAAATGTATCAGTCTCTCCCATTCTCATCTCATAGGTTCTGAATGTTCCATGTATCTTGTCCACTGTGAGCTTGTCCAAATATTTTGCTTCTTCAATTACAAAGATTTTATAATCATATCTTGATGTTAGGGATATAAAAACCTTATTGACAATATTTTACTCTTTTATTATTTCTCCAAGTCCTCTGATAACATTCACTATCTTATCTACCCTAAGGAGGTAGTCGACAATCTTTTCCTTTTCATTCATCTTAAGACTTTAAAACTACCCTTTGTATGTTTGTATCTTGGCTTGATTTACCTTGTCATCTCATTCATATATTATTTTTAACTTTTTATAGATGTCTTTTACACTTTGACAGTGCATAACTTTGACAAACTGAGAGTTTGATAGTCCATAAAGAATATCATTATTTGCCTTGGCACTATTTTCATATGCCTTCTTGGTATCCTAATCATTAGGATCTATAAAAATTTTTGTATAACCATTTAATATAGACATCCGTACATCAAATCCTAATGAGGACAAATATTCTTCCATTTTTATGCTCCAAAATGCATAGTTAGATTGATAAAAGAGAGGTGTTATGTTTGAGGAGGATCCTTCTTGACTAGACATTATGTTCACTAACAGTATCTACCTAAGCTAATTAATCTTATTCCTAAGGAACCCTAGGATCTAATACCAATTGTTAAATAGAACTATCTACTGAGAGGGGGGTAAATCATTAGATGAGTTAAACTAGTTAATTTAAGCTTTTAGAGGAAATAAAACTTCCTATGAAAATTAAATAACAAATTCCAAGCTCAAACACACGCACACAAAAAGACATTACACTAGATTTATACATGAAAAACACAATAGGAAAAACCATAGTGATAATAGCCTCTAGAATCTACTGTTCTAATCCAACCTTATAGTTAAACATGTCACTGGAAAAACCTCACAAGTTACATTTAAGGAAACCCATCCTAAGGAGACAAAAATACCCTAACTGAGCACCAAATCAATTTTTTTATGGCACAAACCAATCAAAAAATATGAAGCTATAACTCCAACATACAAGATATATTCACAAATGAATCTAGTTCAGTTTCTTTGTTATAAGTCTAGTTTATAACTGCTTACTCTCTACTCATTCTCTGTGTGCTCTTTCTTCCTCTCTACTCAATCTTTGTAAATTTGCTATATTTTATTTATTCCTCTCTTCTTAATCTCTATCCTTTTTAATTTCACTCTATGACTTCATACATCTAGATATATTCTATTCAAACACACTTTATTTCCTTTCTTTTATCTCTACCTTTTACTATGTTTGAATACGTCTTTAATAAATAACCTTTTAATCACTCTCAAATTTACAATAGTATCAAATCACCTACAATATTTTAGATGTAATTTATATATAATGAATCTTAGGGTTTTAGGTCACTAGTTGCGTTCACACTTCAACTACACTTATTTTGGACTCTTTTCAATAATGACTTGACTTATCAATTTCTCGTGTCTCGATTCATGCACTTTACTACAATGTTTAGGTCTCTTTAATATCTATGAAAAATACTAGATTCAACTCATAAATACCCATCCTCATTAATCATCATCTGATTAGATCAATCAATCTTAAAATTCATGTAACCATATTAAGTTTATCACTAGATATTGTTTATTTCTCCACTTGACTATTAGAACAAATTAAATACAGGACTTTGATTTATTTCTTTGTGCCATCTCTAACCATCAAGCTAATTTTTTCATCTTGTTATTTATTATATAGTAGGATCACTTTTGATCATTTAGATTTATTTGAATATGCTCAATCCATAATCTCTGACTAAATTGGTAACCATTGATCACCTTGTCCCACTATGTCCTTTTACTCCATTGGATTTTTCTCATCTAGATTTTTGTGTACCATTTGACCTATGGAGATGCATGATCTTTATATTGGTTTTGTCTTGTTGACTTCATATCACTTACCATGGCATTCATGAGAGCTTTCACTCTATTATATCTTGCCAAACTTGCTCAAACTTTAACATGACTTGACCCTTTAGCATTTTGAAAATGCCCTACAAGACTCCACACTTATCCTTTAACAATGTTGCAACTAACCTATTCCAAAATTTTGGCTGGATCTATTAGAGTTGTTGCCAGAATCTAGATAATACGAGTGTAATGGAGATGTAATCACACAAGTTGAAGCAAGTACACACCACATAGATGCTAAAGCAATTTGAAAATAACACAATAAGAGAAATTGCACAAGACAAAATGGAGAAAACCAAAATTTGATTAACATGAAATGGCCAAAATGAAGAATACATATAAGAGAGCTAGTAAGTAACTCCTCTACAAATGGTGGTCAAAGTACCCCAAGAATAGACTCCTCCACAAAAGGTGGTCAAAGCACCCCAAGAATAGACTCCTCCAAAAAAGGTGGTGACAAGGTGCTAAGAATAGAGAAATAACTCCCATACCCAGAATAGTTGGTCAAAGGAGTCACTTATGACATTCTTATGACACAAATATGACACATAATATCCACATAAGCTAGCCTATCCCACGAATGTAGGAAAACTCCATGTATGCACAAATATACAATATTCCCTAATTAATAAATAGGAAAAAATAAAAACATACACTAATACCCCCCATAAGCACAGCTTAGGTGGGCAATGTGGAAATAAAAAATGGGTCTCGGTAACTAGGCCTAATAAGGTACCCATGTACAAATGCAATCTCCCATAAGATAGTGAAAAGGAGAAAACTCGTAGGAAAAAACTCCCCCCAAAAGAGAGACATAAAAGAAAAGAAGAGGCTAGAAGGTCCCCCCTGAAGATGATGCTGCTACAGATGTAGACCGCACCACAAGAAGAGCTCGTAGATGAATGAAATTTCTCTCAGTGAAAGGTTTGGTGAAGATGTCTGCAACCTACTTCGAAGACTAGAAAAATATCAAGTCAATGACCTGACTATGAATAAGCTCCCAAATGAAATGCATGTGAATCTCTATGTGCTTGGTCCACTAGTGTTGAACCGGATTCCTACAAATCTGAATGGTACTCTAGTTGTCACAATAAATGATGGTGGGCTACCTAATAGGAATACCAAACTCAGAAAGAATTTGCTAAAGCCAAATAGCCTCAGTAGTTGCATTAACAGTGCCCCTGTACTCTGTCTTTGTGGATGATATAGCAATAACATTCTGCTTCTTGCTAGACCAACTAATATGGCCTAAACCTAGAGAGAAACTGTAACCAAAAGTGGACTTGCAAGTTTGTGAATCACCAGCCCAGTCTGAATCTATATATCTAACCAAGTCAACCTCTATGTCAAATCTATAATGAATCCCATATCTATGTAAACCCTGTATGTAATGCAAGATCCTCTTAGCTACTTTCTAATGTAGTCCATGGGGTTCCTGCATGAATCTGGAGATAAGTCCCATTGTATATGAAATGTCAGGCCTGGTGTTAGTCAAGTAAATGAGACTACCAACAATTTGTTGATATCGAGTGGCATCAACCAATGGTGAAGAACAATCAGCCTCAAGCTTGACTCTTGATAGAAAGGGAGTCGGAGATGGCTTGCAATCAACCATGTGAAACTGAGCCAATAAGTCAAGAGCATACTTAGGTTGTGTAAGAGAAATCCCTAAATTTGACTATGAGATCTTGATGCCAAGGAAGCAGTGCAACAAACCTAAGTTTGTCATGTCAAATCTATCTTGAAGAGATGCCTTCACGGTTGCAATAGCCAATGAAGAACTCCTGGTGATCAAAAGGTCATCAACATATAGAACCAAACTCAAGAGCGAATCATCCTACTGTAAGAAGTAGGCATTGGGATCAGAATGGTACCTAGTGAAACCCACTGTGAGAAGGAAGGAATCCATCTTGGCATACCAAGCCTGAGGGGCCTATTTAAGGCCATAGATATATTTTCTAAGTCTATATACTAAGGAAGAATCCTGAACAAATCTTGGTGGTTGCTCCATGTAGATCTACTCCTTTAGGTCTCTATGAAGAAAGGCACTCTTCACATCCATCTAATGCACATACCAACCATGTGATATGGCAATAGCCAAGGTGAGTCAGATAGAAGTCATCTTTGCAATGGGTGCAAAGGTCTCTGAGTAGTCAATGTCTGCCACCTGTGAGAAACCCTTGGCAACCAATCATGCCTTGTACTTATCAATCGACCCATCTGCTGCAAACTTGGTTTAATATATCCACCTACATTAAACCATCTTTCTTCCCTTAGGAAGTGAATTGAAATCCCAAGTGTGATTTTTGATTAAGGAAGAATATTGTTTCTCCATAGCACTATCCCACTCAGGTACCCTTGATGCCTCTCAAAAAGTATATGGATCTGAAACTATAGCAAAGAAGGCATGTGGATCTCTCTAAAAATCCCCCTAGTATGTCTATCATCTGTAGGATCTCCTACCCAAGTGCCAGCACTCTCAAGTGTCTATCTAGCCCAAAGTGGCCCAGAAGTGGGTGAGTCAAGTGCTAACTCCTCATCCTCTAACTGACTAGAGGTGGATGACTCTACATCACTGTCATCACTGTCTGAACTCAAAGAAGAAGAAGATGCCTCTGGCTCAAGAACCTATTGTGGCTGATTTGAATCTGATGAGGAATCATCATGAAGAAGTAGATCTGATGAGGGAGAAGAAGTGTCAAGTGTTGAGTCTTTAGGACTCTCTTGAAAATGGACACTTCTCTCGATGAACAACTCATGAGTGATGGGATCTAGAAGATGATATCCCTTAATACCATTTAGATATCCTATAAAGATGTAAGGCTTGGACTGATGTTCCATAGATTTGAATTTCTTCTTCGGAATGCAGGCCATGGTTGGGGATCCAAAAAATCTAAGGTGCTCAACATCAGGTTTCCTTTTATGCCAATCTTTAAAGGGTGTTATCCCTTTCGAAGCTTTATGAGGAACCCTATTTTGAATGTATCAAGCATAATTGATGGCTTCAGCCCAGTACTATGGTGTTAAGGATTTGGAGTGAGTCATATAGCTACCCATCTCTTTCAATAACCTATTCTTGCATTCTGCAACTCCATTTTGTGAAGAACTGTAAGTGACTGTGCACTGCAAATCAATCCCCTCTATGGTGAAAAAATGCTTAAAACTGATGCTGTCATACTCTCTTCCATTATCAGTTCGAAGAACCTTGATGGATTTCTCACTTTGTTTCTCAATAAGAGCCTTGAAGTCTAGAAAATTTTCAAACACTTCTAACTTTTGTTTGAGAAAATATATCCAAGTGTACCTAGAGAAATCATCAATGAAAGTGAGGATGTACTTGGCCCTTGTGAAATATGGTTTGGGAAAGGGTCCCAATACATCACTGTGGATTATCTCCAAAGGTTGTGAAGCCCTCCAAGCTTTACCTTTGTCAAATTTTGCTTTGGGATGCTTCCCAAGGGAGCACCCCTCGCAAAGTCCTTTTGAGAATTGGACACGAGGCAAGCCAATGACCATGTCGTGTTTGCAAAGTTGCTCAAGCTAGCGGTAGTTAAGGTGGCCAAACCACTCATGCCATAATTTACTAACTCCATTTGAATGAGTCAACAATGCTATTGGAGAAGAATCTGATGCAAAATGTGAGAAGGTGTATAACCTTGCTAGGTGATTTGCCCTACCCACTGCCACTTAGTATCACTATGCAACTCCCTGAAACTCACTGAATCTGGTGAAAACTCAAATCTCATGCCCCAACCAATGTGAGTGATTTGGTACACTGATAGGAGATTGGTTGAAAGAGAAGGAACACTTAGAACATTATTGAATGTTCCTCCTTCCATTTCAACTGACCCTCTCTCTGCAATGGAAACTGATGTGTCATCACCCAAACTAATTGAAGTCATGCTACAAGGCTCTAAAGATGAAAACTCAACTATTGAAGAGCCCATGTGGTGAGAATTACCTGAGTCTATGACCCATGAATATGTAGAAGCTATGGTTGCTACAAGGGCCTTGCCCTTTTCTTTCTCCTTACCCTTGCCTTTTGCCTTAGTAGAATCTTGGGTAGACGAATTATGCTTGATAGACTCAAGAACACCTATGTTGTTCTTATCTAGAAGATGAGTTAGGTGATCTATTTGTTTCTTCATGAATTTGTGTTCATCATGCCCTATATTTTTATAATAGGCACACTTAACCTTCTCCTTCTTAGGTTTAACATCGGAAGATGAAGTCGCAGTGTTGTTTTTGGCAGGATTGGTGTTTTCTTTCTTCTTCTCCTGGTCCTTGTTCTTTTTCTTCTTCTCCTTTGTTGAAGTCTTATCCTTACCATTTCCATCTATCAAAGCTTGGGGTTGAGTAGACTTCATTGTGCCCATTTGAATTAGCTTATCTTTCTCCCTAGTCAAGTTGGCAATGAATGAATCCAAAGAAGGCATTTTCCATGTAGTGCTAAGGGCACTTTTTGTGGCATGGAAAGTGGAGACAAAGACTGAATAACTTAGACCTAATTTTTTGAGAATAGAAAGGATGAGTTGATCATCTTTCTTCTCTATCCCACATTCTTTCAATTACAATCTAAGGGCCTTAAACTTAGTGAAGAAGTCATGTAGGGTGTCAAAGTTGCTAGGACTTAGACTTATGAGTTCGTTTTCGAGCTCATGACCTCTCATCTCATCAAGATTCCCAAATAACTTTTCTAAGGTGTCCCATATGTCATTATGAGTCTGGGAGGATTCTAAATGGAAGAGAAGTTCTGGAGACATAGACAAATTCAGTAATCCATAGGCTTCATTACTACGGTTGTACCACTTGACCTTTTCAGCATCAGTGTTGGGTTCTACTTCAGTTCCCATAGTGATCCTATACAACCCTTTGCTTCTAAGAATGATTGACATTTTGACTTTCCATTCATGATATTTGAAGGGTGTTAGGGGTTTAAGTTGAAAAGAATCCATTTTTAGCTAAATTTAGGTGAAGTTGTGTTGATTGCAAGTTGTGAATTTATGCAGAAAGGAGAATGAAAGCAAGTTATGAAAAGTAATCACACCCCCCAGAAATGTTTAGCCTCCCAAAATATGCAATTTCATACTCAAAAAATGTCAGACTCAACTGAAAATGTGTCTTAGAGCAATCAGTGCAAGACTAAAGCAAACAGGACGTCGGACTCAGTCGAAAATGCGTCTCGAGAGACCCAAATTTTGGCACTTTATAAACTAGTGTGTTTTTAAAAATTAATAATTCTACACGAGGGAAAATTTAATTGCAAACACTTTTTCAAAAAATGGCACCCAAAACTGAGCTACCATTTGTAAGCTATTAAAGGTACAATTTTCCCATAAACTAGTGTTTTTGCAAAAAAAAACTAAAACATTAAAAAATGCCTGTTATGGGAGAGAAAGTGGTCTTCCAACCACTTTGGATTTGGCATGGAATGAGGAATCCAAAGGAGGTCTTTTTGAGGTGGAATTGGCCTCCTACCAACCCGGGCCTCACCCTTCATCTTCGACAGGTGAAGATACAAGTTTTAATTAAAAATCCCCAAAATACAAAACTATCTAAAAAATTAAATACTCAATCAAATTGACTGATTTTTGTTTTAACAAGTCAAATTTAACTAGAAATATTAAATCAAAGATATAATTGAATGATGCCAAGTTTCCAAAGGGTGCCACATAGGATGCCAAGTAAAGAAGGGGCGTCCAAAAATGAACAGTCCAGAATTTGACAGTAGAAAAGACAAATAAATGAATGTTCAAACCTATTAGACTATCTAAGGCACCTTGCTGGAAGGATAATAGAAGAATATCTTCACCAAAAAAGGAGGGTGCACTTCTATTTTTCAAACAACAAAATAGATGCAGCAGTGGCATCCCAAAAAAAAGGGCATAGTTTTGAATTTTCTCCCAAAAAAGAGTGCAAACCTGGACACTATATGGCTTATGGCTTGGCTGGAGCTAACTGTGGCATGGAGTTCTAAAGGACTGAAATGTTGACTTTTATTGGAGGGTGCTAGAAGGATAGAAATGTGGTAGTAGAAGTGGCGTTGGAGCTGATATTGTTGAAGGACAGAAGCTTGACGTAAGACTGATGTTTGGCGCCTGGACTAGAAGCTGCTAACCAGAAGAGCTGAATGTTAGGAGTGTTGACTACTGCTCCTCCCTCTACTACTCCACACAACAATGGCACCTAAGCTAACTTCTGAACTAGCCCTTGAAGTGAAGACAACCAAGACACCCAAAGGCCAAGGATTTCCAAGGAAACTAACCAGAATTGATATATATATATATATATATATATATATATATATATATATATATATATATATATATATATTATTTTAGACCAAATATAGAATAAAAAAATAAAGAGAACTCCACTCCTCTTGATTTCAAAATAAGCTAAAAGCATAATCATGCACAAGATTACCATTCTTGCTCTGATACCATATTCGAGTTGTTGCTGGAATCTAGATAATATGAGTGCAATGGAGATGTGATCACACAAGTTGAAGCAAGTGCACACCACATAGATGCTAAATCAATTTGAAAATAACACAATAATAGAAATTACACAAGACAAAATGGAGAAAACCAAAATTTGATTAACATGAAATGGCCTAAATGAAGAATACATATAGGAGAGCTAGTAAGTAACTCCTCCACAAATGGTGGTCAAAGCACCCCAAGAATAGACTCCTCCAAAAAAGGTGGTGACAAAGTGCTAAGAATAGAGAAATAAATCCCATACCTAGAATAGCCGGTCAAAAGAGTCACTTATGACATTCTTATGACACCTTATGACACAAATATGACACACAATCTCCACATAAGCTAGCCTATCCCACGAATGTAGGAAAACTCCATGTATGCACAAATATATAATATTCCCTAATTAGTAAATAGGGAAAAATAAAAACCTACACTAATAGGATCACATGCCCTTAGGAGCTTTGATAAATTACCCTTTAGTAATTTTCAAACTAGCTTATAGAACTTTGCAAGTGTCCTCTATCTTTTAGAAGTGTCCTTTAAAAACTTAGAAAATGTCCTCTCTTCATTCAAACTATATCCTTTGGCCAAATTATTGTGGGATTTTTGTCAAGGGATATTCAGGATAATTTTTGAGGGCTTTTTGTCAAAGATCCCTTTGAGACAATTTATGTAGGATTTTTGTCAAGGTTCCCTTTAGGACAATTTCCTTATGATTTTTTCCAATGCGCCTTTCAAGACAATTTCCTTGACAAAATGTCTTTACTCATATCTTTCATAACTTATGTGTAGGAAACATACCCTTGATAACGTTTACAATAGTCTACATACCCTTTGAGTTTCTTGAAATGATCCCTTTAGAAGTTTTGAATGGTCCACTTACCCTTTAGCATTTTGAAAAGATCCCTTTAAAATATTTTAATGGTCTGCTTACCCTTCAGACTTTCTATAAATATCCCTTGAAAAATTTTGAATGGTTCACTTGCCCTTTGGACTTTTTGCAAAGTGCCCTTCATAATTTTTGTTCGAGACAATTTTTTTGAAAGAATTCTCCAAGACACTTTATATTAAATAATTACCTTATTTTCTACGGGGTTTTTTTCTGAGAGAATTTTCTTTACCAAAATTTTCAAAAAATTCCCTCAATAAATATAAGGTGCAAAATCAACTAAGTATGGAAGCTACCTTATGCATTTGTAACATTTTCTCTATTCATCCTTATAACATAAAACATAGATAAAGAAAGACACAAACCTGATTATCATAGAGTGATCATCTCCTTTAAATTCTACCACACATGTGAATGTTGATAACTTCATCCTATGTGTGTAGCCAAATCTTGTTAAGATAACCATGTGATCAAAGGTATTTAAAGTACATACACAAGTCCATTCCACTTAACATCTTTAACATTAATGCATATGATAGCACATGATGCCTTTGACATCAATGACAATTCTTCAGACCTCAATGACTATGCCGAACACTTCATTAGATGACATATTTATCCATACCTATGTCATTGATCTTCAAACCCTAGATTATGATGATGATTATTCCTTAGATGATCCATTATTAGGAAGTCTTGTCCAAGCCCATGATGTTAAGATTATCCATTATTATTCTTCTTTACTTTAGTATTTTCATGCATCTTATCATTTTCCTTCACTTATAATTCTTGATTTTTGCATTTTCCCCCTTTATTGTAGGGTAGAGATGGTGCTGACACCTCCAATTTTTGAGGATCCACATAGGACTATGCTCATGGATCATGCTATGACTGAGCCTTAAGACTTTTTTAGGTTCTTTTACTCCCATCATTAGTTTACATGTAAGGTTAGTGAAACCCTCCTTAGACCTTCTATATATCTTGCCCCTTCCTTAGTAGAGCTAGCTATAATTGAGCCTCTTCTTGAGCCTATTATAGTTAATCCTATTCATACTCTTACTATTGTTGATCCTATTCCTATTTCTAATGATTTTTATCCTTTCATTGAGCCCAAGTCTAGGCCTTCCTCATCATCACCTTCCCTTGGTGATGGTTTGATTAATCTACCTAACATGCTTCCTCTACCCACCAAATGAGCTGATGAATGTTCTCTAGTTTATTCCACTCTTGTTTTACCTCCTTCCATGAGTTCTTCTAATAAAACCACTCATCAACATAGATATTGCTTCCATGGGATAGATAACCATTCTTCCACCCATTTTTATAAGTTATGGTAATATCTTTATACCTTATATCCTTCTTCCCCATCATCAGACAAAGCCATACCTCCTCTGAATGTACTTATTGAATATTTGCCTAATTATAGTGAGGTATATTATCTATGGCATTTATGTGGCATCCATCATACTTATCATTGTTTCATCCTACAAAAAAATCTCAAAGATCACCTTATATCCAATCTTGAACCTTATACCACTCCTCGCATAGGTCAATCCTATAAGAAGGCTCCTCCTTTTTCTCTTATGGCTCCACCTCCTATGGTTACATCACCTCCTATGGTCCCTTCACAACCTTCTATCACTCCACCTTTAATTCCTTCACCTGTGGACCTTCCCTCACTTATGGATCCTTGAGTCCTTCACTTGTGGATCCTTCTCAACTAGTGATTCCTTCTCCCCTCATAGATCCTACTCCCATGCATTCTCTAGACCAGCCTTTACCTAATTTTCCTCCCCAACACAATCCTTTGAGCATTCCTACTTTTTTAGTTGAGGAGACTAGAAAATAAGTATTTGCCCAGTATTCATTGAAGATTGATGAGACCTTAGCAGTAGTTATATTAAAACCTCATAGATACCTATCCAATGTATTGGATAATGTGTTTGGACATATTTACTAGTATTTATAAGCACATACATGGTGATTTCATATTTATATTTTGATTGAACGTGTGCTCCAATATTATTTCTATCTATTATATAATTTGACATTGTGTCAAATTTTTGATTTTTTCATATCATGATTTCTTACTTTTTATACTATATCTTAATTATCTTATCTTTTATATTTACATATGATTGTTTTTTGTTTTATCATTACTTTCTCTTCCTTTTTTTTCCTTGGAGTTTTTCTCAAAACTCTCTTCTTGTATCCTTATTATTGTTTTTATATCTTATCTTTATTTTTCATAGATAATTTGTCATGGTGATCTGGTTATACTTACCCTATTCCCATTGGTTAGTATCTCCCTTTATAATGTGAACAATTAGTGAAAAATATATCTCATTATTATCTCCTTTTACTAATCCACTTTGTATCTCCTTTTTCCTTCTTCCTTTTTTCATAAACTAAGCATATACATGATTGAGACTTGAGATCAAATGATAGCTAATTTTCAAGCCTAAGTGTCCTATTCAATATTTATCTTTGGTTACTTAGCTTCCTTTAGCCTTATTCTATAGCTCATTCATGTGTATCACTATCTCTCTCATGATTGGTCATTCCAAATTTTTATGGATGAGGAATCATAAAAATCCTTCAAAATAAAGATAAAATTCAAATCATTTCTACAAAAGGCAATGATATCAAAAGGTAAATACAAATATTAAAAGTATAATCACACTAAATGACATGATTCAAATCACATTTCCTTCTTCTAGTCAAAGCTGAAACTGCATAGTTGGCCTCATGGTAGAGCCAATGTCCTTTAGGTGCAGTAGGCTAGTAGATTAGAAGAAGAGAATAAAAAATATTTTAGTGCTACCTACTTTATAATTTAAGTTCCCAATCCTTGTAGTAGACTGATAACTCTGTAAGGGTTCCTAAAGAGCGGAGAACATGTCATGGGAAGGTAGGTCCATTTTTATTTTTTTGTACCAATCTACCTTCATGAGTTGATCTTAGTAACACACTTATTTTCATACAAATCTTTATGTCTATAGAAAGTAGGTTTTCTTTGTACATATAAAACTATAGACACTATAATTAAGTCACACACATGCATAATTCCATGTGTCAAAACCCCCATTGAGCCCTATTTTAGTTATAATTATTAGCCTCCCTAAACTATGATTTTACCCCTCACATATTTAATTAATTTAAAATATATAATTAAGTTAATTAAAAACCCCTTTTGCCACCTTATCGAGCCACCTCATCCTAAGACTAATTCTCACCTGATGAGTCACCTCAAGACTTAGTCCCCTTATCCTAACTACCCAAGACTTATTTTCACCTCAAAACTAAATTCCTAACCAACTACATCCTTCTTAACATCTTATTTTTACTATTTTGTAATGGGTTCCACACTTGGCATGAGGAGTAATAAAAGATATGCTAAAGATAGTAGTTTTACCTATTCTAAGTCCATCAACATCAGTCAACCCATGGCTGACATCAATGGGATCATTGATGTCAATTATATAAGATAAACTCCAAACTAATGTTTAGGTCAGCAAAAATCAAGAAAACTCCTTATTTTCATATAATATTTTGACATTCAAATTTTGACATCTTGGCTTACTATTATCACACATAAGTCAATCTAGATTAGGAACTAAGCTCTTAGGAACTAGCAGCACCTACTTATTTCCTCTATCTAGGGTATCAATTCAGACTACCAAATGGGAGCCATCCATCTAACACTTATCATTTAGTCACCACTACATCTAAGTACATCACTTATTATTTAGGTCTTTTAAGTAGTTACTTTACAATGGTTTTATATCTACTATTCATTATTTTAAACTTTCATGACTGAACCCCCATGAGGGAGTTATAAAGCTTCCCTGCTTATTTCCTCTTGACCCAACACACCAAACCTCTGACTAGATCCATCCAAACAATACTCTCTCTCTCCCTCAAAACTCTTCCCCAACCTTTCAAACCTAACCCAAACCATTTCTTATACCCAAAAAATCCTTCTACAAATTCTTAGGTAATTATTTCCCCTACTGACATCAATAGCCTAACCGATATTAGTCATCTTCACCCACTAACCTTGACATCATAACTAATCTTGATAACTTCCTTATTGACCTCAGTATCATAACTAATGCTAACAACTATGTATTTCCTAACCCTTACAAAACCTACCCAAACAACTTCCAAAATACAAACACACCATACCACCTACACTCGGTTACTTTTTGTTGCACTTAGGTTGTGAATAACGGTAACATTATCTCTTTTTTACTCTCGCTTTTCCTCTCTCTTGGTTATTTATTACTCTTTTATCTCTTGAAAGTGGTTTGTAATCTCTAAGGAAGTTTGATAGTTCTTGGAACAAGTGTATAACTTAGTATCCCACTTATTTATCTACTAACAAACATATTTTGGTAGTGCTTTTTTACTTATAGGTAGTCCTCTACAAACAAAAAGTAGTGCTCATAATGTTTGGATATGATGCGCAAACCAATCTGGGTTCATTCTAATCACTTATCCACATGCTTCTTTATTTTTCTTTAGACTTGAAATAGACAAATTTTAGCCCAAAACAATGACCACTAGTCACCTAGTGTCTTTTCATGTTCTTAGTATGCCTCTTGCCTCCTAAGGTCTTATAATAGTACACTTAAGTCTATATTTTTACATTCCCTTTTCACTCCTTATATTCCTTATATTTTCTCTTGAGATTTATTGTTTGGCATATTTATCACCCCCTCATTGGGATTTCATTTGTGAGTTGATTTGTAAGATCGTAGATAGGACCTGACCATCCTAAAAAATTACCATCTTTTCCCACATATTACCCACATTCTTGATTAATTGATTTTCCTACTTATTCCACCATAGTAGTGTTTTATTTATCGATTTATAGTGTAAGACCATAGATAGAACCCGACCTTCCTAAAAAAAAATTCTAATACCCAAGGTATCATCTAAATTATATGTGTCAAATTTGAGATAAGATTCAATCGATTATGAGGTTACATGTCATTTTAAATGCTTCCCATCTTGATATTTATTATGTTTTATGCTTACTTCATTTTTTTTTTGCCTTTTTTGTTTTCTTATTTTTTGAGTGTATGTAAGATTTCAACCATCTCTTTAATTTTTCATGATTCATAGCTTGAATTAATATGACCAATTTAAGACCAATCTTTTACAAGTTTGATTTTCCTTCATACTTCCCAGCATGATTTAGTATGATTGATTGACTTAATTAATTTGTTTTTGGTAACATTTTTTCCCTTTTGCATACCTTCCATTTTATTACTCTATTTTTCATACTTACCAACATGATATTTAGTATGATTTTACTTGTTTTAATTTGGTGCAAATAGATTTCACATTGGTTTAAAAACAAATTTCTTTTTACCATCTTGAAATAGTGTGTAGTACATCTTCTTGATTGATGATATTTTTCCAAGTCCTTTTTGCCCATTTATTTTTAGCAATGAATGTATTTTTCATAATGCTAGAAAAGAAACCACAACTCATATATTTCCTATAGCATATACAACAAAGCTAAATACATGTGATAGAAATAAATATATCATAAGCATCCATAACCTCAACTAAAATAAATAAAAAGAATCAACCATGATGACAACATACAAATCCAACAAAAATATGCCAATATATATATATATATATATATATATATATATATATATATATATATATATATATATATATATATATATATATATATATATAACGAGTTTTATATAACATATGCAACCATATACAATGCCCCATATCTATGGTTGGGTCCCATCCTATCTATCTCATGGGATAGCCTTGCTTCCTATTGAGGTTTTGGTATAACTCCTAATGGTATGCTATAAGGAGGCCATCAGAGATCTTAGCCCCTCTACCTTCCCCTATAGATGTGCTACACAAATCTATGACTCCATCAGCTAGGTCTAGATCTATGTTATCTATACTAATAAATATATATGCATAGATATCTCATCTACTAAGTCCTACCATGCCTATAACTCCCCTACACCCATCACTATTGTTGGTTTCATCCTCTCTCTCTATAGCTTTATTTGGCT
Source organism: Torreya grandis (assembly GCA_037957365.1). Taxonomy (NCBI): domain Eukaryota; kingdom Viridiplantae; phylum Streptophyta; class Pinopsida; order Cupressales; family Taxaceae; genus Torreya; species Torreya grandis. The sequence continues at coordinate 1,365,694 of JARHVA010003728.1, forward strand.
CACTACCTCTCTAACTAATCTAAAATAGCTCACATGAGCTGGGGTAAATGGTACATTCATATCCTCCAATGTCATGGAGTTGTATGGCTGTAGAGTCTTATCTAGGATGTCATGGATTTATCCCCTCACTAGGCACCCCCATCTCTCTTCCTCATCATCACCTACACTTTTAAAATCACACAATATGGATATTAGATCACTGCCATATCTTGTAATATCTATCCATCTATCTAAACAAAACTTAAAAAATAAATTAATCATCATTTACCTATCTTTGTCTTGGCTAATATGGTATCACCATCTACATGACCACCTAGCATAGTCTCCCCTTCTACATAGCCTCTTAATACCTCCTCTATAAGATGCCTCCTCAACTCAAACTAGGCTATTATGGCTCATGTCAGTCTCATTTTTCATTTGAGTGGTCTCTATATCATCTCCTCTAGCTCACCTATGAGATCATTCAATATGGTTATAGTCTCCACTCTCTCCTATATCTCTTACCTCCATCAACACCATGTCCTTGGTGGTCATTTCTCATCTTGATTTGGAAATGGTAGTGGTACATCTAGTATCTCTAGTTTTATATCCCTATCCTTTTGCTTAGATCCTTATCATGCCCAACTTGTCTATGGTCACTCTAAATGTGGCCTTAGTGTTAACCTCACTAATAATGTACTGAGCCCTCTCCTCCCCCATGGATCCCTCACATGTTGATCCCACTAGTTAGGCATCAATATTGGTATCACTAGAAGAGGTAGACCCATCTATCCTAGCACCCATGCCACTAGATGTGGATCTTTCCACCATAAGTAGTGTCTAATCACCTCTATCCTCTTTGTTACTGGTGTAACTATGTTTAGCTCACCCATGAATCTACTATGTGCTATTATGGATACTACACAATGTATACACATCTCACTAACTATAGCACTAGAATGTGGGGAATAGCCTACACTACCTAGTCCTCCTTCCATTTCCATACCTGACATAACCTATCATCAACTATATAAGGCAACCCAATTGAATAGTACATAAGAAACCTCTCATAGATCTAAGTTGTCAACAATATGATTGGTCTTATGGTCCTTTACCTTATAACTAGCATCTTATACATATCATGTACTAGTTGGACCTAGATGACTGAGCCTAGGTCATATAATAATCATTCCTCCAATATCATCTTGTTTAAGGCTACCATTAATAGTGGTACCTTGATATCTAACTTGTGACATAACACATGTTATGTCATATGGCCTATCATAGCCTTTTGGATATCCAAAATTTATGATGTATAAACATCAAACATACTCACCCTCCTACCTAGTAGAATCATCTCTAAGCTTGTAGCCCACAAGGTTATAGTTATCCTCTCCTCTATACTATCTACTATCCCTAGTGTCACCTATGCTCCTATTATAGGAATCCTAAAGATGACATGGACATCCTTTAGCATGATATCCACCTCTACTATATCCCCATCCACCTCCCATATTAATGTTTTAGTCAATCATTCCCAAAAATTGAGGAACATGGCTAATAGGTCAGCACTAAGGGGGATCCGATACATCTTTTCTTTCCTAACGAGACACATGGATCCTAGTATTTCCTTATCTCCATATGATATCCTATCTATTAAATATGGTAACCATGTCACATCTACAAGTCACCAAAATCTTCATTAGCCCTACACCTAAGAAACAAAAAAAGATGGATCAATTTTTCCATGTTGTGTATAGTCAAAATACATTATTTTTAGATTTATATAATAAAAAATAAGCCTACATTACCTTATTCATTTTTATCCTTCTTAATCCTTCTCGACCTTACTTGGTCATTTCAAGCCATTCTAGCCCTCTTTCATCCTTTTACACACTTTTTTGTATCTTTCTATCTCTTTGGTCAAAATAGTTTGACCAAAATTTTCTTATATTTTTACTTAGTTGGCTCAAAAATCTAAGTCAACCCCTTTATTTTCCCCACCCTAATGTTGAGTTTTCATTTTCAATTTTTTGGGCTACCTGATAACTCCAAACTAATATTTTAGCTTACATAATATATATGGTCAACCCATACCTACTGGGACAACACTATGGATTCTACCTATTTTATAGCCTACTAGGCTGACCCATGTTGACCTAGTGCTTTTTGCCTGTCAACCCCTTGTATTTTCATAAAAAGGTGCAATTTTTTTCTTTTTGCCTAAATACTTCAAACCTATTTCTTGTCTTGCTATTTACCACCCCTAGAATCTAATTTTGCTTCATTTTGACATCTAAAAATGCCTAAAATTTAAAATTACAAAAAATCACTTAATTCTATACAAATTTAAAACACTAGTTTGAGATTCTTAGTTGAATACCTGTAGTGCACCCACTGCCACCTCTAGAGACTTTCCCTATATAACATGTCATCTCCTTGCCATCCTATCTTTTTTTTATCTGAATCTCTTTTTTCTCCTCTCTCACAAGTCAAAATAACAAATGAATTGTCTTTTCCCCTATTTTAAACACTTTTCAAAAATGCAAATCTTTTAATTATTGTCCTATAGATTTCTTGTTTTTATTTTATCTTTTTTTATACTCATCCATTTTTCAAACCATAAAATCCATTAGATTCATGATAATGTAGAGATTATTTTACACTATCATATGTCTATTTCCCCAAAAAAATGATTTTTGTCTATTTTTGTACCAACTTCTACAAGTTCATCTAGTATTCTCTATATTGGACACCCTCACATTTATTATAGCCTCCTTTATCTATGAAACTAAGGTAAGTTAATGGTATGTGTTTTTGAATTTAGTCCTTTCATTTATCTTATTTTCTACTTATTCTAATTTACTTAGAATTAACATTGTGTGTTATCTTGTTTTATCTTGAAGCACCATCCTGTGTTGGAGTTACATGACACGTGATGAGATTTGAGTGGGGCATATGTATAGACATAATATTTTCAAACTTTTATTAATTACTAACACTTTTTATCTTGAAAGAATTTGTTAAGTCTTAATCTCTTTGATTTCATGCCTTAAGGGATGCACCAGGAGAGGGGTGGGTAGACCATCAATGCTTCTTAATATTGTTGTTCCTTTTGCCACTTGAAATCTACACACTTGTTTCCTAAAACCATTTACCCTAATCTTATTCTTATCAGTCTTTCCTATTCTAGTATTTTCCTCTTTTTGTTCCTCCTTTTCTTACCTTAATATCCTTTTTGACTATATGTTGTACTGGGTTAACCTATTACAATTTAGAGGCATTCTTTACTTTCTTGATTTGTTCCCCTTTTGGCCAACCTAGCTCAGACCTAGTAAATTATCCTTGAAAACACATTAGGTTAACTAGGTTGAACCTATATAATCAATGCTCTCAGAAATATTTAGGGAAAGATATACCTATATATCCAAGGTCATTTCCCACCATTTCATAATAGAATAATTTTTAGCAAAGAAGTGTGAGTGAACATCTACTTATTCACCATTCTACTTGAGGAATAAAGCTTAGGGTTCCATAATTTCTTTGGAGATATAGATCTTATCTTGTGGATAATTTTTTTGGATGATTAGGTAGGTTGTGTAGCCTAGATCTAATTTATCTTGGTTATCCTTACATACCACAACAATCTCTTGAAAAACACCTTGGCCAAGAGAGAGATTGAGGCTCGATGGGTTCATCTTCAAAGGTAAGTATTCCTAACTTTATTTTTCCTTTATAAGATTAGATAGATAATGTATTTGTATTCTTATCTCCATATATTTAGGATTCAATATACATTTATGTGATTATATGTATTTTAATACATGTTTAGTTTAGTTGTTTGTTTTATTATTTCTAACCCCCACTTTGTGCCACAAGCTTTGGTGTGTACTAGATTAGATTTTACATTCTTTTTATTATAATATAGAGTGAATATTTAAAGCCTTAGTAATCCATTAGGGTTATTGTGTGATTGTGTTAGAATGTAGGCTTTGGAACCCTTCCTAGCATGATGTGTTGTGATAAGTGATATAACTGAATCCCTTTTCAAGTCTAGTAGATCCCTATATTGGTAATGCTCCTCCTTAACAAGTGTATCCCAAATTAGAAGTGTAGGTGTGATTTATCTTATCCAATCTAGGAGTAATTCATAGACATGATGAATTTTTGATTGAATACATATTCTACTTATGAGACTCAAAATGATTAGTTGATATAGTGATCCTTTTGATACCTTTATCAAGATTTTCATGGGGTGGAGGTATATTATCTAAGATTGAATTAAAGTTATACAACTCTTCCCAGAATACGATATATTATTGATCATTTGGAAGGACATAAAGTTATTTCTCATTCTTACTAGTTATTTTTGAAGCATCATGTTGATCAATATCATGTTATACTACAAGTTTTTCATCTTCATCTTCAATAGAGAATGGTAGTTCATTAATCCACTCAAGCTCCATCTCATCTTGTCTTGGTTTTTATAAATTTGCATTTCCTTTTTTAATCTCTAAATCATTAGTGGTGTATTCATTTGAGACTCTAATCTACTATGTTATTCCACCATTCCAAAATGCCATACTGAGTCCTATTTCACAAAGAAATTATAGCTACTACTAATGATCTTATATCCTTTTTGGGATGTTTTAAGATTAAACAATGGTCTCATGTGAGTTTTTTTCATGAATGTCCCATAGAGAAGTAGTTTCATGAAATTTGACTTCATTCACTTCATCATCATGCCATTATGACTACTCTATGTCATCCAACTTACTTTCTACTCCAAGTCTAATTTTATAGGATTAATGGGGGTACCAATCATGATTAACTCTTCATATATGCTTTAGGTGTCTTCTTCAAAGTGTTATTGAAGTTTAGTTAATATGCAACATGATTCAACTCTTGAAGGACTACCACTTCAATGGTTAACCTTTATATATTATTTCCCACACTTGGATGTTTAAAATTTGTATTCAATGTACTTAGTTCCTCTTCACAAGAGGAGAGGGTGGGAGGTCAATGAAATTCATTAGCTTGTTTGATAGATGAGAGAGTGATCTTCCATCTTGGATCCTTAAGAGTATCATATTTGGACACTACATTCCCTTTTTTGAATTATTTAACCACCTTGTCAAATTTAGATATACTTTGATCTTCATGAGTGACTATAATATGAAGGGTTGGTGGTAAACTTGGATAACTTGAGATATCTCCTAAAATAGTCTGCATACATGTCTCCTCTTCTTGACTCTAGATCTACATAGGAGAAGGTTCTATTTCGAGGGAAGGCATAACATAGTCTGGTGTTCTAGCCCATGAAGGCCTCCAAGCTGAAGATGTTTTAGGTTCTTAAGAAGGCATGGATTTATCTTGAAGGGAACATTAAAAATCAGCTGACTAATTAGGGGTAGGATAATGAAGTCAATGTGCATTTGAGGAGATTGGTGTGTAAGGTTAAATATGAAACTTAGAGAGTGGCATAGGTATGATTATGACTCCTACATCATACCCAAAATTTAAAAAAATATAATATAGATGTAAGGATAATTATCTACTAGTTTTTTTCATAAAATCACTAGACAAATATAGGGAAAAAGTAGGGGTAAGTCTGAAACAATGATGTCTTGTAGAATTGAGAGATTGGGGTGAGCATAAAGGGTAAGTTATAGACTTTTTATAAGGTAATATGTATTCATAAGAGATCCATTCTAATGTAATTCAAGGTTATAGGTAGGCTCATACACCAAATTTAAGTTGTCATCCACTATCTTAGGGATGAATTAACTACTTTCCCTATCATCAATCAATAAATTATGGAAAATGAAGTCTCTAATGATTAGAGAGGTGAGAAAATGAAATGGAATGATCACCTTAGCTTTTTTCTCTTAGTTTTTAGTGGTGTTTTACTTATAGATAGGGGATTGGTGTTCAACTTTCTTCTATTTCCTAAGACATTCCTTCAACCCATCTCTTTCTTCCCTTAGCTTCTCAATCTTTAAGCTCAAATTATCATTTCTAGGTGTAACCTGACTATAAGGAACAACAATTTGGTGTCATGATTGGTTAGGAGGATAAAAAGGCTTTTAAGGAGGTAAATATGACTTATAAGGAGGGTAAGGTTCCATAGGTTATTGGTGAGAATCCTAATAAGGCTAAAAAGGATGATAGGGTTACTAATAATAAGGTGAATGATAGAATATTGCCCCACAATAATCCATAAATCTTCATGTAACATATACATAATAATGTAAGTTGTGAATAAGAACCTTTCTTACCCCTACAGTGATAATTTTGTGATGCCTTGTAGTATGAACCTGATTGCAAATCCTTTCCCAAGTCTTTAAAGCTACTTAATATGATTGCAAGGTTGTAAGTGGGTGTTTTAATACTTGAATCTCATCCTATTGGATATGACATAACTATTAGTAACCCAAGATTCACTCTTTTAAGGAGATTGTTAAAATCTACTTCAAACTTGGATTAATATGGGAATGGCCTAAAGGTTACGGGTAACCTTATAACTAGACTAGACCTCTAGATTATGGGGTTATCTCCCCTAATGCATCAATTTGGACTCATTTTACTAAGACCTATTACTATTGGTGTGAAAAGTGATAGAAAGTGTGTATGATAAACTAAATCTAAGGGGTGGTGATGCACCAATATGATCATTCATCCACTCAATTTGTACTCTTAACAACATTAGTGAACCATAACTAAACTAAAGCATTATCTCCAATAACTCTTAAGAAATAATATTTCATATGAAGGTCATAATTAGTGATTATAAATTATATTTTAAGGGTGATAGACCTATCTTAAGGTACTTCTAACTAGATTACACTCCAAACATGGTCACCAATCTTTAACACTTCATACAACCTGCATAAGATAATTAATTAACATAGAGGTGTGAAAAGGACATGATAATGGAATATTTATAGAAACTATCACATCATAACAATCATATACACACTATAAACCAATAATGGAGAATATTCAATAGTTTATTCATTAGTCTAAGAGGTCTATCAAGTACAAAACTAGGTAGAATTTCCTCATATCTAGGTGAAGGATACAAACCAAGGCCTTTAGGCATGAATATATAGCATGGATAAAAGGGAGAGAGAGATAATGGCATGGGTATCATAGGAATATTTCATAAATATCCTCAATCAACTCATACTATAATTAAATATAGTCCTCATAACTCCTTCCATGCATTGGTCTTCTAGATGGTCTTTGAATGAGCCCTTTAGTGTTAAAGTAGGGTAGTGGAGGCTATAAAAAACACATTTTATTCCTTTAAAATAATTACCACACCTAAAGATATGTTAATTAATTCCATATATGTTAGTTACAAAGTGGATTTGAGGTGAAATTATCCTACATGAGGCATTTGAGTAACCCATTAGTGCTTTCATGTATATTGACCAAACTAGAAAACTACCTCCAAACTATAATTATGGTTATGGAGTGTATTTTTTCACCCATATAATTAGTTGTATAGGTAATTATTTTACATTAACTCCAATAATAGTATCTCTACACCATTAGTCAACTTTCCTTATTGACCAAGTAGGCCTAGTAGGCCACTAGGCATAGTTACATATTATTTGTGCTTGAATGTCCATGGGAAACTTTTATGAAACCTTGAAATCATATAAATATGTGATATTTAGTTCTAAAACAATGTACCATACCATGACATGGGCCTTTTATAATAGTTCACACTTGCCAAACTAGGTGACTGGGTCACCTTCTCTTTCACATCTATAGACTAACTATTTGGAGAAGAGTTACAGAGGCATTTATAGATAGATTTTTGGACATATAGTGTCTTTATAGGATGTGATAAGTGTCAAACCTCTACCTATAATGATTATAATCTTTGAAAAAGATATTTTCACCTTGCAAACCTCACAAAACCTTGAAAAGCACCCTTTTCTGATAAATTTATATAGTGTCTGTATGGACCAATATTATGATAAGGGTATATTATGAGTTATATTTGTGGTTTAGATATTTTTAGGTTAATTTAAGATTTTTTGGTTTCCAAAATATTCACTTTTATTAGGTGGATTATAATATAGGGTTTAATCAGGGTTTTGGAGGTCTACCATTTTAATGATGGTTCATAAATATGAGACCTCCAATCCAAAAATTATGGTCATAGATGTTTAGTCCATAGACCCCAATAAAAATATTAAAAAGGTTTGTTTCCCATGTAGCTTTTGTGTGGTTATATGATAAAAATATGGTGGACCTTGCACTCCTTCCAAGCCTTCTAGAGTTATCAATAGTCTTAGAATTTGTTAGTAGAGATGGGACCATAAAATCAACCCACTCTTCGATTGATTTTGATACCATAGGTTTGTAAAAAATTTATTATGAGTTAATACCTTGATTATTTCTTCTATGAATGATATGAGTATTTGAATAAGTAACCCAAGATGGTTTCCCAGACTGTGTAGTTCAAGCTAGACTTCAAGACTCAAATTGGCTTTTTTCTACTTTCCCTTGATTTATTAACTCTTTATAGGACCTTATATAACCTATTATACATCTTCATGATGTATAGTCTACCTATGATGGTTTGATCATACTTCTATGGTGGTGTGGACCTTCTAGGCCTTAAGACTAGATTTAGGCCTAAAATTCCTAATACTCAGTGTTAGCGGTTTAAATAGACTATAAATGATTTAAGGGACTCAATATCATCACAATATCCATTTTATCAATTGTTTATATCCTCTACAACATCCTTTAGATGTGTAAACCTTAACTATGTGCTCACTATTCTAATGAGACTGCTTATAGGTCCCACTAGTTTACCTATTAGTTAGAGAGTGATTTGACAAGAGTATGGAATATGAGTAGTTCACTTTCCACTATAGAGTTGAGGAATTTTTAACTCCTATAACACATATCCAATTTTAAAAACACCCTCAAGTCTAAATTCTCTTGTAACTCTATATATACACATAATATTTTCAACCTTTATCAAATACTAATGATTTATATCTTGTATGAACTCATCCAGTCTCAATATCTACGAGTGTACTCCTAAAGTGGTGCACTAGGAAATGGTTGGTAATATCATTGGTTCTTAGAAGGATTATTGTCCCTTTTTCCAGTTAATATTTACACATTTATCTCATAAAAACATTCCCTTAAGCTTTTCCTCCTATTCCCTTTTTGGTAGTTTACATGACTATTAACCAAATCGACCTTGTATTGTTATTTACAAAGCTTACTAGGAACTAGGTTGGCCATGGATGACATAGTTCATTACCAAGTTATTTTTTTGTCAATTTTAATACTAGGTCGATTGGGTCAACCTTCTTGGACTAAATTTTCAAAAATGTTTAGGGTTAGATTTGCCTATATAAACATATTCATTTCACCATTTATAAGAATAAGAGAATAATAAGTAAAATATATTGTGCATCTATTTATCCACTATTCTACTTGAAAATTAATCCTAGGGTTTCATAATTTTTTTGGAGATACAAATATTATCTTGTGGAGAATTTTTTTGAATGCATTGATAGGTTGTGTAGCTTAGAGTTGATTTATACTCATTATCCTTACATATCACAACAACCTCTTGTTAAGTACCTTGGACAACAAATAAACTGAGTATCAGTGGGTTTGTCTTCAATGTTAAGTATTCCTAACTTTGCACCTCCTTTTTAAGAGTATATAGATATGCATTTTTACTTCCCTTCCATGCATTAGGATTATGTATAGATTGATGTGAGTGTATGTCTTGTATGCATGTTATTTTTTTTTCATGTTTATTACCCTCACTTTATTCCATAAGTTTTGGTGATCACTTGATTAGATTTTTTTTACTTGCTATTAGTTTAGTGAATATGAAAACATAGGACCTAATTAGGGTTATTGCATAGTGTTTCTTGACTAGAGGATTTGAACCCTCCCTAGTAATATTATTATGGTAATATATCCTATGATTAGGTATAATAGATCCATATTGGTCATGATGATAATTATCTAACTTATCCCAAATTGAAAGTTTAATTAGGATTTATCTTCTTTGAGACAGGATTGATTTTTAGAATTTTTTGCATTTCCCATTATATGCGTTCTAGTGAACCTGACATGAATGTAACCCTTGTATTATTTTTAACTTTTTGTGTGTAATTTTAACACACTATCATATAAAAATGACTCTATTCTTTCTATATTGGTCTTCATCAGATATAAGTTATTAGATCAAATAGTTTGACATAGTAATCTTATTTAGTCCCAAATAATAAACTATGTCTAACAAGTTGAATTAGTCTTTCAATCATCATCCAAATTAAAAAATAACTTGAATAGGTCAACTAAGTCTTCTAGTCAACAAACTAAGTTATACAGGTCAACTTAGTCACCTTATCTTGCTTTATCAAATAGGGTTTTATTAAACTAGGTCAAACTCGTCAACTTAGTTTGTAGAACTTACAAGAAACATTCAAATCACTTCAATAAAAAAATTTCAATCCTAATAATCTTCTAACCTACCAAGGTTCCTCTCTTTCTTTGTCTATCAATTGATTACTTCATTATAGTTCTATTTTATACAATTTTGTAGTCTTCAAAATTGTAATCCTACAACAAACTAAGTTAACCTGGTTGACTTAGTTTTATATCCTATATTTGAAATAAAAGACTAAGTCAACCAAGTTGACTTTATTGTTAAAGACTCTTGCTTCCATAAAATGGTAGCAACCTAGTTGACCCTATTCTATACTATTTTCATAGTGTCATTTGAACTGACTTTATATAATTTTGAATTTGGTAATTAAAAACTATTTTCTAGTAATCAATTCACACTTCCATTTTCAGTTGTTTGCATGCTTAGAGTACCTCACATTGTCTAATTAGGTTATTTTTCAAATTGACATTTAGTTGTACTATTTTTATCTTTTTTCACAAACTACCAAATCACATAATATTCAAAATGAATTTAACATTTGTCTTTCCAAGGCCTACTTACTTGGATTTCATCACCAAGTTGAATCTAACTTGGTTTTATATCCATGTATAAACATGTGGTTAATGGTATATATTAATAAAGTATTCGATACCCTTATCAGTATGGGATTGTGAAGTGATGGGGTAGGCCCCAATACCAAGTTAGTACCATTGCCAACATAGACCCCTTTCATCCTAAACATCTTAAAACCATCCATAGATTGCTTTCTAGTTCCCTATTTTTATCCAACTTCCCTTTCACACTTCAAATAATACTTTATAATAATCTAACAATACTCAATATGACCACTTAACATTTAATTTTTAGTTGATTGTTTTTTCTCTAATCATTGGGTGTTGTATTAAAAAATCTTACATTGGCCAATGTTGGTACAAGGTTTTATGTTGTGTTCCCTAATTGGATATTTCTCATTTATCCAATTATTTATGTGTTGGATTCCATTTATTTATTTAAATTACATTGCAAAATCTTTCCCTATTTTTATCACACTATCATTTGTTTGACATAGTCTCTTATAGACTATCTTTTTCCATGCTTGTATTTTTAAGTTGACTTGGTTGACCCTACATTCTTTTTTTTTAGTCAAGTTTTAATAATAAGTCAACCTAGTCAACTCTATATCCTTATCATACTATATTTTTACCTATTCGTAGTAATAAGTCAACCTAGTAGACTATGTATCCCTTTCTACCAATCAAGTTATAATACATAGTCAACCTTGTTGACCCTATATATTTATTGGCTTAGTCTCATATCCTATTTTTAGTACTAAGTTGACTTGGTTGACCCTATACCCTTATCCACATCTTATATTTTAGAACATATTCAACCTAGTTGACTCTATATCCTTCCTATCTCTTTGCTTTTGGATTAGATTTTTATTTCCTAATCTTTATCCTTCATCATGAACATTCTATTTGAAGACAACACTGAGTTGAATTCAATATATGTTATGAGTTTTACCAACCCTAATAGGTTTTACCATAATCATCATATGGATCCTAACATAGATGAAATTAATATGCATGTAGCCACTTAGACTACAAAGTATGGTACCCCTCCTCATTCCTCTTCACTTTGAAATCCTCTCTTCTCATTTGAAGATCAACCTGAATTAGAGTATACCCTAAAAATGCTCTTCTTCATCAATGAATTTCCTCAACATCAAGGAAAAGATCATTATGATATTTACCATTTCATGATAAGTGGTCAAGTCATGGATCCCCATTCACCTTTTCCCACATTATGACACAAAGTTGGGGACACTAACTTCTTTTCTTCTTAGCTTGTTCCCTCTATTTTGACCCATTCTCATACCATGATAACTTTTTCTTTGATTTACTTGATCTCTATGCATAGTATCTATACTAACATGGTAGGTTCTACATCTAGCATGCCTCTTCTAAGACCCACTCTTCTCAATTCTTCCATTAATGCATCATTTTCTACCCATGGTAATCATGTCTCTAGTGCCACTTCTTCTCATCCCTCTACTAATACATATTTTTACACATAAGAAAATCATGATATTAGTGCCTCACTAATAATTTTTCTCAATCTACTACTAACACCCATAGTGGTACCCAAACCACTAATACCAATTCAAATGATTCACAAAATTCTAATAATACCACTCAAACCCATAAAATTATACTACAAACTCTTAATCAAATGAATGCCTTCCAAGATAACAATGCAAATCAAATTATAAAAAAGCAAAATAATTTTATCCATATTCAAACCCACCCTCAATAGGTTCCATGGGGAATGCATAACCAAAATTCTCTGCCACCCCTTCTTTAGGATTCCCATGGTAATCTTATTCCTTAACCTCCTCTTGTTAACAAATAAATCAAGCACCTTAAAAAGTAGCATCTTATACCTCAAATTTCTAACATTGATATAGGAGGTATCACCCCTACCATTACTTATAATGGGTCAACTGATCCTACTCTCCACTAAAAAACATTTGTAAATCTATATAAAGATCAGGTCAAGTTAAATAATTTTACTACTACAAATCTATTATCAAAAAATCTCATGGGTGATGCTTTATATTAGTGCAACAAACTCAAATCTCATTTCATCATTATTTTATAATATTTAGTCAATCCTCTAGTCCAAGAATTTTAAACTAGTGATTTCCCTAAAAATACCATGGCCCATTTTATCAATTGTAAGTAACTTGAGACTAAAATCACTCAAGATTTCATCAAATTATGGAAGACCTTATCTAATAAATGTGAACATAATATGGCAGATGATAACCTCTTTAATCTTTTTACCAACTCTTTTTATCCCAAGTTATAATATCAGGTCTAGACACTCTCACCATGAAATTTAGAAGAGGCCATTAACCAAAAAAAGTGTCAAGATTTACTCATTTCAATTTGATCCATTCCAAAATTCTATGGGTACTCAAATGTTACTCAAGAATAAGAATCACCATGTGGTAAATAATGGTATCATTGACTCCTATGATATCATTCATATTATTCAAGTTATTGTTCCTAATCATGCTCTTAAGCAAGCTTTTCCTCCCAACCACATTACTAACCCTCATTTATCTTTCAAAAATAACATAAATGTTCATAAAAATTTATCCCTAGTGGAGTTACAAAAAATTCTATGAAGGATTTTTCCATGATAACTTTATCCCACTCATCCCATGAAATCTTGGTATGATCCCAATAATTTTTTTTGGTTTCATGCTAGTTAGGGTCATTCTCATGAGACTTATAGGTAGCTTCATGATTTGGATATGGATTTCCTTCTTTATCCTAATTTTGACCATGATTATATCATTTTTAAACATCATAAGCATATGGCATTTCCCTCAAATACCATATAACACAAACTAAATCTCAACCTTTAAACTAGGTTAATGCTCATTTGGCCATCTATAAAGATCCTATTCCAAATCACCAAGACAACCCAGACAAGCCTACCTATTCTACCAATAATGTTGATAGTCTTATTGAACCAACTCATAAAGAGAATTTGGTGAATATGACTAATACATGAGGGGTGGTTGCGTTCATTGATCCTCATCCCATCCACTCTCCTAAATTATCTCACACTTTTATTGTTATCTAAAACTCTTCTCCAACTCACTTAATAGATTTGGATCAAGAATAACTTAAATATTTTGATGAACCAATTCCAATTCCTCCCTTGGATAACACTTCTCATACCATTCTTACTATTCTTTCAACCTATTTACACATCTCCAATGATACTTAAACTTATATCAACACTTCTTCTCAAACCAAATCTGTATCAACCACCCCATCTTCTCAGGATAATCAACAAACTTGTTCTCCAATTAAACCTTCCCCATCTTATCACAATAATTTCACATGTACTTTGGATCCTCCTTCAACACTATACACCTATTTCTAATAATTCACTTATGGGTTATGATGAAGGGGATCCTATTATAGATCTTACTAATCTCCGATCTCAAATTCCATTCCTCAAACTCATTCAGACCTCTCTATGTCATCATAATCATGTTACATATATTTTTTTCAAAATGAACATCCCCTATCCTCCCCTAGCAAGACACGAGACCACCTTATCCTGATCAAAAGATAACATTCCATAATAGTGAGAAGAGATGTCTATCCACATTAATGAAATAATGGACATTTATCTTTCCCTCAAATTTCCCATTACTTATATGATCCCTGATAAGATTCTACTTCATACAGATTATCCTCCTCTCTTTATGAGTGTCTAAATTGATGATATCCAAGTCAAGCATGCCTTAATTGATGAAGGTTTTGAGACTTGTGTTTTGTCTTTCAATTTTATCAAAACCCTTGTATATTTAGAATGTAATCTTAAGTCCACACATAACATGTGTCAAGGCTATGACTAAAGGCAAATGCATCCCTTAGGTTATGTGTGGTTCCCTATCACTGTCCCACCTATCATCACTCATGTAAAGGTGATGATCTTTAGATTTCTTCTATCCTATAAAATTTTTCTTGTTACACTATGGAATCATTGCATGAGATTAGTTGCCTCTTTTGCTTTCTAATGTGTCAAATTTAATCATAATAGAGAAATATATAGGATTTAATATGACACTAACCATTGGAATTCTGAATAATTCCAAGACTATGGTGTATTCAATATTCCCACCCTTGAATCCTTGCCAAGCATTCCATTTCATGAATCTCAATGATTTAACTTTTCTTTCAACTCTACTTGAGGTTACAATGGTCACCCCAAACTCATCAAGAATATACCTCCTAACCTCCTAGATTTTGATGACAATAAGCCTAAAAAGATAAATATCAAGATTAAAACCTTGAATTTCTCACTTCATCTCATTTCTCAACTTCCCCTTATTTACATCTTTGTTCCCATCAACCAGCTAGTGATGTTATACATATTGTCTTAACTAAGACTCAACATTCCATTCACCACACCATATCAGATGACAAGGTCATCCCTACCTATGCCATTTATCTTCATACCCCTGATTATTATGATGTTGTACCTTAGATGATCCATTCTTAGGAGGTCTTGTTTAGGCCTAAGATGTTGAAATTATTCATTATCATTCCACTTTACTTTGGTATATCAGTATTTATTATATCATTCTATCCTATATCACTCCTAATTTTCACATTTTTCCTCTTGATTGAAGGGTGGAGATGGTGCACACACCTCAAATTATTGATGAGCTTCATATGAGTATGCTTATGGATCATGTTATGACTAGTCCTTACTACTTTACTTAATATGAAGACCGCTCTAGTCAACTTATCCCTGAGATGCTTTTGATTGTACTTTAACCTATTATGTATCCCAACCTTCCCTCAACAAATCCTAGTTTAGATCCTATCCCACTCCCTCTCTAGTTGAGTATTTTATGGTTTCAACTCCTATTTCTCTTTCAATCGATCCTTGCCCAATCTTTCCACCTTCCCCACCTTCCCTTGTTGATGTTATAATCCCTTTACCATATCTTAATCATTTTCTCACCAAATGGGCCAATTAGCCATATTATGATATTCATAAATTTTTTATTTATTAGACTAGAGACTTTTCCTTACACCAGCCTTCCTTGGCTTTGATTTCCAATCCTATTATTACACCTACAAAGTATAATATAAAGAATATATGTTGTTTTCATGTCAGAGATAATCATTCATCCATGGATTGTCATAAGATAAGGTAATATATTGATACCTTGTGTCCCATTATTCCTCAACCCACTAAAAATCATATACCTCCCCCAAAAGTATTACTTGAATATCTTGTCAAATATGGCAATGTATATTATATTTGACACCAATTTAGTTCACATCACACTAATCATTATCACATCCTTCAATAAAATCTCAAGGATCACCTCATGACCATTATTGATCTACTACCCTTCCTCCCATATGTCACCCTCACAATAAGGATCCCCCTTTTCCCCCATGGCTCCACCACTTATGGTCCTTTATCCACCTACAATTTCTCCACCCATGACTCCCTCACCTATGGATCTTCTCTTCCCGATGGATCATACTCCACTAATGACCCATTCATCTCACATATAATCTATTTCCACTCATTCTCCTAGGCATCCCATGGATAATAAACCTCATTAACATGATCCTTTAGGCATTCATTTATTCTCCATTGAGGATATGTGATGTAAAGTATTTTATTAACTTTCTTTGAAGATCAATGAGATTCTAGCTATAGTATGAATTCAACTTTATAAACACTTATAAGATGTTATGGATAATGTATGTGGACAAATATATCAATAATTATGAATACAAGCATGGTGTTCATTCATTTTTTTCTTCATTTATATTATACATGTGCTTTAACTTTACTTTTATCTATTTTATATCATTTGACGTTGTGTCAAATTCTTATCTATCTTACATGGTGAATTTTGTTTCACACTATATATCATTTATGCTATAATTATGTTTATTATATTCTCTTATGGATACTTTTTCATGATTAGATAATTTATCTTCATGAATTACTTTTTTATGTTTATTTTGTTATCTTCCATTATTGTTTGTTATCTTATCCCTACAAACATTTATAATTTTCATTGTGACTTGGTTATACAAATGTAACTCCCTTTAGTCATTCCTTTTTTACCATGTGAGCAGTTAGAAAATAATTCATCTCATTATAATCTCCTTTTATCATTCTAAGTTAGATCTCCCCTTATTCCACTTTATTCCCTTTCACAAACTAAGCATACACATGGTTGAGACTTGAGATAACATTTTGGTTCATAGTTTAGCCTAAGTGTTCTAGTCTATCATATCTTTGGATACTTAGCTTCATTTAGCCAAATCCTAAAGCTCAATCATGTGTATCACTTTATCTCTCATGATTGGTCATTCAAATTTTGTATGGAGGAGGAATCTTAAAATACATAACAATTTAAAATCTAAATCATTTAACAAAAGGCAATGATCTACAAGGCAACATTCAAAATTTTCAAAAGTCAAATCACACTAAAAGATGTGATTCTAAGAACATATCCTTTTTCTAATTGAAGATCAAAATTGATATTTGGATTCATGATAGAGTTGAGGTCTATTGGGGTGAAGTAGGACATTATATTACAAAAGGAGAATAAAAAAATATTTTAGTGCTACCTACTTTCTCATGTAAGTACCTAATATTTGTAGTAGAATAATGGCTCTATAAAGGGTCCTAAGGAATGAGGAACACATCATGGGAAGGTAGGTCCATTTTATTTTATTTTATTTTTAAATAAAACATGATTTCATCTTATTACCACATTTATTTTTTTACATAGCTTTGTGCTTATAGTGAACAAGTATCCTTTGTATATTGATGGTCACTAGTCACTTAGTGTCTTTTCATGTCCTTGGTGTGCCTCATATCTCCTAAGATTTTCTCATAATATGCCTATGTTATGCTTATTAAACTTATTACAATCTTAATATTTACCATTAAGAAATATTATTTTGTTCACTAATCACTACCCTTAGGGATTTCATTTGTGAGTTATAGTGTAATACCTTGGAAAGGACTAAGCCTTTCTCACAACTAAATAAATTTTCACATTACCATCCCAAACATCCCATTTTACCATATTTTCACATTATTTCCACCTCATTGGTGTTCTATTTCTGAGTTACAATGTAAGACCATGGATAGGACCTGGCCTTCCTCATAAACTTTTTCAATACCCAAGTCGTAACAAAATTACATATGTTAAATATGAGATAAGACATGATTGATTATGAGTTACATGTCATTGATATGTTTCCCATCTTGATTTAATATATTTTATGCTTACTTTATAAATATTTCACTTTTATCTTCTTATTTTTTGATTGCATGTAAGAATCCAATCACTTTTCTTAATTTTTTCATATTTCCCAACTTGAATTATTATGATTAATTTAAGACCATTTTGAAAATTTTGTTTCTCTTTTATACTTTCCAATGTAATTTAGTATGATAGATTGACTTAATTTTTTTGTTTTTATACCATTTTTTTCATGTGATTTCTATTTTATTACATTATTTTCATACTTCCCAATGTGTTTATTGTGATTTTACTTGTTTTAATATGGTGCCAATCTTTTTCATGGTTTAAAAAAAAACAATCCCTCTTATTTACCACTTTTTGGTTTATTATAATCAGTCATATTTTGTTATTAAATATTTACCATCATGATGTAGTGTGTAGTGAATTTGTTTTTGATTAATTATACTTTCCCAAGTCTTTTTTGCTTGTTTATTTATAGCTATTCATGTGTACTCCATAATTATAGAAAAGAAAACACTCCACATATAATTCCTATAGCATATAAAACAATAGCAAAATACATGTGCTAAAAAGAAATATATCCATACATTAGCAACCATAACCAAAATATAACTCATAAGATAAACATCAAACTATCAAAATAATATATCTCTATATAATATGTGTTTTTATACAAAATATAAAAAATATATCACTCCATCTCAATGGATGGGCTCTATCATGCCTATCTTGTGGCCTAGCCATGCTATTCATAAATACCCCAGACTATCCACACTACATAATACATTGTAATGAGGTATTCTATGATCTCAAGCCTACTACCTATCCTTGTAGGTTACACACCTAGGCATGTACCTATCCTAGTTGGATTGTGGTAGCCATGTGTGTGGTTTTCTCCTAAGTCAGGGTCTACCAAGCCTATGCCTCTCTTACTCATACCCATACCAGTGGATCCAATCCATATTCATGTGTCTATAATTGCCTCATAGCTTCCTCCACAAGTCTAAAATAGGTCACCTAAGTTGGGGAAGAAATTACCATAAGATCACCCAACATGATGGGATCGTATGGTGCCATCACTCTATCTGAAATGTCATCGAGCACTGCCATGACTAAAGACCCCCATCTGGTCTCCTCTATTGTATGTTTACAAAAACCAAAACCTAGATTTATATAAAATCACATATATATCTCAAATTATACCTATTTATAATCATATACAACTAGTATTCTATCTCAAAGACTAACAAATCCAACATTTATTACCTATCTTAGTATTATCAACCACTATCTCCCCATTTGCTCATCCACCAAGCATGGTATCTCCATTAGCCTATCTATCAATCACCTTGTCCATGGGATTATTCCCTATCAAATCAAAACCTAGAGTTACCACCCATACACATCTCATGCCTATCCTCAATGGTGCCTCTATTGACTAGCTTTGCCCTAGGTTGACTATTGAGTAATCATGTGTCACCACCCTCTATGATTGATCATACTACTAGCATTTGGCATCTATATTAATGGTGTGGTAGAGGTGGTCATTGATCATCTTACTATGGTACTTGTTGTGGTACTTGTTTTACCTCTACATCCACATCCATGACCTCTCCTATTCTAGTTATATGTTATTATGCTTGATCATTCCATGGTCTTACATGCTAGGTCTAATCTTCAGTCTCTCAATTGGCACTCCTACTCATCATATCCCCCTCAACTCTCTTTAATATCATGCCATAAATTTAGGCACTATTATAGGAGACACTAGGTGTGAGAGTCCAAAATATCCTAGCAAGAATAATAATGGCTACAACCCCACCCAATAAATATAGTGGCATATCATCTATTCAAGATCTAGCCCTGGTACCATAGTTACCCAACTTGACCAAATCATAGTAATATGTGCATAGGGCTGCCACATGATATTTCTTCATGTGACTGTCTACAGTATTGGCACGTGGGGAACAACCTATAATACATAGTTATATATCCATATAGTAACATGAGCTAACCTATCATCAATCACATGGGGAAATCTAGCTGGTCGATCCATTAGGAACCTCTCATATATCCATGAACTCAACAACACCACTAGTTTTTTTTTTTTTGCCAACTACATTGACCTAGTCAACCTTTTTCTTTTATTGCCATGACATTTTTCCCAATTTCCATAAATTCCTTAGGCATTTATTGGTTGGACTCTTTTCTACCCAATATCCCATTTAACCTCTAGTGCCCCTAAAAATTTCCTAGGGTTCATTCTGATGTCTAGATTTTTCCTAATCATCCAATTTCTATAAATCACTCAATTTCAAATAAAAATATTCAAAAGTATGATTTTTTTTGTTGCTTACCTATGTTGCACTCATTTTGGCTTATGAATCCTCCCCATATCATTTATCATCTCCCCACCATCCTCATCGCTAGGTATCTCACTTGGTCTACCAAAGCTCTATTTTTCTCAAAATAGAAAATAATGACAAATTAATTATTTTTCACCCTATTTATATTCCATATTCTAAAAACTATTTACCTTTTAAAAATTTAGCATAATATTTCTTATTGTATTCATATCTTTGTCTCTACTAACTCTTTTCCCAAACCATAAAATGTTTTGGAATCCTATAGATAATCTTTTCCACTATTATATGCTCATGTTGTAAAATAAAATTGATTATTTTCACTCCTTTTTGTTAATCTCTACAAGTTTACCTAATGATCTTTACATTGGACACATTCACATTTCTTAGATCTCCTTATTTATCTAATGCACTAAGGCAATTGATGTATTTTTTTTCAATTCTATCATTTCCTTTTATCTTATTTTCTCTTTATTCAGCTTCAATGTTATGTGTCACTATGTTCTTTTACCAAATCACCATCCCATGTTGTATCTACATGAAATGTGATGAGCTTCGAGTGGGGCATATATATACACATAATATTTTCAACCTTTATCAAATATTAATACTTTATATATTGTATTAACCCATAAAGTCTCAATATATTTAAGTGCATACCCTAAGTAGTATATTAAGTAAGGAATGTGCGGACCATTGGTGCTTCATAGGATTGTTGTCCTTTTTGTCACTTTATATCTACACACTTCTATCCTAAAAATATTACTGTAAACTTTGCCTCAAAATTTTCTCCCTTATCTAGTCACTTACCACCTTTATTATCCCTTTCCCTAGCCTAAACCCATTTTTGGTAGTTTTCATGACTATGTCAACCATATTGACCCTATATTATTATTTACAAAGCTTATTAGGAACTAGGTCTGCCATGGCCGACATAGTTCATTCCCTAGTTAGTTAGTTTTTTATCAATTTTAGTATTAGGTCAATTGGGTTGACCTGATCATTCTAAATTTCTAGAAAGTTTTAGGGTTAGATATGCCTATATAAACACTTCATTTTTCCATTTTTAAGAAGAAGAAAAGAAGAAGTAACTCATATTGTGTATCTACTTATCCACCATTCTACTTAAAGAGTAAGCTTAGGGTTTCATATTTTCTTTGGATATATGGATCTTGTATTATGAAGTCTTTTTGATGCATTGATAGGTTATAAATCTTACACCTTATTTATCCTTGTCATACTTACAAAAACAACCTCTTGTGAAGAACCTTGGCTAAGGGAGAGATTGAGGTTCGATGGGTTCATCTTTGAAGGTAAGTATTAATAAAATTGTTCATCATTTATAAGAGTATATATATATGAATTTTTACTTATCTTACATTCATTAAGATTTTATAAATATTGACATGAGTATATGTCTTTTATGCATGTGTATTATTCATGTTTATTATCCACACTTTATGCCACAAGATCTGGTGAGCACTAAATTGTAATTTACTTTACTTGTAATTAGTTTAATGAATATGAAAACATATGATATATTTATGATTATTTCATAGTTTTTATTTACTAAAGGCTTTGGAATCCTCCCTAGTAATATTATTGTTGTAAAAGATCCCTTGATTAGGTCTAGCGGATCTATATTGGTCATGATTCCAATTATCTAATGTATCCCCAATAAGAAGTGTCAGTAGCATCTATATTCTATAATATAGGATTGATTTTTATTTTTATTTATATTTCATTTCCCTTTTCATTTTATATGTTCCTACATATCCTCATACAACAATCTTAGGTTTGGAAAAAAATCATGCCTATGTAACCCTTGGGTTGGGTTTAGTGCTCTTTCTACCTTGGTTGATGATATCACCATTCATGGGCCTTGATTGTGTTTCCATAACTCCACCATTAGGAATTTTTTTACCTAACTATAATTTAAACAACTGGAAGCTTCTAGTTCAAGCACATGGCTATTTAAGCCTAATTACGCCTAACAAGCCTATTTAAATCATTAGATTCCTTCCCTAAAAGGACTAGGATATGTTAATGTGAGAATATTGAAATGGATTTATGGGAAAATGTGAGACTCTTTTTCTCATATTTATGCTTACAATTTCACTATATTTTTGATGACCCTATTTGTAGATATCAATCTTACATCTTAGATGTGTGTGGTGACTAGGTTTGCATGTTAGTCTTAGTATTTAGCAGTAGTAGGGGGTCTGAGTATGAATTTCCATCTTTAGGGAAGTTATTTTGGATTCCTATAATTCATATATAATACCTTCAAGTTTAAAAACATCCTCTAATTTTATACCTTCTCCTAAATTTGTTACTTGCATGCACTCACACAGTCAGGTTTAGGGTTAGTGCACAGTCATGCCTATACAACCTTTAGGCTTGAATTTAATGTTACTTGTGACATTATTATATTATTTTAATACCTAAAACCATGTAATGTATCTTATATTATATGTTCCCATATTTATATCATTTCAAAAGCAAGTGTCATCATTTTGATGTATATAGGCTTGCTTTAGGCCTATTAGGCCTAATAGGCTTGAGTAGATTGTGATTATCAATTAAGTGTTAATGTATTCAATTTTAGGTCTTAATGATTATGAAACCACTATTTTAAATTTATTACCTCCATTCACTTTCTTAATTAATCATAATCTATCGCATTTCACTTTCTAAACCAAGACCCTCATTGTAGGGGACAACTAGGTTTTTGATTGTCTATAGTTGTGTTTAGTCTTTATTTTACCTATTATATATCTTAATCACCATTAATCCCATGTTTAAACTCCCCTAATTCCTCTTTATATACCCTCAAGACTTATATATTCCTTCTTTTAGGGATTCATAGTTTAACCTTCCTTCTAGTAACTCTACTTGTAGGTGACTTTCCTGCCTATCAAGACTATGGGTTTAACATTTTGGGGATAGAATGTGAACACTATAATATTATCATTAGTTTTACTTTTATTTTAATAACCTTCCTAATTTATTTTTTACCCTTAGGGTAGGGTTCCTTGTTTAATTTATCCTCACCTAGAGGTAGGCCTGTATGTGGCTCTTTAGGCCTAAACCATATGTGTTCTTTTGAGAGAGGATTGGTAGGTTGGTCTCTACTTGGACCATGATATTTAAATTTATATCTTATAATATACCTATATATTATTTCACTAATTTTTTTTTCACCTTTTATACTTCATCCTAGCAACTAGCTTCCTTTCCTTATCTTGCACAAGGTATGTGGGTGGTTCTATAGAGGGAAGTCTCTTAAGGGCTCAAAGATGATAATAGACCTAAGTAGAGGTTAGTGATAAATATGGTCATAAAACTAAAGATTATTAATCATTAGGTGAGGCTAGTGATCATTAAAACTTACATTTATGTTTCCTTAAACCTCCTTATTCACACTTGTAAGGGATGAAACATTGTGTACATGATAATCACACTAAATTAAGATTTGAAAGGTCTATTTGATCATATAATCATCTAGTTGATTTTGAGAGGTAGAGAAAGTATGTAAGGATTAATTTATTCTAATATATAGGTTAAAACACTAGTCACCTCCTTTTTTATGTAATGAAGAATATAACATCAAGAACAACACTACTTGTAGTCTATAAATTAAATAAACTTAGATGATTCCTACTCCCCTAACTTCACACATGTGAACTAGGGGTGGAGGGTGATGAAGGTGAGATATGAAGACCTATATATCACATATAAAACATTTATTATTATAAATACTTCCAATATGCACCAAAGTAATTACACTTATAAACCCTTTATAGATGAAGAAGCTCATTGGAGTTCCCAAGTTGTTAAAATTCAATCATAAATTTTAGATCATGAACTTGAAGACAAATACCATGCATAATAAGTTTAAGGGACCCCCTTAATCTCAATAAGAGACAAGCTCCAATTTTATCTCTCCTTTCTATAGTATCCAGAAACATGAAAAGTTTCTTAGGTTGTAAAGGAGCTCAATTGAAGGGAAATGTTATTTTTTGACCTATTTGACATTATCTAACCATGGAACTTTCTATATACATCTAACATAATCTCCTTTACAATATATAATCCCTTTGTGTATGGATGATCCTACAAGTATGTGCAATATAAAAAAACACTTAATAATCATGTTTCTCCTACATTTTCTCCATGATTTTGACCTTAAACTTCCTCTGAGGTATGAAGAGAGGGAAAAAATGAGTTAATTGACCATTCAAACTGAGTGGAATGGTAGGAGGAGTTGAAGGATGCATATTTAGTAGGTGTGGGGCCCATATGGCTTGAGAGGAGTAGAAATGGGTCTTATAAATACTTTTTATGATGTGAAACACCTAGTGGGTGACAATATGATGAGAATAAGACCTTTTCAACACCATTTTTAGTAAGGAAGCACTATAATATTCCATTTATATATATATATATATTTTATAAGTTATATTGACTCATGTGATGAATTTAAGGGTCTTGAAAGGGCTAATAAAGATATGTGATAGACTTAAATAGAAATGTCATGGAAAATGGTCTTGACACACATCACTAAGATTCACACCATTAACTAAAAGGATCTTGGACACCATTAATACTATTAGTAAGGCTCTCTCTTGTCTTGAAATGACCTTAACAATCTTAGAATTTATCAACAATAATATCTTTGATCTTGTCAAACTAATTTAACTTCTAATAAGAATCCTTAAGCCTATCAAACATTACTTAAGACCACCCTTATAATCCTAAGAAAGATCATGATAAATTTACTAATCTCTCCATGACCACTATGACCACTGTCACATCACAAAATAGACTCAAGGAAGCCATGACATAATGGATTCATAAGTAGGATTGAACACATGCCATGACACTCTTAACAAGGCTCAAAAAATTGAATATACATTTATAATACCATGAAATTTTAGGCACTATAGATAATTTTAGATGGGCTTTCATGAAAGATTTTTATGGTAGGGGTTGAAATTTGGCCTATGAGGCTAAAACATAAACATGATCTTTTCCCACTTTTAAAAGTATCACATCTACTCTATCATGTGCCCCTTGACCTATCTATTATTTTAAATAGTCTTATGTTGTTGAATCAAACCTTATTTATTATCTATAATTATTATAAACTACTTATCTTACACTTCTACAAGTTCCAAATCTATACCTAATTTCTTGATCCATGGACACTAATGTATAGGATAGATACTCATGTCAACACTAATGTGCTAACCTGACATAAGTGTCTAGTGCCCTAAAGTCATCCAATTTTCAATTTAAATTTATTCTAATGGTTTACCTAAGCACTTTCATGTTAGTTAATTATCCAAAGGGATTGATATAAATAAATATCAACCCTTATTCATTCCTAACCTATAAAATTCTTACCTACTCACTGTGAAATGTACAATAGGAATTTAATAAAGAACTCAAGTGAGTAAATGCCCACATCATTCATATGGAAAAAACATACATAGGTCTAAAGTAATGAAGGAATAGACAAAGTGATATATTTACCAAGTTATAAGCTAGGTCACTATTGAACTTGTTTCACACATATTACATGATGCACACATAATTAACACAGAGGGGAGAAATACATCAAGTTGAGGCCCTCTTCAAACTATTATCGATGTAGGAAAAACTTATTAATAGAGGGGTATTTGTGTTTAGCTCAATACCATGTGACCACTAACCTATTTTCCCCCATGGTCATCATGTAGATGAAGAACTAGGGTTTTGACATTTCATGAGGAGTGACACTTTATGACCTAGATATGAATACACCAAAGTGAAGCCAAATACAAACCCAAAATAATCCAAGTGTTTACATCCTTTTCCATCAGTTATTTCATATAGGACACTTGCATTGAGTTTAGAAATTATCTTTGACATAACCACCCCATGCTAAGGTTAGTCTCTATAACTCTAGAAATATCCAATCCAGAATTAGGTGACTATTCTAGAATAATATTCTAGTCTACCTTTTGCCTATTATATCTCTAGTTATATGTTAGTATAATAATGAAATAAGTACACTACTTCCTTGCCATTTCTAGATCTAGTAGATTTTTACTTTCCATATTTATATTATTCATACTTTTATAAATTCAACACATGTTATATTTGAGTTTAGCACCCAATCAACATACTATAGAGATAATTATCACCATTTTACCTAGGATATATCTATCCCCTTTAACCCTAAATAATCTTAATCTAAATAGAATTTTAGGGTTAAACAATTGGTGATTGTAACCTTTGAATATTAAAACCTAGGTAAATTAGGGTTTTCTAGTTTATTTATTACTAATGCCCAATTTTTATAATTTTTGTAATCATGTTTTCTATACATATATATATTAATTATTTTATGGCCCATTATCTTATAGTTTCCATGGTTTTCTACATTATTTGTCTTGTCCAATATATTAATAAAATTCATGCCAATTATGAGATAGTTTTAAAGTTGAAACAATACTTGATATCTCTTTAAAATTCATGTTGTAATACACTAGAAGAAGTGTCTTCTCCACCTAATGCCATAGGTGGTTTTATTATTGATATATATGTAACATGTGTCCTAAAATTCCATTGGTCAAGATTCTAAATTACTCCAATATATGTAAAGATGTATTATATGAGGCATTACATCATACCCAGGTACCAAGTGATATATCGCCAACTACTTTCATAGATATTATGAAAAATACAAAATAAAATGTAAATATTCTTATCTTTCATTGTAAAAAGGTGAAATCAAAGAGTATCATTTATCAATATTTGCCTCCTTCAACGTAACATACTAATTTTAATCAAAAAATCAACATGAGCATATTTCATCAATTATAAAGACATATAAGGATGTTACATCATTTTTAAACTTTGATATACAAGTTACCACCTTATAAGGCTATTTTTATGAGAACATTTCAAATGAAAACCTTATCTCAATATATATAGACAAAAAATGTGGTCCTCATATTAAATTACATTAAATGGACCAAACATAGTATATCATTTGAAAAAAATATAAACAATCCCAACCTATGGTAAATATTTATTTGTCACCATACATCTAGGTGTTTTGCTTGCAATAAAATGATAAAATTAGTTTTTGTGGATAATATTTCAAGACTCAACATTTGTAACATATCCTTTCTTTCCTTAATTGGCATTAAACATTTAGACATATAACCATCTAGACATCAAGGGAATTTATAATATTTAAATATAATTATTGGATCAAAAAACATTGAATATTACCATGGGTCCTTGTACATTACCCATTTTATGCCAAGTTATGTATAATGATTTGAACTATAACATTCTCTTATGATGATCTTTGATACATGATATGTATGAAATTCACCCTAATTTGCACACATGCTTAAAATTTAATTTCAAGGATTCTTTTACATATGTCTAATGGATCCTAATCACTTCAAACATTTTACAATGGTCCACAAAATTGATACACTAATACAAAAACCAAATTAGGTTATTATATCTAAGGTACATAAGTGATAATTTACATTCTTACTTGAGTCTATATACTCATTACTCTAGAGGTTAATAGAGTGGAAGATTATATATCTCCTTTATCTTATAGAGGTTGATATGAGTATAAATTTACCCAAAGGATATGATTTGAATGATTATTATGATTATCACAAGTGGCCAATACATTCTAAGAGAAAATTATTTATCTCAAAACATAATATCCAATATCTCATTGATTATAAAATGATTACATTTGATTATATGCTAAGGAATCAGGTACACAACCTAGAGATCAACATAAATAAAAAAACATTCATCAATTCTTTACATGATCATTCAAACAATCATTTAGAATTACAAGAGTTACACAATACACACCAAGAGATTCAAAGGAAACCAATAAAAAAACCTCAACAAACAATATTTTACAATAACCTTATTCAAGGGTGGTGCTTATTTTTGGCATAACCATATCAATCCTACATAAAAATAACTACTTGCCATTTAAAGAATTTTCAATAGATGGGTTTTGGTCTACAAGGATTAAAAAATAAAGGAGGTTGGAATAACTCCTTAGGAAACATAATATTACCAATTGGTTTTTATCCTAAAGTAATTAAAATGTGATTTTGGGTTATTTCTACCACATATCCATATGCATTTACCCTAGGAAATCTTTGGTTATATCAAATGGAAGCAAAAATTGACCAAAATCAATAATGTATTTATTTTATTATAAAGTAAAATTAATACATATTCCAAATAAAAACATTATTTTTTATAATACACATGAAAAATGTGAGGATAAGCATGTTATTTACCTTTTGAATGTATCTAATCATGATGGAAATAATGTAAAAGATCTAATTTAAGGTTGTTAGGAAAGAAGTGGGGATATATCTATGACCATCCAATGGATGTCATCATAGGATGATCTTTCATTTTCAAACATTACAATGTACAAAAAAATTAGAAAAAACATTCAAAAATCCCAAAATATTTTTGGCACATACATGTTCTATTTGATTATTTGCATCTATGTGTTAGTTCCATGTTGATGAATGAAATTATCAGTTACTTCTACATACACATGTGTGTCACACTTTTATTTGAGTGTGGTACATGCATACATAAATACATAATCTAATATTAATTTTTATGTTGAGCCTTCCCTCTAATCATGCCATGTAGACATTGGGCACATCCACTTATTTGATCTCGATACATGCAGGTTCTATGGTTCAGTGAACATCTTTCATTATCATGTGTGAGCTTATATGTACTTACACGTGTTTTATATATTATTATATATTTCATAGGGTACTTTATATGTTATACACTTGATATTTTTTCCTAACACATTCAATATAAGGGATATTATGACATTTTTATGATGTTTTTTTATGCTTTCCTTTATGCACTTCCTTGAGTGCCTTTCCTTGTTATTTTATTCCTTATTTGAGCATTTTAATATGGTATTTTGCTTGTAGCTCCCATGCCTATGTATACTTTCCTTGAAATTTACATTTTTCATTATTTATTGTATGTAAATTTAAATATGTCATCCTTAATTTTATGTACATTTTACTAATTCATGTCCCTTTGATTATGTGACATTTGAACATGCCCCTTGTTTAACGTCTCATTGGATCATTAACTTTTGGATTTGCTTTGATTACTCTTATGTGCATGATTATTTACTTATTGAGATTATACTATTACTATCTATACATTTATATGATCCATATCATGCATCTTATGCCTTCATGTGATCACATTGATTATATGTTCTTTAATTTTATATCTACCCAGACATGTTCTTTCTATATGTTATAGGTTTCCATTCATAGATTACATAGTTGTCTTATCCTTTTATGATGAGATAAATACTAGTTACTATCTTTATCTCACCTATAATGGGGGGACTATTAGTGGGGGAATATCATAGAGGCATGTTTTCCACACTTATCATAGTTTTCATATTCAGTGGGGGTATGATTTGGAAACAAGTTCTTCATGCCTATTTAGTATTTAACATCTCCAGATTATAGTGGGGGCATGTTTTGGAAACATTTTCTCTACATTGGTAATTATATTAGTTTTTATAGTTCTCCATATTTAGTGGTGGAATTATTTTTAATCGTGTTCCGCACATTTATAAAATATTTCAGTTGGCTAAAGCACACATTTAGATGATTTAGATTCATGGTTGTGGGAGAATTCTATACATTGGTACCACTATAATACATGATTTTAGAATGAGACATATCTAAGGTATATGTGTTATGAAATTTGTGCCTAATATTAAAAAATTTAAATTAGTTCCACATTATAAAAATATTTTATGGATTATTACCACATCACAGACTTTTTTGCATTGATACCCCAATAAGACTTTTATCGACTTTATTGAGTTAATATATTAAAGTATTTGGTTTAATTTTTGGTATGGTTGAGGTGACTAAGTCACTTAATATTAACAATTTTTTAGGTTTTAATTGACTATATCATCCAACCTTACCAGGTTATAAGTATTATTGGGTTGCATAATTGAGATAATCTCAACTAGTACATGGAAAATTATCTTTGCTCCAAGGTTGGGATCATGCACATTCCAATATATCTCTCTTTATATTTATATTTATCTATCTAATTAGATATGTTATATTTTTATATTTATCTAAATTTTTATTAAACTCAATTTTATATCCTTATAATGATACATATTTTTCAAATCAACTTGCGAATAGGCAAGAAAGTTACATCAACACATAGGTCTACTCCTAAACCTTTCTCTTTTATTTAAATATTTTTAATACTTTCAATTATAGATTATATGTATTGAATACATAGTATAACATGATCTTAGTTTTATGTCAATCACCAAAAAATCAGTCAAGTTAGGCATGCATAAAGATAAAGTGTGTTATATACACCCAAGTATGCATTCCTTTCATTTGAACTAACAAATTCATTAATATATTAAAGGGGGAAAATGTAGATAATATTTTTGGATTATATATAACCTTAACATTATACACTTGGAAAACACATACCTTGGTTGTTACTCTTAGTTTTTGACCTTTTCCCACTTTTCTAAATTTTGCATCTACTCTATCTTCTGCCCCTTAGCGTATCTCTTAGTCTAAAAAGTATATATTGATGACCTAAACCTTTTATATTTCCTATAATTCCTAAAACCAGCTTATCTTCCACTTCTACAAGTTTTGATTATATACCTACTTTCCTTTTCCCTAGAGATTAATGTGTTGGATATACATTAGCATTGATGCAAGTGTCTCGACCCCTTAACGCAAGTGTCCAGTGTGCTAAAGTCATCAAATTTTCCAATGAAATGTATCCTAATGTTTGGATTATGTGATTTAATGTGAGTTAATTCTCCTAATGGAATATTATAAATACAAGATCATCCCTCATTCATTCAGAACCTAGAAAATTCTTACCTACTCACTAGGCAACTTACAAAAGACATTCAATCAAGCACTCAAGTGAGAAAAATCTTCCCTATTTTATCCTATGTCCACAAAGGTCATAGGGAAAATACATACATAGGTTTGAAGTACTAAAGGAGCATTATATATTTTCCAAGCTACAAGATAGGTGACTATTTTACTTGCTTTTCACATATTACATGATTCATGTTAGCCAAAATTGGCCACCATGAAGGGGTACAATTTTAAACTTTGATTCTAGACTTATTTAATATTGTTAATGATCTTTTTATGAGTCTTAGTCTTGGTCTATTGGTCATAAAGGTGTATTATCAAGTGCTTATCATCTTAAAGTCTATTGTAAGGTTTATAAGAGTGAGTTATGAGCCTTGTTTTGTTATTTATTCCCTTCATGAAGGTCTTGTTAGATATTTGGAAATATTAAAGTAAGTTTGAAAAAATTAAGGTTATTTTACAAAGATTGAGATATGTTGACCCATGATGAAATATTGGTGTTTTTACACTTACCAAGGTGATATAATATCTTAAAGGGAATGAGGACTTCTAGAGGCAAGTTATGGAAAGGTGAAAACATCATTATTTCATGTTTAGTAAAATTTAAGGTAAATTTGGAAAAATTAAGGTAATGTAGGGTAAATTTAAGCAGAAAATATTAGTTAATTCATGAATACTCCAATTTTCAAATTTAGTTTTTGTGATTTTTTAGGGTTGATACATGGGTCCAGATTACCAAAAATTTATGAATATAAATTATTTTGGGGTTCATCTTGTAAACCATTTATAATAATTTCTAAGTTTAACCTTCAATTCACCACATATATATAGTACATAGGATACCATGGGTAACAATATAAATATACTTTCAACAACTTCTCCCAATATAAAATAAGTACCCAATAGGTAACAAGTTGAAATGGATCAACATAACCTACACCACAAGTGAAACAAAAAGACCAAAACTAAATTGTAGCACTGAATATGAGCATCTAATATATAGTACCAAATGATAGCATCCAATCTATAGCATCAAATGATACCACCAAATATAAACATCCAAGCTGTGAATAGAGGAACCAAATAATGACATTAAATGATATTATTGAATGATAATATTAAATGGTAATATTGAGTGGTAGAATTAAAAATAATAATAGTGTTTCAACCAAATGGTATAACCAAACGGTAATATCCACTCTATAAATAAATGTAAGAACTAAAGTGTTGCATCCATGACCATCAAGGCATCTGATGGAAATGGTAAAAAGATAAGCCAATTATTAGTAAAATCAAGCATATTATCTTATTTTAAATTTCTCATAAAAAATCCCACACAAACATGATGCACTCAGAATATAGGTACTTATTTATTTTTTTGTTTGTCTTGAATTTGAATTTAGATATTTAATAACATTAAAATAGTTTTACATGAAAAAATACACATTGATCATGATGGTATATCATAAGAAATAATTAACTAGAATAACATGTCACTCCTTGAAGATTATTTTGATAATGATATTCCATCACTCAAAGATGTTCCTCTATTTTTTTATAATAATAATCATGACACTCAAGTGGAAGAATAGATTGTTGGTTCTCATCAAACATAAAGTTTAGCTGAAAACTCAACTCAAAAATATTCATGAAGGAAGAGAAGTAGATGGATATTTGAAAGGTCCTTTAAGGTGGAATGGGAAATTAAAATTCCCTTCATTGAACCTATATATCCTTAAAATATTGATGATAATTTAATAGAATGTAGATGTATAATATGTAGCTAGAAACTAGGAAAGGAACATAGAATGCATCTAAAGTTAGACACAATTGAGAAACATTATGGAAAAATATATGTGATAATGAAGCACCCAGATGGATAGATAACAATAATATACAAGTAGAAAAATGCATAAGAATGCATGCATGTAATATATGCATGTGAGTATGAAAATGATAATAAACATCGAAAACATCTTGTTGATAAAGGGGGAATAATCAAAGTAAATTTTGGAAAAGTTATGTAGTATTATCTAAATACAAAATATATACAGTTATCTACTATATACCACATTCTAGAAAAAGGTAGACCTATTTCTAATTTTTTATATTATAATATTTTATTTTAACATAATAGATTTTTGGATCTTCTATAATGACATTGGTTAGATAACAGTGCTTGGAAAATGGTAAAATGTCGAGCAAATGTTGAGAAGGAGGATTTGAAACAAAATGTTCAAAATTCGTTGTTCATCTCACTATCCATTGATGAAGTCACAAAAATTGACAACACATCCTATGTTTTCATGCATGTTTATACTTTTGATAACTATTCAAAGTAATCTCATCTACTAGCAATTCATAAAATGGTATGAAATTGTGATGCTAAAAATATTCACAAATTGGTTGTATATAATTTGAAAGATAAATATGGGATGGATGATTATGTAATAGATACAAAGCTAGTGTGTGTTGGGGCTGATGGTGCATTAGTTATATAGGAACATATAAATGGTCTATGTGTTTAGCTATAAACAACAAATTCCCCATATATGAGTCCAATTCATTGCATGGCTTGTAGTATGAATCTTTCATACAAAATAGTTATCGAATTTGAAATGTCTCAAAAGTGGAAGAGCTCATTTGTGACTTACATGCTTATATGTCAAGTAGTCCAAAATTATTTTTATATTTCTAAAAATTTGCAATAGGATTGACTGATGGGGAAAAAATGTTGAAAGATGTTGATATAAGATATATTTCTATGTATGAACCTATATGCTAAATTTTTGAAGAATATCCATCATTAGTAGGTTTTATATATAAATATCATAAAGAAGTTGACAAGGCAAAAGATTTGTTGTACTATTTAATAGATTTGGAAACATTACTAAAATTATGTGTACTTATCCCAATGTTGAAGAAATTAACTATTTAAGGAAACATGCTTAGCAAAGATCCATTTATATTATTGAATTCATATGGCTGAGAAAATGAGTATGTCATTCGATAAATATATGGTACACTTTGAATCAAAATTTTTAGGGCATTAATTTTAGAAGTTAGAAAATTTTGATAGTTTAAGGAATCTTGAAATCTATTTGAAATTAAATATCAATGATCATATTTGTGTCATCATTAATGGCAAGGAGATACCAATGCACACTTTATATAGAATACTTGATCTTATGGGAGCTAAATCTTAAGAACTACCTATAAAACATATTTTATATGATATTATTCTATCTAAAATGTGGATGAAACTAAGTATAATTTAATAAAACTTATCTATGGAGATAAAAGATCACTTTTAAAGGGATGATTTATTGGAGGCCATGGAAGTTGCGAATCACATATTTTGAAATAGTAATAACAGTCAAAAGTTGATTAACAATTTATTTCACAAATACATGGGTTCTCTTGTTAAGCATTTCAATAAATATTTAGAGGTCAATGGAGTTGAAATGAAATGTATTTAGGGAAAGTATTTACTAACATCTTAGTCAACTCATTTTATAATTATAATTTTTGAATAATGTCACCTTCTAAGTGAACCAATAGAAAATGGGAAATTACATGACTATGGAAAAAACTTTATTCTAGTAGTATCTTGTAGGAAAGTTTAACTTAATATTTTTAATTATATGAGCTTTATCAAATAATGATTATGGGCTTAGTGGAAGATGAAAGAGTATTCAGTGAATTATTTTTCACTAAGTTAAAAACTTTGAAATAGATTTGATAAAATTTTAGAAACCTATTTGAGATTGTATGTTTCACGTTATGATGTGGACATGTTTCCTTATAAAAAAGCTCTAGAAACATGGAGTTATTTAACTAAAAGAAGAGGTGTTAGTAATAAAATAATAGATAGAGAGGATGTAAATAATTATGTTGAATATACCACTGATACGATAGATGAAAATGTGATTAGAAAAGAGCAAGTTTGTGTAGGATTGTTTCAAATAACCAAGTATTGTAGACATCCAATTCTGATCACAATTGGTTTTCAATCAAACTTCAACCTAATTTATACCAAACATTGAAAATTAAGACAATAAATCACTAAACATCCCAATTTCATTCATGCATCTTTCATCAATTCTCAAAAACATGTCGAGGCATTCTTATTTGGGGTGTTATACCATATTGAATAATAACCTTTCATAGATTCACACCTAATCATCTTGCAACATAATAACTAGCAGTTTGGCCTATTGACCCATTAATCAGGGCACTTGATAAAATACTAAAAAATATAAAATGATAATCAAATTAAATCATCTAATTACACAAGATCAAATGCTTAGTTGAATTATCCATTTGAAATTAATGAATATCTAAAAATAGGAAATCCAAAAACCAAAATATCAAGCCTTTTAATCATTGCCTTTACGAGTTGTCAAGCTCTTCCAAAATATCTAATTTTAGATCCATGCCTAGTAATTACAAATCATAATTAAATGATAAATTTTAACTCAACTGGAGTTAGCCTCAACTCATCTAGGATTAGTTTGAACCCATTCCATTTTAAAACTCAATCTTAACTCACCTTGGGTGATAGTTAATTCTTGAGTCTAGAAATACAAGGCCATGCCTATTTATTTCTAAGATATTTTGATGCAAATTTATTATAAAAAAATATATTCAATAAGGTCTCTGGATGTAGTGTTATAATGCCTTGCAAGTAGTGTTACGATGTTCAAATCTTAATCCAATCAATCAAGTCAAGGTGCCAAGTAAAGGTAAAGCCAACAAAGCTCCATTGATGAAGATATCTTGATGCCCAAGCTGAGAAATCCACTTTAACAAGCCATTTGAATCTCTAAATAAGGTAAAAGAGTGTTTTCTTTTATGTTTTAGCTATTTTTTCATATTCTTTCTTGTTACCTATTCTCTCCCTATTGTCTAGACTAGAGGTGTTAGGATTTTTAGTGTGTTATTTTGATTTGGTTTATTAGAATAACACAAGACTAACCTCCCCTTTATGTACTCCTTATTTAAAATTATTATTTTTATATTTATTAATATTATCATATTCTAAATTATAATTTCATATCATTTTTGATATTGTAAAATGTTTCAAATACTAAATTCATTACAATTGTTGATAGCATTATCATTTAAAATATTTGTTCAATTCATCATGCACCTTTCCATTTTATTTAATTAGCTCTTAATAATTTAAAATGGATCATAATATTTTTCTAAGATTATATTTTTAAATACATTATTTTATTCAAGAGTGGAATTCCATTAATAAGAGGCCTCCAAAATGATTCAATACTTTCAACACTTGGATAAATCTAAAGACACTTCCTAGAAGTAGGACATTGAGGTATAGGAGATTATTTACCCAAATATCCCTATAAAATCCCCCTCTAAGAAGATACCAAAGAAGGAAAATCCATAGAATAAACCCAAAATGATAATTCCAAAGGATGATGCTAAAGGTTCAAGAAACAAAACTTGAGCCAAAATCACTAAGAACAGATCAACTGAGTAGGTGAAGGAGACTGAGGATGTTGAGGTACTCATGGAGGGATCCTCCCTCTTAGAGTAATTTATTTAAAACCAAGTCCTTTACCTAATCAAATAAAAAATACATATTTTTATAACTCTTTAAATAAATTAAATTTTATATTGTAACACCATATTTATAGTTTTAACCTTGTTTTTAACTTTTAGTTTAAAAATATGAATTTTAAAGTCAAATACAAGGGTGATAGAACATGATAAGCCTATTGAACAACATGACCAAATTCAAAAAAAAAATCTAAAAAAAATGATAATAATTAAGCAATATTAAAGCACATCAAATTCAAATCCATGCTTAGTCCAAATCCAAAGAAAAAAATAATTTTAGTCCACATCACCATGTTGTTTGAACTACATCAACTAAATAAATGCATATTTGTAAAGTCAAACTTAACATTGTCATTTTAAATTATTTTTTTTAAAACATAACATTATCCTTTCAAATTTAATAATGAATTTAAAACATCATAAAATTCAAATTCATGCTCACTCCAAATCTATAGAAAAAAATAATTGCAGTCCACATCACCATGTTCATTAAACTACATCAATATAGAATATGCATGTAAGATGATAAATGAGCCATAACTCATTAATCAGTAAAAAAAGACTAATTGAAACTTAACAAATTGATCTTTGTGAATCCAAACTTAAAATAATCATTTATTTTTTTAAAAAAATGTAACAGTGTTTTCAAATATAAGAGAGTTTACAACATAAAAAATTATCATTTTTTTGGTTTTACAAAAATAGCCCTCACTGCTTAGACACTTTATCAATGACAATATCCACATTTATACCACAATCCTTACTAATCCCTACCTCTACTTCCTCTATACCACTATTTAATATCCCTACCATTTCAAGATCCTTATCCACATAATTAGTGCAAGCAATATTTTCCTTTTCTTCTTTCATATCATCTCCTACAAATAGTAGACTTAGATCAGCATCTATCTTATAATTCAATAAATCATTAGGATCCCATCCTTGATCCTTATTGATTTTTTAGAGTGTGTTGTTCTATTTATTGAACATAATAAGCTTTTCCTTGAATTGAATGGTAGAATATAAACTTTTTTGTGCATATTTCATATGCACATTCAGGCCCTCAACTTGCTTTTTTAGATTCTCATATTTTGCCTGTGATTACAAATTAAATCTAATTTTATTTGAAAAAAGTAACTATGACATGAAATTTTATAAAAATGATGATACATTACCAAATATTTCTCCTTCTCAACATTTTTAATAATAATAAGGTTGATTCCTTTTGCACATTTATTAAAATATGCCTGGGCTTTTGCATTCAAACTATCCAGCCTATTTAGCATAATACTCAACAAATTATCATTGTAAATATTAAAAATAGCAATAGACCAAAATTTAACTTGACCAATCAAATAATCAATATTTGTGGGTTCATGTTGAACTAATGAAAACAAATTTTCTCTTTGGGAGTGATTGTCATAATGGGCATTTATTTATTTAATCAATGCCTTTGCCCAAAACTCCCAAACTAATACATTTTTAAATCCTTTCTTAAGACTTGAAATATTAATTTATGATGATATATTATTTAATATGAAAGATACAATGGCATCATCAGACAAGTCAACATTAACTAGTGGGGTGGGGGTCAAGAGGTACAAGATTCCTACTAAGTTGTTAAATGAACATCTACACCTTGAATAAAATCATGTGTATTGAAAGAAACACCACCAAATTCTCCACTTTAAATCCCAAGATATTCCTCATTAAGAAATAGTTTAATCTCTATGCACTTGAGATACATATGATAGAGAAAGTAGGGATTTCAAAACCTGATAATTGAATTGTTCCTCTACTAGGTGTTATCCCTTGTGGTAATGGAATATTCTTACCCCTTATGCAAATTGCATTCATGGGTGGTGGTAGTGGTATAATTTTTATCAAAGATTGAGGGTTCCCTGTAAAAATAAATTATATTACAAAAATGGTAAATTCAAAAAACTAAACTAAATTCTAATTTGAAATTAAAGGTTTAGTATTTATATTTGCAGACAATATTTATTCTAAGCTACATGCCTTATTCTGAGTGACAAGGGCAGTTTGAGCTACTAATATAAGCAAAATTCTAGTATAAGAAATCTATAATCAATGAATGTTCAACTAAAAAACCAAAACATGGAATGTAAAATACCATACATAGAGGGTCGAGAAGCCAGATGAAATATTGCAGTTGTTCCATGCTAACCTCAGTTGATTCTGAGTCAACTAAAAAATCAACTAAACATATAAAATAATGCATTTTAAAGTAAAAATGTCATTTTAAATTTGTAAATACTAAGCATGCATGTGGAAAAGATGTAAAATAATCTCTTAGATATTTCAAAATATCAAATGAATGCAAGGATGATTCTATAGACTCAGAATCTCTAGATTATTCAACTCCGCACTATCCTTTTGAGGTAGATTTTTTTCATGTCATTAAGACATGAAATATTATTAATAACAAACAAATAAATATTTTTCCTTAATATTGAAATAATTCATCATAAAATAAACAAATATCAATCCTTAATTTAGATGATTTGTTTGAATGGTTAACTAACCTCCTTTTCATCAATATAATAAGAATTTGTGCTCATATTTGGATGCATCACAGTTGGAATTGTATCTTTTTTGAATGTCATATAAGGAATCATATTTCAAGATGAGAATAAAATTTGAAAAAGAAAATGTGGAATTGGGATTGGTATAAGCATACTTTAATTCTAACCTAATCTTAAAAGAAATAAAAGTGCATCAGTCATATCTAAAACTAAAAAGAGTACGAAGAATATAAACAATAATCTAATAGGTAATATATGCTAGTATTCCTTGTAATACTATTATTGAGAGGAAAAATTGACCCATTAATTTAAGAAAATGATTAGAAATGTAATCCATATGGAGGCCCCTCTTATGACTATCTGAAATGAAAGTGAAAAAATAGGAATGAAAAGTTGAATTTTCAATATGAAAATTAAATTTACATATCAAAAGTTGGATTTTAAATATGAAAAACAAATTTACATTATACTTTGACCGATCTACAAGATGAAAGATGGATCTAAATATTTCTTGTCATCATCTATCAACATTGATTTTAGAGTCACAATGTTAGAATTATAGAATATAATCCCTATAAGATTATGAATTTATGATGATTAGGTACCAAAGGAGATCATTCTAGAGTCTATGTTCATAGTGAAGCTCATCTCGCTAGTGTCATAGGAAGACATTAGCAATTTTAGTAGCCCATGGTCTATTTTGTACTAGGGCATGTAGAGTAGGTCAGTAAAGCCACATTTTCAAATCCAATCATTGCAGCCATTGAGATATTTTATGAGATACAAAATGTTTGTACATAAAAATATCTTCAAAATGTATTTTATTTCCATGGATGGCTAAATAATTACATGACTAGGGGAGTTTTTGTGGGTGGGGTGAAGGGTAGATGAGAAAACTATTTTATAAAATGTTGAAAATGAGGGTAAAGGGTGTGTATTTATAGGCTGATGGTGGTAATTGGGAAATTGTTTAGCATATAAATTTCAAGGGTCACCTAGCAAAACTAAACAACCAACATATAACTAATTAAAATCCATGTCGAATGGTTATACTAAATGATATTTCTAGGAGAAACATTAGAACTCACTATTTGATGGCATAATTTGGCACCACCATTCAACACCACCATTTGATACTCACCATTTAGCACCTCCATTCAATATCCACCATTTAGTAGTCACCATTTGGCACTGACTATTTGACATCCACCATTTGACACAGCCATTTGACAATACCATTTAGTATAGCCTTTCAGTGGCTCCATTCGGTGTTTATATTTTAGTGTAGATAAACATTAGTATAAAAAAATAAGAGAAATTAAATATTCTAAAATATATTTTCTTGTACTCTTGAATATTGATGAATTTTTCATCATCTATATAGGATTCACCATGAATATGAATCAATTTTCCATAGATTCACCAAAGAATTCTAAGAGGTTTTCTTATATGGCTTCTTAAAATTAACCTTAAGGTAATGTTTACTTTTGAAAATATAAAGAATTAAGTGAATTTTGAGACCTAAAATGCATGTCCAAGATTTTTCAAAGTTATTACTCCATCAAATATGTTGGCCAAGGTTAGTTTTAATGTGAAAAAGTGGTGGGACCCTCCAAATATCAAGAAAATGAGATAGAATGTAGCAAGACACTTGCTAAGGGCTTGAAAAGAAAATTTTCAACATGGAGGTGGTTAGTTAAGGTTATAAATTGATGGTTTCAATCCTATTAGAGGATTATAGGGTCAAATCAGCTTGTAGAATCATTTTTAGGTCAAAATATTAAAAAAAACATTTTAGTAACTCCATCATCCCCTTTATAAACTTGTGATGGCCATTTTCAAGTCTCATTCCATGAAGAGGAAGAAGATTTGGAACTAGTGATCTTGGGGGTGTATAGGGGCCCCTATTAAATTAATATTATAGGAATCAGTTGTAGTTTATAGGGGTTTTA
This sequence comes from Torreya grandis, assembly GCA_037957365.1. NCBI lineage: Eukaryota > Viridiplantae > Streptophyta > Pinopsida > Cupressales > Taxaceae > Torreya > Torreya grandis. The sequence goes on from JARHVA010003728.1 coordinate 1,407,404, forward strand.
TGATTAATTTCTAACAAGTTAAATAGCCCATAACTTTATTAAAACCTTATATGTAAGGTTTTTCTTATTGTAATGAGTTTGTAGGATGAATGGATGAAAAAAATTAGTTTTTTAGATCCTAATGGGTTTGAATATCCATCTCATATCATCCTAAAATATTAGTATCCTATGTGAGTATCCAAAAAGACAAAAATGTAGTGTTCTTATGATTCTTGAAGGTGGTAGGCAGGGTTCTTGTTAGTTTGAATGTTTCCTCACTTAAATTGATCTCCAATAAAATTATATAAACCTCTAACTCCTCCTATAAAGATCATTAGACCATATATAAGAATAATATGAGCCAAAATTATAAGGGGGGAGAGAATATCATGCATTTAAAAGGGTTCTTGTAGGTTATAGTCTAATGCAGACCTTATTCAAGCCATGAAAATATAAAACAAGTTTTTTCAATGATTTAGGAAGATATAATATGATATTATATTATATTAACACTTATATTTATATCCTTTCTCAGATTTCATTCATCATCCAAGGGGTCCTTCTTAAACCAACTCATTATGGCATGCTTTTAATGAGGGGATATAGTCATGTAAGCGGACATTTCAAGCATGGAGAAGCAATTAAGAAATGAAAAATGGATTTGGTGTGGCCTCTAAATTATAAGTGACTTATAAAAAATCATGTAAATAAAATAAAACATCCATTAACCATTTGATTTCATCAAAAGAACATTGAAGAGGAAATTTAAAGATGTTCTAAGTCTAACATAGTGTAAGATAAAATGAACAAGGCAACATTTGTAAGTAAATATGAGTTTTAAGAGTCTCATATGTTATGATATATCTCATCATAAGGGTTTATAAATTTTAAGTTCCATTATAATCATATGTTACACTATAATATGCATATACAGTGTCAAATTTGCACTTATAACCATCAAAGTAAAGAAAGAAATTCTTATGAGCAAGTAATTTTGAAGTCTTGATTGACAATATAGGGGAATAATGAATTGAAAAAATTCAAGGTATAAGTGATAATATATTTTATATATCAAATAATATATCCAAATCTCATAAGATCACTCTTGAAGTGTCCTTGCAAGATACAGACCTTGGAACTATAGTCTAGAGTTTACAAACAGAGCTAGGTGTTTACAGACCACTTGAGATATTTAAAAGTGTGTGTGATATTTGAAATTTATGGGAAGGTTAATTAATAAAATCACATGGATTAAATTACCGTGAATAAATTCCATTAATGGCTTACGGTGAAAGGAATGTAGACCTACAGGTCTACAGACTTATAGGTATATGTTCTCAACACAAGAGAGCTAATCTTGAAAGAAAATTGATGTTTGAAGAGAAAATAATGGGTAAGAACTAGGATGATATATTGGAAAATCTTATGGAGATATGGAATGATATATTAACTAAAATAAATACCATTTCTTGAACATTAAAAACATCAGACTCAAGAATGACCTTTCAAGTTTTCTAAAAACTCTTTTTCTAACCCTATTTTAAAAGAATCCAAGAAAGGATGAAATTATTTGAAAATTTTAGTGTTTTTAATGGATTAATAAGGTATTATGGATTCAACCTTGGTAAATATTGAACATGATTTTAAGGTGATTGTAAATACTAAAAACACCTACAACCATGCACACAGTCTAAAATACATATAAAATGATGAAAAATTGGCATGTTAGAGGGGTTTTGAAAGTGGCCATGAAAAAATAATGATTTCAAGAGTTGAGGGAAGTTAACATAGACCTAAAAAAATCTTTTATTTTTATTTATACCCCCTAAAATTCAAACTATGCATTTATTTTAGCTCTCAGCCTACTCAGGTCTGCACTTATGCAAACAAGGGTTAGGATAGCTTGTAACTCACCAAACTCAAGTTATAACCCATGAAATATCTTTAATTTTTGTAAATATACCTATTATGATTCACCTAAAGCATTTTTGTGTCTTTTATGTGGTAATTTATGTAATTATATAGTTTATAGGAAAGGTGGGTATTGAGAAAGTGGATCTACTTTGGGAATTGGGAGCTAAAATTTTGGATGAAGATTTATGGGGATAATGGGTACCCAAATATACTCTTATAATTTATATAAGTGTTTTATCTCTTAAACTATAATTAAATTACTTATATTTTCACACAAAATTATTTTATATCATATATAATAAACAAATATGAGAGATCACATACCAATAATTGACATCAGAGTAGAATACTAGATAATATAGAAAAGCCATTTTAAGGGGGAGACATACACAGTAATTCACTAAGAGTATAATAATTAACATGATGATCAAAGACTAACCACTACCTCATATATATAGTCTACTTAGCCATGGTTATTCCATAGTCTGACCTAACAAAGAACATAAAGAAATGTAACAAGAATATAAAAGAGGTATGTAAGCCACAAGTCGGCCACATAGCCAAGACATGCCTAAGGTTAAGGGTATAACATGCCCCTCCCTTTCAAAAAAAAATTGTCTTTAACATTGAGTCAAATCTAGATGTTACTACACAAAGGATTAATCCTCCCACGTAGCATCTTCAAATGACAAATTCTTCTAGTTGATCAGGCACTCCTTAATCACTCAAGACTACAACTACTTAGTACAAATTTAGAGGATCACCTTAGGATAAATAATAACTCTTCCTTCCTCATCCAATTATGGTAACTTATTTTGGGTGGAAAATTTGTGTCCAATGACTTTATTCAGGCATGAGACATGAAATACTATATGTATACGAGTGGAAGAAGGAAACTCTAACTTGTAGGCCACACTACCAATTTTATGCAAGATCTAATAAGGCCCATAATACTTAGGGGAAAACTTATTATCATTTTTATATTTATTCAAGGACATATAATTATATGGATGTAATTGAACAAAGACCCATTTCCAATGTCAAATTTCCTCTCACTCTTGTGTTGATCTGCTTATTGTTTCATGTGATTCTGGGCCATGGCTAAATTTTCATACAAACTAGCAAGGACCTCCTATTGATGGTGAATATGTTCTTCAACTAAAAAAACCTTATGATTGACCTTAAAGGTTGAAGTGATGGATGGAGGGTGGTATTCATATATTTCTAAAAATGGAGACATTTTGGAAGAACTATGAACACAATTATTATACCACCATTCAGCAAGTGCCAACCAATGAACCCATTTATCCTATTTATCAGAAACAAAACAATGGTGATATCCTTCCAGACATTTTTGAATTACATTAGTTTGTCCATCTGATTTAGAATTATAGGATGAACTATGATCTAAATGGGTGCCCACATATGCAAATAACTCACCCAAAAATTACTAGTGAAGATGGGATCTTTATCACTGACAATGATCTTAGGGGTACCATGCAATTTCTGAATTGCATTGAAAAAATGTAAAGCTACCATACTAAATATAAATGGTTGTGATAAATAATATAAATGATCATACTTACTAATATGATCTACCAAAACCATGATAACATTTTCACCACCATATCTTGATAACCCTATAATGAAATACATAAACACCTCTTCCCAATATTGTCTAGGGATGGATAAAGGATACAAAATACCTAGGGATTTAATGGTTTATCCTTTATTTTTTTGATATATCATAAATTATACCACATATTGATGAAAATCCCCCTTGAGTCCCTAAAAATATCTTGCTTGATTCTATGATAGGTTTTCAAAAATCATGAATGACCCCCAATTGGAGTTGTATGAAGTTCTTGAACAATTTTTTGTTTAAGAAGAGAATACTTACATATGTATAATTTGTATTTAAACCATAATAAATCACCCTTACATGTGTATTTTTCAAATCCACTCAAACCTTGATGAAGATTTTGAATCAAATCATGGGTAACACTATCATTGTCCCATTTTGATCATGTTTCCTTTAGCCAATTTGCCTGTAGAATGGTCATAGCATATATCAATACCTCAACTGGTTCATCTTTCTTGTAAAATATTTCAAAATCATATCCTAAAATATTAGTTACCCATTTTTTTGTTTTCTATATGATAACCTTTGTTCCAAAAAATATTTGAGACTATCATGATCAGTCTTTACCTGAAAGTGATGACAAATCAAATAAGGCCTCCATTGTTTGACTGCATGTAAAATAACCATCATTTACTTCTCATAAATAGGATTGTGGTGACTTTTACCCTTCGATTGAATAATTTCAAATGCAAGTGGTCTACCTTATTTCATGAGTACAACACCCATACCATACCTAGATGTATCACATTCAGCCATAAAAGTCTTGGAAAGGAGTATCCAACACTGGAGTGGTGCACATCACCAATTTCAATTATTCAAATGCCTTGGTAGCTATATTATTCCAATAAAAGGAGTCTTTCTTCAAAAAAAATGTGAGTGAGGATGCAATGCTACCATAATTTTTGACAAAACTATGATAGTAACCAACTATCCCTAGAAATCCCCTTAGTTACTTTAGGGTCTTAGGAATCGGCCGGTCCACCATTGCTTGGATTTTTTAAGATCCACTTTTACACTTGTAATCGAAACCAGATGACCCAAATACTCAACCTCACAAGCTCAAAAATTACATTTGGAAGGTTTGGCATACAACTAATGTTGTTCCAAAATTGAGAGTACTTGTTTCACATGGTGCAAATGGTCTTCCTAATTTTTAATGTAAATGAGATATCATAAAAAGAATACCAAAATAAATTTAATTAAAAATGGCCTAAAAATAGTATTCATCAAACTTTAAAAGGTAAATAGTGCATTTGTTAGCCCAAAAGGCATAACCAAAAACTCATAATGGCCCTCATGAATCCTAAAAGAAGTTTTGGGTATGTCTTCATCATAGATCTAGATTTCATGATACCCAAATGTAGATCTAACTTTTTAAATTAAAGATCACCATTTAATTCATCTAGAATATCATCAATGATAGGAATAGGAAGCAAATCTTTGATAGTATACTTATTGAGTTCCCTGTAGTTAGGGTACATCCTCCAAATGTCATCTTGATTTTGGACCATGATAATTGTTGAATAATATTCACTTTATCTTGATATATTGATCATGCATGTAGCTAGGTGGATGTACTTTAGGCATGTAACCAAAAAAAATTGAATAGGCATCAATAACTTATAATAGATCAAAAGGTGTAAATGGCTGAGTTGAATGAACTTCATGGAAAATAACTGAGCTACAAATCCTTTAGCACCATTGCAGAGAATTTTTATCATTTGATGGAGCTAACAAGTTATGGATATTTAGCCCTTAATCCCCTTAGTTCAAATATCCTTCCCTCTAAATTAAAACTCATGAATAATTCCTATAAATTCATCTCAATAGTGCCCAAAGTGGTGAGCCACTATACTCCCAAAACAATGTTAGCTCCCCCCATGGGAATAATAAACATAAGAGAATCCAGCAAGTAATCTCCCATGTCTAACTTAATACTATGGAATTTTCCAGAGCAACTAATAGTATTAGCATCTATGATCATGACCTAAAATTCTAAAGTGAGATAAATGAAATAGTTTAAACAAGTAACCAACTTATTATTGATAAGCTATGTACACTCCAAGAATCAATCAGAATAGTGACTTTCTATTTCCTTAGGAAACCCACCACCTTAAGAGTTTAGGGAGTACTAATACCTAAAAGTGCATGATAGTAAATATTAAGATGAGAGTCTTCAAATTCCTCCTCAAGACCTTATTCATCCTTGCCAAGTGCCTCCTCCTCCTCCTCATCATCATCATCATCATTGGCACCTTCTATGTAAAATAACTTCTTTTCAGCACAATGATGGTCTTTGCTTAATTTATTGTCACACCCATAACATAACTCTTTGGCTCATTTCTCCTCAATTTTTTGAGGTGTCAATCTAGTGGGTTGAGGATATGATGGTGCTAAAAATTTGCAATCAAAACTAGTAGTGAAGGTTTTCTATTTGACCATCTCTTTTTCCTTTACCTTGCATGCCTGTGGGATAACATATTATATAGATTCTAAGTTAAACATCTAAACCTCCAATTGGATGCTATCTTTTAGACCACCCAAAAATATATCAATCAAATTTTCCTTAGTGATGTCTTCCACTCATAAGGATATATTTAGAAACTGATGAATATAATCCTTCACAATTTATGTTTGCCTTAGCTTAGCTAATTGGTTGAAATAGTTTTCAAAGACATTATTATAATAATGAGTTGAAAATTCATTAGTGAAAATATACCATGTAATAAGAGTACCATTATTTTTATTTTGAGCACACAACCAGTGATACCAAATGAACTACTCAGGTTCCAGATATAGAGATGCTAGTATTACCTTATAAGAACTAGGAGTTTGATGTAGTTCAAATAAATTCTCAAATTGGGTAATCTAAGTGAGAGGATCCTTACCATCAAAATTATACATTTCCACTTTGGGTAACATCATTTTCACACTAGAATTGGACTTTTTAGTGTTGAGATGAGGACTTAAATGATGAATTGGAGGTCTATTTGACTGTAACTGAGATGAAACAGCAATCAATGATGTAGTCATTTGATTCAATTGATAGTGAACCCCATTAATCTCTTTGTACATCACTAAAACATCAGTTTGAACTACAACATAGTCATCATGCCACACCAAGACCTTTATATCAGTCTAAAGTTAAGAAATCAATAGATCTAAAGTTTTGGATTCCATGTCACTGGTAAAAGGAGTTTTAGGAGTTTCTTTCCCCCATTTTCATCCCCATGTAGAAGGATGAGCCATATACAAACCATAGGAGGGTTTTTGCCCTAATTTTTTTTACCAAAAGATGGTACCATTGTGATCACCTCACCAAGATGAATCTAATGACTACCTTTGTATAGTAGGGTAAAAACTTTTAGCATAAAAAAGTGTATTGGTATAATATACTATTGCAATCATCTAATCGAGATGAATCTAATGATTGTATTTATGTAAAGTAAAAAAAATTCTATAAATTTTTTAATTATTTTTAAAAAAGAAGTTTTTCAAACAATAATACACTGATAGAAAAAATTAATTCTTCTCAGATTACAAGTTATGTTTTTTCACTCCTTCCCCTCATAAAAGTCATGCCTTACCAGATCTAAAAAGACAACACCATATAAAACTTACCCAAATCAAATATCTAATACCAATTATAATAAAATTACTTATATTTTCATACAAAATGATTTTATATCACACAAAATAAACAAATATGAGAGATCTCATAATAATAATTAACAATAGAGTAGAATAATGGATAATATAGAAAATCCACTTTGAGGGGAAACCTCCACAACAATGCACTAAGAAAAGAATAATTAACATGATGACCAGAGACTAACCACTACCTCTTATATATAGTCTACTTAGCCATGGTTATTCCATAGGCTAACCTAACTATGAACATAGAGAAATGTAATAATAATATAAAAGAGGTATGTAAGCTATAATACATCCACACATATCCCAAGACATGCCAAATGTTAAGGTCATAGCATAAACTAATGAGATTTTCACCAAAATGTGGCTATAAGGATTAGACCTTCAAGAGAGAAAATGGGATAACTATGAAGAAAACTATAGAATAGAGATGGAGAGATGATTGATTATGGATGTTCAATAGGTTTTGGAGGAAGTTATACCCCAAGAAGATGATTGGTCATTTCATTATCACTTCAAGAGGTAATTTTAAGTGCTCAAGGGTGAGTCACCAAGCTAATCATAACTCCTATGCCACCTTTCTCAAGTTTTCATAAAATGGAACACACACATGTTGAAGAGAGACTTCATAATTATAGCATGGCAATTGATTCTTGATTATAACTTGTTCCATTATTGTTTTATATCCATCATTAGATCTTGACACTTCTCTCTCTCTCTCTCTCTCTCTCTCTCTCTCTCTCTCTCTCTCTCTCTCTCTCTCTCTCTCTCTCTCTCTCTCTCTCTCTCTCTCTCTCTCTCTCTCTCTCTCTCTCTCCTTCTTCTTCTTCTTCTTCTTCTTCTTCTTCCTTCTCTTATATGTATGCTTGATTTTGGCATTGTTTAGGATCCTTTTACTAGATATAACATATCCTTATCCTAATGAACACTTGTACTTTGTATTTTATATGAATAAATTTAAGTTTTATCCTTATCTTATGCTTATAACTAGTGTATGGTTCATGTTAGTTGATGAAATCTAGTGATGGTGTATGTAACCTCCTCTCATTCATCCTATATCTTTCCTATTTATAGGTGTTACTCATCCTCTCAGGTTACACAAAGTGATTTCAATAGTCTTGTATGGATCAAAATTAGAATAATTAATTAATGTCCTTTAGACCTCTTGATCAACCCCTTAATGTATGCATCATGCTATAGATTATATGTGAAAAATTCATGTTTAAAGACTCCATTTGTGTTATAAAATAAAATTCAATCTTAGTTCATGTTCAGAGTGCATGATAGGTAGGTGGAGGAGACAAATTTGGTGCATCACCTCCCTAATTGAATTTGAATTTAGTTCTCTCTTCCTTTTCCCTTACAAGTTAGCATATTTAGTTATAGTTTTTAAGTGATGCATCAATGGAGATAGCCATATCTAAAGGTTTAATACATTATTTAGGTCACCCAAAACTGAGAATTATTTCCATGTTATCACTTAAGTGAAGAGGCTTGAATAACCTCATCAAGGGTGTAACTTTGGATGATAAAAATTCAAACAGAAGTCAACATGTAGGGTAGAACTACATAAATTTAAGGCCCTCTTTGGAGTATTGGATATGTAGGAAGTACTCATTAATAGAGGAGTCTTTGGGGTTAGCTTGACATCATGTTACCACTAACCCATTTTCCCCCAAGGCCATCATGAAGATAAATAAATAGGGTTTTGAAATTTCATGAGGAGTGACAGTACATGAACTAAATTTAAATGTACCAAAGATAATGCAAAAATAAATTAAGAAACATCCAGGTTATGGCATCTTTTTAAAGTAGGTAATTCATACATGACACTTGTGTCAATTTTATATAGTATCATCGATGAAACCTAATGATGTTAGTATCTATGGATCTAGAAGTATCCAATCCAAAAATAGGAAACTATTATAGAATAATTTTCTAGTCCACATTATACCTATTCTAGATCCAAAACTATGTTATGATCAAAAACCAACTCAATACATTACTTCTTTGTCACTTTTATAGCTAGTAAAGTTGTACTTTCCATATTTAATCTATTATTGGTTTTATAAATTCAACATATGTTATATTTGAGTTTACCACCAAGTTATCATGCTATAGAGATAATTTATGACCCTCATTCCCTAGGCTATCTCTATCCCCTTTAACCCTAGAGAATCTTGATCAAAATAACATTTTAGGGTTAAACATTTCCAAGGAACTTTAAGGAATATGCTCTAATGTGGTTTTATTATTTACTATTCCAATCCATAAAATAATTAAAACCTCATGTGAATTAGTTTTTAAAAAACTTATATATCAATATTTATAAAAATATATATTATGGCCAATTTTTGAAAATAAAAAAAGGAACAAATGAACCTATCATTGAATATGTCTTGAGATATAAGACAATGTTAGCCAAAATGACAAACTAAATGGTAGATAACTAGATTCAGGATATCTTCATTAAATGTTTACTTTACCCATTACATGATTCCATCACTTTCAAAAATTTAAAATCCTTTAATTAATTATGCCATATTTTTTGAGATGATGAAGTGAAAATTATCTCATTAAAAAATATTAATCATGTATCTAACACATTGATTACATCCACTACTAATATTCCTATCAAACCAAGCTATAAGGTCAACCCTACAAAACCCAAAAATGACACAACTAAAAATATTAATGTGATGTCATAATAACTAATATGATTGTCCTATCTAATGCAACAAGTAGACAATTTACATGATTACATGATCCTCCAACTTTTCTACTAAAAAATCTTGTAGATTCTCATCTTATATCTCTCTTTCCTCCCATATAAGTTGATATGAGGAGACCTCTACCTTGTGGATATGATGTCGATGATTATTGTGACTATCACCAGGACCCTAGGAATGATTCTAACTAATGTTATACCTTCAAGCATAAAATGTAATATCTTATTGATATATAATAACTTACATTTGATTACCCTTCCAAAGATTTAGGGTCGTAACCTAGTGACCATAAGAACTAGAATATGTATAACAATCCATTACAAAATAAATATAAGTATAATATAGAAGTGTAAATGGAATATAATAAATATCCTCCTCCACCAAATTATGGGAACCCATTATATGGTATTATTGATACACATACATGACATATACCTCTTATGGAACAATGACCCTATATTATCTTCGATAATAATGAGATTGTGGATGATGAATTATATCTTTATTAATTATTTATTCAATCATACCTTGATCACCAATGTATTCATAGTGTTATGATTGATAATGGTACTAGTAAAAAAAATCATCATGAAATTACTTACATATTTTGGATATATGCATTATGATTTACACCTTTTGACCAAAATGGCTAGAGTATTCAATGGAACCTGACAACAAGTACTTTGTGAGATTGGCTTACCTTTACAGGTTGGACCAACACATGTGGTCACTACCTCATGATCTATACCATACATAAAAGTATTTTATATTTTATTATGATGAATTTAAATACATAAAATCTATGTATTACCTTCCACAGTGCATGGGTGTATTAAATAGATTCATACCAGCATATTAGTCATAGTTCCTAAAATTCCATATGAACATCTAGTTGAATAAAAAAATATTTGAAGATGAATTATTATCAAACCTATTACAATTAATCCTCCTTGAAATTATAAGTAAAAATCAATCACATTTCATAGGTGGACAATAATTGAGAGACCATTGCATTAAGGATACACAATGATTTCCATGGAATCCTCATATACTATTACACAACATACTCTACTATCCAAAACAACTAAACATATTATTATTATTACTTTAGATATAATATAGTGCAAAAAACAATGAGATCCATTAAATCCTACTCCTATGACATATTTGAGATTAATAGAGTCTTATAACACATATATAGATCATTATAAATCTTATAACACCAAATATTACACATATACATGTTCCTCGATAGTATCACTAGTTTGATATACCATATATGGTGTTCATAATACTTATAAATGAGAATCCATTATATATTATAATTAGATGGAATTTAAATTTTCAAATATACCATAAAAATTCAAAATAAAATCAAATATTCCCAAAATACCAAAAACATTCAAATAATTCAAAAATACCAACATGTTCCTAGTTGTACTATTTATTATACATATCTTATTTTCTTATTGTTAGGTGATAATATATCATTATTTTAATATATACAAATGTTTATAAATTTATTTAGGATTTTGATACATGTATACCCAAGAACATGATATATGCACATACATATGTTTGGATTTACCTTTAGTCACATCCTATGTACAATGAGTGCATATAGTTATTTTATCACAATACAGCCATGTTATATTACTGTCTGATCACATTCCATTATCATGTTTGATCTTATATACTTATAAATTATTATAAACATCCTTATACCTTTTAAAATGTACTTTATATTCTATGTACTTAACATTAATTACAAACACATATGTTTAGGAACTAGTATTCTATGTTCATGTTGGCTTCCTATTTTTCCTTGATTTTTATTGTCTTGCATTTTATTTCGTATTGGATCACTTGAATATGATCCATTGATTACGACCATTTCCATGCTAATATATGTATAAATTTGAATAAGTCATGTCTCTTTGATTGTGTGACATTTGAACATGAAACTTATATGAAGTCTCCTTCCATCATTTCCTATTGTTTTGATTTTGAATACTCTTGTGTTTATGTTTGAATAGTTTTTAAGCTTGTACTATTAATCTCTAGACATTTTCATGATCTAAATTGTACACCTTAGGATTTTATGTGATCACATACTCTGAAAAAAATGTTAAATCTACCTAGACATGTTACACATATATGATACATGTGTGTAGATTGAATGAAAATTATCTATATTTTCATATTAAGATCAAGATGGGAAGGGAAAATAAGACTAGGATAGGATGAATAAATAGATGGTTTAGGACAAGGTAATATGACATGAATGGAATGAATTTTAATACAAATAAGGATGCCCCTAATTATCAAGGTACTTATAGACAACATATTATTTACACATGATGCTAAAAAAAATTGGTTTTCATAATGTTAATTACCCGAGGTTCCAAAATCATAGTTTTCACTATTGAATGAATTATTTATCTTTCTCTCTTGATTTGATTTTTTAAATTTTTTTTGGCATATCAACTCAATAGAGGATGATGGGATGCATAATGCTGAATGTTTGATATCAAACCCATACCAACTTTAAATAGCTTCTTTAGTAGAGTTCTATTACTGATGTAGACTGTACTAATAATATTGTGATCTTCATTGGCCATTGATTGTTCTTCCTCCAAACATCTAAATAAGGTATCTTCGTAGTATCTTTGAAAATAAGTGTTTCTATGGAATGTACAAATGTATATGCATTGGATAAATGCCCTGATTGAATAATGGAATATACATATCTTGACTAAATAATGGGATCACAATGGAATATATAATGGTTGTGGTATGAATGAAAATTGGTATTTTTAGTCACACACAATGTTTTTGATTTCATAATCAACTTGATTTTGGTTATGGCATGGTTTATATTGAATTCAATAATGTATTCATCCAGAAATAAATAATTAATTGGCTCAACTATTGATGACTTGAAGAAGTTTTCACCAAAATAGTATTCTTGATTTTTTTAATTTATATTTTCCAATAGTTCCTTAGTAAATGTTTCACTAAATGATTATGATTTTGTATCATGATTATCATATAGTACCTCAAAAAAGGATTCATTATGAGATTGTTCTTTTATTTAAATGTTGTCTTGGATTCCCAAATATTTTTCCCCTAAAGTTTTTCCATAAAATAAGTTCAATAATGTGTCATTATATTGGTCCCAATCAACATTTATGGGAGGTGGAATATAAATATAATAGATAGGATGGTTAATGATAATGGCACGTGTAGTGTCAATGGAAGGTGAAAAGGAAGATCAGTCCTCATAGAGGATACTAGGAGAACTTGTGTCAATGTCCAAGGAAACATCCTCAATATTGCAAAAGGATCACAAATGTCTTCAATCTTATTTTTAAAAAGTGTGTATCTAATGTCATAACATCTACTAAGGTATGTTGATTTTGAAGTTGATGAAAAAAAATTGGACTTAATTAGATCTGATAGAAGTGTATAACCAATGTTATAATATCCACTAATATATTTTAATTCTAATGTTGGTTATGACTAAAGAGGATATAAAAGTGATGTTGAGACTAATGTTAATTCTGATTCTAATACTAAATTTGATAGTGAGTCTCTATTGGAACCCAATTTTGATATTGGTTCTAAAATAGAACTTGATTCTAATTTATATGTTCATCCTAATTTTGATTTTGATAAGAAATTTGATCTTGCCTTGGGTTTGACCATAAAGAGGGTCTGATGGATCGAGTTGTCTAGAAGTACCTTTTTCACTTTCACTTACAAATGAAGGCTTAAGGATGTAGGAATTTTTGGAAATGAGTAAATTTAGAGGTTGGGAGAAAAATAGATTATGGATCAATAATGGGTTCTTTAAATATGGGCTTGTCAATGAATGGTTCATAAAATATAGGTGAATAGTCATAGAGAGGGTCTTCAAATCAAGGTTGATCAAGGATAGGAGGATGGTCAAAGGGTGACTCATTAAATATTGGAAACTCAATGAGAGATTGGAAATAGGTGATTTATCTTGATCTTGACTTGAAAGTGAATGAGTCTAAATGTGATTTAAAAAATGATCTTGGCCTATCCCTAGTGAGTGATTCTTATACTTGGTTGTACTTATCTCTTTGTAAAGGGTATATAAGGCTAGATTAATCTAGGCTACAAGTTGAGATAAACTTTTTCTAATCTAAAATAATAAGTCTATTATATATTGGCTTATAGATGGGATAAGAATTGATGTTTGATAGGATTCTTGTGACTCAGTCATGATATATTCATGGTTAATCAAACTTTAGACATATGTCTTGAATCTAACACAATCCAATGGTACTCACAATATTTTTCTTTTTGGTAACACTTAGATTTGGCCTCATTTTCACCAAAAGGCCTAGCATGTGGATACAGAAGCATGTTTACTATGACTAATTAGTAAAATATGGGTTCTGTTTCTAATGCAAAATTGCTTTCTACATTCAAAGGAAGAAATAAGAAACTAAAAGATGGTCAAGGCTAGAAGTACCTGATAAAGTCGTGCGCACCGAAATCAGACGTTGAAAGATTCTCCTCTTTTGCTGTGGAGGAATGACACCTGCGAAGAAAAGGCTAAAACACAGAAAAACGTTAGTCAAAGGATATGGTGGGCTGTCAGGCGAACGCCCGATCCCGGAAGTACGAAGACTCCCTAGAAGGATATCAACCCACTTGATAAAAAGCAGAATATTGGACGAAAGTAGATGATAATGACAAAAATAAATGACAGAAAAATAAAGAGCGTACCTGATATGCAGCACTATTCTGCACAGTCACCGGCATCGGTCTCTGTGGTGCCGGCGTCGGTTAGGGAAGGTGCCGACGTCGGTTAAGGTGCCGTCGTCGGTCGGGGTAGTGACTGGCGTCGGTAGGGGCAGGTTCTGGGAAAAGGTTCGGGACAGGGTCTGAGAGAGTTGGGACAGGTTCAGGGATGTAAACGAGGGATGCTGGGTCTGAACAGAGTCGGGACAGGGTCTGATAAGGTCAGGGTAGGGTTTTGGATAGAGTCGGGACAGGTCTGAACAGAGTCGGGACTTTTCTGAACAGAGTCTGGGGGGTTTTAGTCTGGACAGAGGCAGGGATGACAGAACTGATAAATAATAACTAAGAAAGAAATGAAATAAACAGAATAATACTTACCTACCAGAAGACGCGATGAAATCCATAGTGTCAGTTGTCTGTGCAGATTAGTTGATGTTGAGAGTGTTGATGTCATAGTGTTGATGATTGCTCGGGGTTCGCAGGTTGATGGAGGAATTCGTAGGTTGGTTGCTCGGGATTCGCAGGTTGGTTGATCAGTGTTTCGAATAGCGTTCGGGGATCCCGTCTCGAATGGTTGGCGGAGGTTGATGAAGGCGGGGGATGGGGACGGTTCCAGAGACGGTTCGTCAACCGTTTCGAGAAACTGAATGGTAACTGATAACGGACAAGGGGAAGGTGACCGACGTCGGCAGGATTGCCGACGTCGGCCGATAGGTGACCGATGTCGGTGACATCGGCCGGGTAAAGACCATCGTCGGCAGATGCATAATGGGGATAGAGTCTACCTTTTGGCTCTGTGCTCATCTTTACATGCTGCCAGGGTCAAGGTTGGTGGAACAAGTGATCGGCAAGGGTTCAATAGGCGAAGAAGAATAAGACGGGGAATGACCAGGGGAGTCGACACGATTTCGGTGTCTACAATTGCCCCTTTTTGTCTTATTGGTTGTTCTGGACGAACTGCAAGACAAAAACAGGAGGGATTGTCCCAGGTGAGGGATAAGGTTGATTTCATCTTGTTGGTTGTTCGAATGAACTGCAAGACAAAAATAGGAAGTGAAATGCCCCGAGTAAGGATGAGGTATTCCCCCTCAAAGCAGGAGTCGAGGGAAGGGAACCGGGAATCGGGTGTTGATTTGATAAAGAGCGGATGAAAAAAGGGGTGAGGGTGAACGCTGCAAAGGTCGTGATTGCGCGCATACCACTGCACGAGATGGTCAGGCCAAAGTGTCACAGGTCAAGGGTCGAGGAGTGCTAAAATTGAAGTAACCGGGCCCCAGCATTTAGTCGTCTGTTGATCGGGTCACTCAATCTAAGCTAAAGCTCCAAATGGGTCATCGCGTTTCAGGTATCTCGGGCTCAGGAAGTGCTCCTAGAAACACGAAAAAGTCACAAGTAGTGTGGATCAACCGGCTTGCGATCCTATACTTGTGAGGGTCCAAAAGGTCTGTGCACAATTCTGCTAACCAGTCATGAGGTAGCATACATGCAAAAACAACCAAGGCAACAACGTCTTGGAAGTGGTCGAGGTCGGAGGAGATAGGCATGATCTCCAATGGTTGGTGGTTGACGGATGGATGAATGGACGAAAGGATGCGGCCGAGCTAACCTCAGAAGACCCCATGTCAACTGAGTGCTGCCTACATAGCCCTGGTGATAGGGCCTCAGGCCGATGTAGTTCTCCCTAGAAGGGAGGAAGGGTCAAAGGGATGGTGAGGAAAAAAAGATGTTGCAGTCTTTTCCAAATGGTGTATTCTGCAACATTGGTTGAGGGGTTTTTCATCCCTAGCAATATCCCATATGCGTGATGGATTGTATGCTAAAAATGAATTGAGGTCTATTTATGCTTCAGCAAGTATTGGTTTATGCTTAACATAAATTGTGGCGGGTTGATAGTTTCCATGTGTATTGGTGTCCATAGAAACTAGGGTGAATAGGCTAAGTCATGTTGATGGTCTTAAAAGAGAGTTGAGCGAAGTTGATTGACGAGGGTGAAGGTTAATGTGACCAAAGTGCAAAAGAAGTGAAAAGCATATTGCTCTTTCATTGACAAGGACCAAAAAGATAGCATAGATAGGGGTTATGAGAACCAAGAATCCCATTCATGCGTGACGTCGTTGACCATAGTTATGTTAGAGCGGTAATCGAATCACTTAGACATTAAAGTGAGCTCGAAGTCCCTTGAGCAGGTAATAGGAGGAGGAAAGAGGGTAACCCATTTTAAGAGCAGAGATAACTTTGCCCCTTTTTATAGGAGACCCTGAGACAACTACAAGCCAAGTCCGTGACTCGTTTTTTTTTTTTTTTTTTTTTTTTTTTACGCAGACTGATCAATGCGGGAAGCCTGCATAGAGATGTCATTTGCTTGGTGGTCAGGTTGTGAAGCTGATCAATGCGGGAAGCTTCTAAAATAATGCTGTTTATTGCCAGATTAGTCATAGCCATCCTTCGAGGGAGTGGTCTAGATTTTTGTTTAATAATGTTTGATAAGTTGGCCTAGCTGTCCTTCAAGGGATCAGTCTAGTAATACAGCAATGATAGTACAGCTGTCCTTCGAGGGATCAGTCTGTCTTTTTAATTTGACTTGATATAGTGACCATGGATATGTTTTGACATCTTGATTTGTTTTTATAGAAATGTGAGTCATGGACAAGACTGTAGAAGGTTAAGGGACTCCCTTTTATTAGGACAAAGCATCCATACATCATAAAAGGGTTATAGGAATTGTTAAGAGGAATAGGGTTGAAAGGAAGTAGGACGAAGAGGACGGGGATTGCTCAAGGGACGAGCTCAAGTTAAGTGTCAAGTGGATGAATACTCGACTAGTAGTAGAACGGTCGCAGATGCAACGCATTAAGAGGCTCAGGTTCTGGGCGTCCATCAAGAGAAGACAGACGATAAGTCCCTGATCCATACTTGTGCGTGATAATAAAAGGTCTGAGCCAATTAGGAGCAAACTTGCCTTGTTTACTTCGCTCCATGTTGGTCACATGTTGATTCTCTTTGAGGACGAGGTCTCCGATGTTGAAATCTCATTCTCGTAGATTTTTGTCATAGATGCGCTTGATGTGATGTTGATAGACATGGAGATGATTAAGGGCAGTAAGACGACGTTCGTCAAGTAACTCAAGTTGAGCTAAGCGATCTTGACGAAAGTCATCGTTGGAAAGGATATCATGTAGAGAAATGCGGAGAGATGGGATCTGTACTTCGAGAGGTAAAATAGCCTCTGTTCCATACACGAGAGAAAAAGGGGTAGCACCTGTAGAGGTTCGGATGCTAGTGCGGTAAGCCCACAAAGCGAAGGGAATGTAAATGTGCCAATCCTTGCCTGTGTCACTGACCACTTTCATGAGAATTTTGGTGAGAATTTTGTTGGAAGCCTCAGCCTGCCCATTTGCTTGTGGGTAGTAAGGCGAAGAGAAACTGAGTTTGATGCCGAAGGAGTCGCATAGCTTTTGGACAGTTTTGTTTTTGAAGGACTTTCCGTTATCAGTGATGATTTTATGAGGGATACGGAAACGACAGATGATGTGGGTGTTGATGAAGTCGACGATCTTGTTGGATTTTGTGGAGATGAGAGGAATGGCTTCCACCCACTTGGTGAAATATTCAGTGGATGTGATGATAGATTGATGACGAAGAGACGAATGAGGGTTAATCTCACCGATGAGATCTAAACCCCACTGAGAAAAAGGCCAGAAATCTTGAGCAACTTGTAAGGCGTGACTGGGGAGATGAAGCAAGTTAGAGTGCTACTGACACTTGATGCAATGCTGAACATAATCGCTACAGTCTTGATGAAGGGTAGGCCAATAATAGCCCAGACGAAGAATGCGCTTGGCAACCAAATTTCCACTGAAATGTCTGCCACAAATCCCATCATGAACTTGCTGGATGGCGTGAGATGCTTCAGTGGAGGTGAGACAACGAAGAAGGAGGCCGTCGAAGCCTCGCTTATAGAGAAGACCCCCTAGCATGGTATAGCGAGCAGTACACTTGATAAAAGCTCGTCGTGCATTACTAGAGAGGTTGGGAGGAATGATAGAGAGAGATAAGAAGTCCACAAGTTGCTTATACCAAGCATCTTGTGGGCTTGGGTCTATAGTGTTGACATGATGAATGTGAGGAGAGATATATGAAGGCAACGGCACACGACGCACCGTGACAAAAAGTCTGGATGCAGATGAGGAAGATGGGATATGGGAAGCGAGAGAAGCCATAGTGTCAGCAAACTTGTTCGTGGATCGAGGAATAGTCTGCAAGAGGAAATGGTCGAAAGATGCAAGGAGAATGTCAGCACGATTTTTGTACCTTTGCAAAATTTCATTTTTACAGAGGTATGAACCGTTGACTTGATTGACGATGAGTTGCGAGTCGCCAAAGATGTTGATGGACTTGATGCTGAGAGAGAGGGCGGTCTGAAGTCCCAAAATTAAGGCCTCGTATTCGGCCATATTATTGGTACAATCAAAGTCGAGTTTAAAAGACAAAGGCATGGGCTCCCCTTCGAGTGGGATGAGAATGACCCCAGCACCTCCACCTAGTTGACATTTGGATCCGTCAAAGAACATAGTCATCTGATAGGTGGTGTCGTCGGAGGAAAGCGCAGCGATAGACTCGTCAGGGAATTCACACTGTGAAGGTTGAGTGTCAAGAAGAGGGGCATGTGCTAGTTGATCAGCGATGGTTTGCCCCTTAATAGATTTCTGCTGGATGAATTCGAGATTGAACTCAGCAAGCAGCATGAGCCACCGAGCCATACGTTGATTTTGATATGGCTTGGAGTGCATATATTTGAGAGGGTCAGTGTGGGTGATGACAAAGGTTTTGTGACTGAGAAGATAGTGGCAAAGCTTAGTAGCAGCAAAGACTAACGCCAAACAGAGTCTCTCGATATGGGTATACCGAGTTTCATAGTCGACCAGTGTTTGGCTGATATAATAAATGGCTTGCTCATGATGATGCTCGTCTCGGTGCGCGATCATGGCACCTAACGAATGGTGAGTGGCTGAGATATAAAGGTAGAAGGGTTGGTCTTCTTTAGGTGGAATGAGAACTGGTGGAGAGACCAGATAGCATTTTAAGGCTTCAAAAGCCTCTTGACAGTCCTTATCCCATGTAAAAATGACGTCCTTCTTAAGGAGATGATGAAAAGGTTGGCAGCGGTCAGAAAGCTGCGAGATGAAGCGACGAATGGACTGGAGCTTGCCTTGCAAACTGTGAAGCTGCTTGAGATTGGTCGGGGGAGGCATTTTGAGGATAGCACGAATCTTGGCGGGATCTATCTCGATGCCACGAAAGGAAATGATGAAGCCGAGAAGCTTGCCAGAGAGGACCCCAAAGACACATTTATTGGGGTTAAGACGGACATTATACTGAAGAAGATGAGAAAAGATGATGTTGAGAATGGTCAGATGGTCACGGCAAAATTTGGATTTGCCGAGAAGGTCATCCACATAGTCCTCCATGATTTTGTGGAGGAGATCATGGAAAATGTAGGTCATGGCACGCTGATAAGTGGCACCTACATTATTCAAGCCGAAAGGCATGACTCGATAGCAAAAATTCCCCCATGGGGTAATGAAAGTAGTCTTGTGCTGATCTTCCAGAGCAATCAGGATTTGATTGTATCCTGAAAACCCGTCCATAAGAGATAGCATCTCATGGCCGGCCGTAAGATCAACGAGCTGGTCAATGTTAGGAAGAGGAAAGTCGTCTTTAGGACAGGCTAGATTAAGGTCACGATAGTCTGTGCAGATCTGAATCCCCCCAGTTGCCTTGGTGACTGGGACGATGTTAGAGACCCACTGTGGATAATCGATAGGCTGGATGAAGGAGACAGAAAGGAGACGCTGAAGCTCCTCCTTGACAAGGAGGGCAATGCGAGGATGCATCTTTCAAAGCTTTTGCCTAACAGGCTTAGCCTCTGGTTTGATGACAATGTTATGGGTAACGATGGTGGGGTCGATGCCAGGCATATCACTGTAAGTCCAGGCAAAGGCCTTGCTATGGTCAGAGAGGAACTGGGTATAGTCAAGCTGCTCCTGAGCGTCTAAAGATTGGCCAATCTTTAAGACATGAAGAACATCAGAAGAAGGAAGGTTGATGTCAATGGTTGATTCATTTAACATAACCTGGGTCTCAGAAGGGAGGGAGCGCTGGATGAAAGAATCATCAGCGCCCATGTAGGAAAGAATGGCATCATCGTCAATGCAGTGAACAGTGTGAATGGTTGCCGACTCATCTTCGATCATGGTGGGAAGAATGAGAGGGAGAGACTTGGATACCCCATTGAGCTGATAAGTCAAGGAGTCCAAGCGGATGGTGTTTATGGAAAAAAAAAAAACTAGGAGGAATGGAAACCACTGACTCCGTAGGTGAAGGTGGCAAAATAGGCGAGTGTGGAGGAGATTGATCAAGGATTGGTTCAGGATAAAGGTCTGCAGGGTCTTGAGTGGGGTCGTGATATCCCAGACCATACCGTTTCTTGGTGTCGTCATCGTTGAGCGGTTGGATAGGCTGATGGGAGCCCTGCTCATAGCATCTGAAACCAAAACCCTTCCATGCACACCTGTAAAGGTAAGTATGTGCAAAGGCAGGGTTGCCAAGAAACGAAAAATTTGATGTGAAAGGTTGGGGTGAGGAAAGAGGATTACCGTCAGTAGGAGCTTGATTAAGCCCTCCATAGATGAGGTTGGTGCGGAGGTGAGGGGGACCATAAGGTATGATCATCCCGATCCGATGGTCGTAGCTGGGGCTGTGATGAAGGCGTCCATACTCTTGTAGAGTTTGGAACATGTCTAAAGCCAGCAAGCGATACTCTCCCAATGAAAGTCTTTGGAAGACGTCTTCCATGGGGTCTGTGGTTGTCGCTTGAAGGGGAGGTGTAAGGGCGACCGCCTGTTGCGAACTGGTTGAAGCTTCCGCGAATGGAGGCGGTGCCGAGGTTGACAGTTTGATAGGAATGAGGACATCGTTTGGACGGTAGGTGGTATTGCATGTTTTGAAAGGCGAAGGGTCAGCGGGAATGGTGTGGACTTGTCCGTCATGCTCAAACTTCACACAACGGTGCAGGGTGGAGGGGACACAGGCCATGGTGCGGATCCAGGGTCGGCCCAGCAAGATGTTGTATTGGAACTCTCCTTCGATGATGTAGAAGAGCTCTGGGACTGTGCGTGGACCAACACGGATATGAAGGATGACTGTGCCAATGGTCGTGGTAGTGGTGTCATTAAAAGAGTGCAAGATCACGTCAGTTTTGGAGACGCAATTCTTGGGAAGAGCCAACTAATCAAAGGCATGAGTGGAGATGATGTAGATGCTAGCGCCCCCATCGATCATAACGTGTTTAATGCATGTCCGACCGATGTAGGCAGTGATGAAGAGGGCGGTGTCCTGATCTTCCATGTTGGATGTAGGAATCTCAGAATCGCTTAATGTTATGGAGGCAGCAGGGGCTAAGGAGTGGACAAGGGAAGCAAGTGGCTGGGGATCCTCAGGTTGGACCTCTGCTGCCTGCAGGGCTTGGATGAGGGCCTGACGATGTTGGGGTGAGGTTTGGACGAGATCGTAGAGGGACATCTTCACAGGCGTCTGGTGAAGCTGTTTCAACATGGAGTCATGGATTGGTCCGGAAGAGGAAGAAGAAGAAGAAGAGGGTTAAGGCGCGCCAAGGATAGAAATCTTAGGCTTAGGCGGTTGAGGTGGATTGACAAAAGGGTAGGTCCAAGGAATGGTGGCTTTTTCTTTCGCCTTATCCTTTTGTGACCTAGTGGTGATGTGAATGGCATTGATTTCAAAGATGGGAGGTGAAGATGATGAAGGGGTTGTAACCAGTTGATGAGATGTGGATGGGTTTGAAGAGGTTGACGGGTTGTGAGAAGGAGTCAGGGGGCGGTCGAAAGTGTCCTCAAAGAGAAGAGTGTCTTTCTCCAGATAACGGCGAATGACAGCCTTGAGGGCACAGCAAGTCTCGGTGTCATGTCCTGGTGTACGATGATATAAACAAATCTTCGTGTCATCGAACCAGGAAGGTTTAGACCCGAGAGGTTGAAAGGGCTTGATGGGTGGAAGAGTTATGCTAGAAGTTTTCAAAAGTCGTTGCAAGATCAAAGAGTATGAGCCCACTAAAGGGTCAATGCTCATCGATGTATGCAATGTCGGTGACTTTTGCTTGGGCGAAACGGGAGGGGGTTTTCGTACCACCTTCTGGGTTGATGGTGCGATGACAGGCGGAGACGGTACACTCTTCGTGAGAGGTATCACCCTTTTGGGAGAGGGTAGGCTAGTGGTAGGTAAAGGAAGCAAAGGAGGCAACCGGTTTTGGTTAGAGGTTGATGCGGGAATGACTCTGGTTAAGGTTGAAGGATGCGGGCCCAAAATGGAGGGCAATGGTGACGGGAGAGGAGGTGTTCGCCTCTGTGGTTTGGCAGTCTTTTGAGATTTAGGTTGAAGACTACTATTGTTTGAAGTTTGGGTTAAGTCCACCTTCACTTGTGGATGAGTGAGGTTGGAGACGGGGCGAATGCCAAGTGATTTGATAGGTTTAGGCGGAGTAGATGAGGGTTTTGGTTTTGATGAAGTTGATGAAGATGTAGACGGTTTGGAAGTGGAGATCTGATTTTTGTTGATAGTCTTAGGAGGTTCCGTCATGGGTGGATTAGCGGCATGAGATGAGAGGGCCCGGGCTTGTTGAAGAGCTGTGAGACGGTCCCACAATCCCTGATGTTCCACTTTCCTAGAAGGGAGAAGTTTGAGTCTCTCCACTAGTCGGGAAAATGGCTGAGAAGATGCGGGATGAGGTTTAGGCTCTTGAGAAGATGCCAATGGTTGTGGGACTGAAGGTGAGACGGATGTAGTAGTCTCAGGCCCAAAGCATGGTGAAGTTATGACAGGTTCATGTTTGGTTGGAGATGAAGGAGAGATAGGTTCTTCTTTGGGTGGAGAAGAAACTGGTGAATGAAGCTCCTCAAGCGGGTAAAGGGCAGGGATGATAGTGCCCTCCACTTGTGGCCGAGGAGTAGGAAAGGTTGGGTCCTCCATGGGCAGCAAGAAGGAAGATGGTGAAACTGGCGGTGCTGGTAAGGTCGAGGCGTCCTCCAAAATGAGAGAAGTTGAGGGAGAACTAGCCGGAGAAAGAGGTTCGTCCACATGTGATGGACTGATGGATGAACTCACCTCTTGGGGTTGGTTAGAAATGAGGGGTGAGACCGTATTGACTGTTCGAATATTATGTTCATGGGTATTGTCAGTCAAGGTCTGGACGTTGCTTTGGGTTGGTGGATGATTAGGGAATGGTTGTTTGAAGATATCGATACCCTGATTAGGAGGGGCATTAGGATTGTCGAGGATGAGGTCACCCTTTTCCAACATGTCTTGAACTATGTTTTTAAGGGTTTTACAGTTGCCTGTGTCATGACCTTTAACACGGTGGTAGTGGCAGAAGTCATTCTCCCTATACCACGCAGGGATGGCGCGTGAGGGATCAAATTGTGGTGGAGGTCGGATCTGAGGGAGATTGATGGCCCCTTGTTTGATGAGTTTTTCCAGCACAGACGCGTATGATTCTCCAAGTGGAGTAAACTGTCGCTGTATGTATCTCTACTGAAATTGACGAGTGGCGCTCATGGACGTGGATGGTTCAGGTTGATTAGTTGAAGGCGAAGAAGAGGAAGATCTAACAACCACAGCATTTGCTGAAGCTTTAGATTTAGGATTGGACGAGGAGGGCTTAGAAGAAGGGTCATTGGTTTTGGAGTTGGGATTCTTACTCCGCAACTTGACTTTATTCTCCTCAACGGCACGTAACTCAAGTTTACGAGCCATCGTGAAGGCTTCATCAAAAGTGCGAAAGGTTTGAACCCTCAAGGTAGAAGAAATATGTTTAGCACAGGCTTGAGAGAAAAGTTCAATAAGCTCAGGCTGAGGTAAAGAAAATGAAAGTTGATTGATAAGGCTCCTCCACCGAGCGACGAAATCAGCAATAGATTCATCCTCGAACTGGCGAATAAAATAGAGGTCTGTGATAGAGACCTTCTTGGTGATATTGATGGAGAAATGATCGAGGAAGAGTTGGGCCAACTGAGTGAATGTGAGGATGGAATGGATGGGAAGAGAGCTATACTAGTCAAGTGCAGCACCTGAGAGGGACATGGGAAACGTGCATAAGAGCAACGCATCGTCGTGGGCGATAAGGTAACAGGCATGTCTGAATGCCTGTAAATGTTTTTGTGGGTCTTCCTTGCTCTGGAAACGAGAAAACTTAGGAAGTTCCCACTGGTTGGGATATGGTCTGATGGGGACAGAAGGATGGATGGGCTCGTTACAGATTTGTTCGTACGAGAGAGTGTTGCGTGAGCCGGTAATGGAGGTCTCTAGGTTGGACATTTTATCCATCAGCATCTTGATAATATCTACTGACGGATTGGCGGGTGGAGCACCTCCTAGATTGTGAGGCGCTTGAAAGAGGCTGGAAGAGGTATACGACGTAGTCGGTTGTACCAATAAGGGCGCAACGTACGGATGACTAGTCGTAGGGACAGAAGAAGTGACTAAGGATGATTGGATGGAAGGCATGGCTAGGTTTGATGTTGTCATGGGAGGTTGGTTAGAGGTAACATGGGCTAACGGATGGGTAGCCACCCTAGTGTTGATAGGAGTAAGGGTGGGCGGAATAGAGACGACCAGGTTTTGAAAGGGGGTAGAAAGTGGTTGAGTGGACTGAGATTGATTAGGGGTCGAAACCCCGGTGAAAGTGGGCCCAACGACGGAAGGAGAGGCCACACTTGGATGGTTGGTGAAAGGTTGGTCATTGGTTGAGGCAACAGCCTGGGTGTCTAAAGGTTAGACTACGGACGTTGTTGATACGACCGCAGTTGCGAGGAGAGAAGTCGGCATTCCATAAATTGGATTGCCAAAGGGGTCTCGCGTTTGGCTATTCGCGAGATAGTGTTGCAGGGCTTTGGTATTGAGGTCCAAGAATCGTGTGAAGTCTTGGTCCCCTTCTGGAATAATAGGCGTTTGGGTCGGAGATGGTCTGGTAGGAGTTCTTTCAGTTTCTGAGTTGAACTCCATTATAGGGTTGGTTGTAGGCGGGGTAGATGGAAGAGGATGATGCCTCGCGTGATCGACTAGAGCCTTGGCTTGGCTACGAGTCAGAACCATTCAAGGCAAGGAAGAACGTCCTCATAAGCTCAAATAAGTAGATAAGAACCAAAAAGATGAAGACACAAGCAGATCCTAAAACCCTAGAAGTAAATTATTAGGATTATAGTGGCTTATGCCTTAGAATGTGTGTGTAGAGGAAGATTGGCTTTGTGAGTCGGGTCCTAGAAGAAGCAATCTATGGATGGTTTTGGGTTTTGTTATGGTGCTCAAGAAATCTGTGTTAGCTTCTGTACAGGCCTGGTGCTAAGGAGCAAGCTCCCCTCACTTCACGATTCCAGTGGTTAGCTGGTTTTGCTTAGCCAAAATATACTTCCACTAGAGTTTATCCTCTGCCAGAGAATGGAGTGGGCTTCCCCCTTGGTGATGAAATCCAAGTAGGGTCACCGGGACGGGTAAGGTATCTGCTGGGGGATGAAATCCCAGTCGGACCTTGTCTCAGGTAAGTTTTATGTTTGTTTTGTGCAGGTGGTTTGGTCGTGTAACATCAAGTGATCTAGATTAATTCAATATGCGTTTTAATTACTATGTGTGGTCTAAAAGATGCAGGCAAACAGAAATGAATGCAAAGTGTTTTAATGTCCAAGTCGAAATGTTTGTTCGTATGAAGACGAATGGAGAAAGAGTCGAAGAATATGAGTTTTAGCTAGTCTAGAAGTGCAAGAAAGAAAGAAATGTTCATTTTAGTTCTGCTTATGATGTCGTTTAAGAAGAGACGAAAGGAGGCGAAAAGGAAGAAACCTAATGCACCTAAATGAACGAAAGAAAGAAAGAACCCAAAGAGGACCTAGTGTCCCACCGGGCGTGCCAGAATGTTTCTAATGCAAAATTGCTTTCTACATTCAAAGGAAGAAATAAGAAACTAAAAGATGGTCAAGGCTAGAAGTACCTGATAAAGTCGTACGCACCAAAATCAGACATTGAAAGATTCTCCTCTTTTGCTGTGGAGGAATGACACCTGCGAAGAAAAGGCTAAAACACAGAAAAACGTTAGTCAAAGGATATGGTGGGCTGTCAGGCAAATGCCCGATCCCGGAAGTACGAAGACTCCCTAGAAGGATATCAACCCACTTGATAAAAAGCAGAATATTGGACGAAAGTAGATGATAATGACAAAAATAAATGACAGAAAAATAAAGAGCGTACCTGATATGCAACACTGTTCTGCACAGTCACCGGCGTCGGTTAGGGAAGGTGCCGACGTCGGTTAAGGTGCCGTCGTCGGTCGGGGTAGTGACCGGCGTCGGTAGGGGCAGGTTCTAGGAAAAGGTTCGGGACAGGGTCTGAGAGAGTTGGGACAGGTTCAGGGATGTAAACGAGGGACGCTGGGTCTGAACAGAGTCGGGACAGGGTCTGATAAGGTCAGGGTAGGGTTTTGGATAGAGTCGGGATAGGTCTGAACAGAGTCAGGACTTTTCTGAACAGAGTCTGGGGGGTTTTAGTCTGGACAGAGGCAGGGATGATAGAACTGATAAATAATAACTAAGAAAGAAATGAAATAAACAGAATAATACTTACCTACCAGAAGACGTGATGAAAGCCATAGTGTCAGTTGTCTGTGCAGATTAGTTGATGCCGAGAGTGTTGATGTCGTAGTGTTGATGATTGCTCGGGGTTCACAGGTTGATGGAGGAATTCACAGGTTGGTTGCTCAGGATTCGCAGGTTGGTTGATCAGCGTTTCGAATAGCGTTTGGGGATCCCGTCTTGAATGGTTGGCGGAGGTTGATGAAGGCGGGGGATGGGGACGGTTCCAGAGACGGTTCGTCAACCGTTTCGCGAAACTGAATGGTAACTGATAACGGACAAGGGGAAGGTGA
This sequence comes from Torreya grandis, assembly GCA_037957365.1. NCBI lineage: Eukaryota > Viridiplantae > Streptophyta > Pinopsida > Cupressales > Taxaceae > Torreya > Torreya grandis. The sequence goes on from JARHVA010003728.1 coordinate 1,435,080, forward strand.
CCGACGTCGGCAGGATTGCCGACGTCGGCCGATAGGTGACCGACGTCGGCGACATCGGCTAGGTAAAGACCGTCGTCGGCAGATGCATAATGGGGATAGAGTCTACCTTTTGGCTCTGTTCTCTTCTTTACATGCTGCCAGGGTCAAGGTTGGTGGAACAAGTGATCGGCAAGGGTTCAATAGGCGAAGAAGAATAAGACGGGGAATGACCAGGGGAGTCGACACGATTTCGGTGTCTACAGGTTCTAAGGATTCATTAAATTGATTTAGATATTGACATGAATCTTGTAATTTATAATTCAAATGAGTGTGGAATATATTTATCATATTTTTTCAAAGGAAGATTGCTAAAGAGGCTAAAAAGAAAGGTGTGAGTTTCTAGTCACTAGGTGTTCCATATGTGTTTATAGAATGTAAATTCACTATATTTTCACAAAGTTTTCAACAATACAAAATAAATTAATAGAAAATATGAAAATAAACACTTAAGACCTCGTGAGCTCAACAAATACAAAAGACTACAATGCTTAAATATTTAAAAAAACATACTTCAAACCTCATTGTAATTTTTATTTTTTGGTATGCCACTCAGATATAGCTTTATATCATATTTACCAATGGAAATTTATAGTTAAACACCTCTACTAAAGTTATGGACCATGTTAATTTGATCAAAGCATATAAGATTGATGCACAAAGAGACTTGATGACTTGATAGCACTTTATTGTCTAAATTGAGAATGTTTAGTTATGTTGCATAAAGATGTATTTATAATAAATATGGATCAAGGAGGAACCTTCATCTTTATATCAAGATGAATGGTTACAAAATATTCCTCAAGAGTGAACATAGATCAAGCACATAGATCAACGATGTGATCCCTTGATCTCAATCAAGATGAATGGTGTAGGATGATCTATAAATATATCAAACAAGCATTAATATAGACCCTTAATCTTATTTCCAAGATTAAGGGTGGAGGATTATCCTCAAAATATCATTGTGAGAGTGAATTTAAACACTTCATCATTTTTCCAAGATGAAGGGAGGATAATCATTCCCAATATATCACATGGATCAACCATATGGGGCCTTCATCTTATTTATGAGATGAAGGGTGGATAATAATCTTGTAAGTCAATAATTTTATCAATTTAATAGCTCATAAAATAATAATCCACAAGATCTTGATATCCTCTCTTTTTCATGAAGATTCCCACTTGGAGGGAAAAAAAGGAATTAATTAAGTGAAAGGAAATTATAATACTATCTCTAATAGAAACCTAATTCAGAGTAATGATTAATTCATTTAATCAAAGATTAATTTAGTTAATATAATGTGAGGAATTCAATTAGAAGAATATTTAATTAAATTAATCAAAGATCAATGTATTTAATATAATGTAGATAATTTAATTAGAAGAACAATTTAGAAAAGTGGACATTATTGGATTAACTAAAATAGAGTAATTGAACAAAGAATGATAATTGCACATAGAAATTGAATAGAGAATGACAATTTAACACATATGATATGCTGAATTGGCTCACCTAGATATGCCCAAAGGTGAATTTAAACATGTATATTAAATGAATAGATTATTTTAGACCAAACTATTTGAAATTATGGGAAGTTATTCAATTTTACAATTTGACATAGAAGTGATAAAATTGGAGTGTCTACAACATGATTTGTACATTTATCTAATCCATTTAAGGTAAGCTAAATACTATATTCTAATTCTTATCACCTCGAAATATGTCGGGGCATACCTATGGGGCATGTTATAGAGGCATGTTTTACACACTCCTAGTTGGGCTCACATAAATAGAAGGTGTCTTATAGACACCTATGTATGCATTTATTTCCTTTAAACTAGAAATTTCATTACTAAATTAAAGGGGAGGAAATTTAGATACTAAAATCTAATTTTTATAGTACTCTAGTCTTATACACTTATAAAATATCCATCATGTATGTACATTTTAATTATAGACCTAACCATTATTGAAAGGCTAGTGCTCATTATCTCTTTATTCTTAAATTTCTTATCTCTTAGTTTGACTATTATTATTATGATGACCAAGCCTTATATGTTGTGAAATAATATCTAAACTTGATTATTTCCTTCACTACTAGTTTTGGACCTTTACTTGTTAGGAAAGGTTCCTAAAGCATCAGAACACGCTAAGGACTAGGACAGTTATGATATAATTCATGTGCAAAGAATAATTTATCATAAAAAGATAATAATTTGGATGATATAAACATAAGATGCATTAATTATTCTATTTTATTGAGGAATTAAATAACAACTAGTATTGTATAAACTAGAATAATGCATTCAAAATAGCTCAAATAGAAAGTAACCAAGACATTACACATGAGAACACACACAAGGAACATAAAAAGAATTCATATAGGGAACCATAACCAAATAATATTTATTGATCACTACTAAAACTGAAACCCCCTTCTTCTTACAAACAAAAGTCTATATAGATGATTCCAATCTATGATTATTCATCTTCTTCTCATACTTGGCACCAAAAGTGGAGTCTCTTCATATTATATAAAATTACAAGTCATGAAGATAAGAAAAAAGAGACAATACAATGACAAATTGAGTGCATAATACACAAATATAAAATAAATATCCTACACAACTTTACAATCCACAATCTTCTACCAACACTTTCTCAAACTTAAAATGTTGTCTTGTCTTAAGATAATGTCATAGGATCTCTAAGGATGCACAAGTTAATAGTAGATGAATAAATGGTTGGACCAATAAGATTCATAATAATCACTTAAGGCATCATTTTTGGTTTTCAACTCTTACAAACTACTTAACTACTCTTTTGGGTTTTCAACTAAGTAGTGTACCAACCTATTAACCTTTGAAAGTTTTCAATAGGTTGATGTAATTAGGTGGCTTGCCTTTATGTGTTTTTACCCAACCTAGGCCCTCTTATATTACTAAGTATTCTCTAATATAAAATGTCATACAAAATTTTCAAAATTTATTCTCTATGTAGTACTTAACTTGACTATGTGGCATGGATGCAAATGAAGGTTGATAAGAAGAGTCCTTAGACTATGACTCTATAGCCTTATGCGACATGATGATCTACTAGATCTTAGAAGGAAACTTATACATAGGTTTATTGAAAATATACATAACTAAGATGGTAAAATAGAGTTAGATCTATTTTGTATGCATTCTAATCTAGCATCACTTCATATATTAAATGCAATAGGGTGCACAATGGAGCATGGTAGTCGATGATTTGATTAAGGTCTACATAATTAATTATACTCAAGGTAGCCTTAGTGTTCACAACCCTTGTTTGAGTCTCTCCACTTAGCTTCTCCATCTTATCTATATGTCTTTGAGCTTGGAGGCTGATGAAGGAACTGTGCAATAGCTCTACCAATTTAGAAGGTTATCATGCATATTATACCTAACATTCAATGATTTCTGGATTACTTTATCCTTTTCCTGCCTAGTTTTAATGTGGCATACCATTGTCTCTTTGGTTTTTGTGGCCTTATCAGAGTCCATATTGGAAATAGATAATGTGGTATCTAATTGCTTTTTCCAATCCATAAAGTTATGTGTCACTTTTTGAGCTTGATGAGTGTGGCATCTTTGAAATTAACATATTGATCCAATGTTCCCACTATGTAAAGTTTTTGCATTTTTTACCTATCCTTTTTTAACTCAAAGACAAGTGTCTTGAGTATGTGTTGGTCAAACATTACTTGGTCCCTACTTGTCAAAGTAACCAACTCGAGACAAGTATTCTAGATGAGATTTATAACTTTGTGTAATCAAGCCTTTAACTCAATGTTCTCATCCTTATATTGATTAACCTCTTAATCCATAAAGGTGGTATTCTATGCAATGGACTCATAGAATACCATTACACCCTCTAACTATTTATTTATGGTATTCTATAAACATTTAATGATGTATCCTAGTGAAGTGGGAATGTTGTCAATGTTCCCATGGTAGCTGAAGGATTGGTTCATGGCATGATCATAAGTGGAAGTGATAAGGTGGTGAGATGAGCACCCACAGTTGGAATGTTCCATAGCTAGACTCCTCCCAAAGGTAAGCCCAATTACTTCTCACATATTGCAGCTATAAATGTATATTTTTCTAACACTCACTACTCCAACCCACCTATCTATTGTTGTTTATACACTTATTGTTATTGTGACATAGCATCTTTTATAGTCTTTAGTTGCTACACAATGTCTTCATCTTATTTTCTCTTGGATTCCTCCACTAATTTCATGTTGATCTCCTCTTCCATATATTTATTCTTTTCTTATTTCTACTCCTGCTACTTTTACACACGCTCTTTTTCCTTTTTTATTCTTCAATCAAATAACCTTATCTTCTTTAGCCTTGGCCTATGCATGTGCCTCTAAATCAGCCTACGCATTGGTTGCATGATCTTGTTATTCCTATGTTTGAGATTGTTATTTATGTAGGGCTTCTTCTTCCTTGTGGCTTCATTGGCTTGCTATTGTGTGTTATTTTCATCATCCAAAGCCTTCTTTTCCTATTCCTATGTGTCTTGGTATTATTTATCTTTATCTACCTTAGCCTTGGAAGTGAGCATAACCTATTTATTCCTGTACTCTTTATCTTTATTTTTTTGGTGTACCTCGCATGCCTATTTTGATACATCACAATATTATTGTACCTTCTATATGGAATCAAAAATACATCATGTATATAAATCAATCCTAACTCAAAGAAGATATATCACACTTACACTTTTGATTGGTGATACATTAGATAATTTGGAAGACAACCCATATGTGGATCCATTAGACCTAATTAGAGGATATATTATCACAATAAACCATACTAGGGATGGTTCCAAAGCCCCTAGTCAAGCACAATTAAGTAATAACCCTATCTAAGTCCTATGTTTTCATATTCACTATACTAATAAAAAGTAAAGAAAATAAATATAATCTAGTGCTAACCAAAGCTAGTGGCACAAAGTGGGGGTCATAAACAATTAAATTAAACATGCATAAGAGACATATAATCACATCAATATATATGAAATCCTAATTTATGGAAGAGAAGTAAAAATACATATCTAACTACTCTTATAAAGGAGGCATAAAGTTATGAATACTTACCTTTGAAGATGAGCTTATCGAGCCTCAAACTCTCCTTGGCCAAGGAGATTTTTAAGAGATTTTTGTAGTATGTAAGGATTACAAGTATAAATTAGCTCTAGGCTATAAAACCTATCAATGCATCTAAAATACTTATCCATAAGACAAAATCTATATTTCTAAAAAAAGTATGAAACCCTAAGCTTGCTACTTAATTAGGATAGTGGATAAGCAGATGCACGATATCTCTCACTTCTTGTTTTATTTAAATAATGACAAAATGATCTTGTATATATAGGTATATTTAACCCTAAGCCCTTTTGAAAATTTTAGTTGATAGGATCAACCTAGTCGACTGAGTACTATTATAGACAAAAATTCACTAGGCAATGGTCTAGGTCAGCCAAGACCCAACATAGACCCTAAATGAATTTTACCCACAATAGTATAAGGGATCAACCTAGTTGACCTAGTACTATAAATAGAAAAAAGTGAATTTAGGTTAGGAAAAGGGGGATGAAAGGTGGGAAATTACTGAAGAGTGTATGAAAGAGAAGAACAAGATTAAGGATATGTTTTTTAGGAGATAAGTGCGTAAATAATAAGTGGTAAAAGGGATAATAATCCTATGAAACACTAATGGTATACCCACCCCTTTCTTGGTACACCCATTAAGGCATGTACCTAGGGATATTGAGAATTGATGGGTTACTGTAAGATAAAAAGTGTTAGTAATTGATAAAATTTTAAAAATATTATGTGTATACATATTCCCCACTTGAAGCTCATCATGTGTCATGTGAGTGCAACACGAGATGGTGCTTCAAGAATAGAACATGATAAAACATAATGTTGATGCTAATTAAAATGTAGTAAGGATAAAATAAGATACATGAAAATATAGAATTTAAAAACACATACCTTTACTTACCTTAGTGTTATAAATAAAGGAGACTGTAAGAGAAGTGAAGGTGTCCAATGTGAAGAACATTAGGTGAACCTATAGAGATTAGTGAAAAATAAAAAGTGAAAAATTGAAATTTTTAGAACATAGGCATATAGTAGTGTAAACTATTCTCTATGATATCATGATTCTAGAGATTTTTATGGTTCAAAAAATGAGTGAGTAAAACTAAAGATATGATCAAAATAAGGAATTTGATGGTAAATATTTGAAAGGTAAAGAATTGTGAATAGTAAGTTTAAATAGGGTGAGAATAAAGTCATTTGGTATTGTTTGACTTATTTGAAGAGAAAAATAGTGATTTAAGATACCAAATTAAATCCCATAGAGTGAATATGGTGATGAGATGACAACTGAGATGAGGAGGAGGAGAGCAAATGGGGATCCCTAGCGAGGGGATTATTCCATGAGATCTTGGATGAGGCACTAATGCCATATGACCCTACTACATTATATGATCCCATGATACTATCTACCCTAACTCAGTTAAGTTGGTTCAAATTATCAAGATAGTCTATGAGGTTATTATAGGTGCATAGAGATGAGTGACAGCCACCAATAGGGGTGGGAGTGGGAGAGGCACATGCATGGTAAGCTCTATCTCAAGAGAGAGTCATGCATATGGATACCATGACTGAGATAACATAGGTATATGTCTAGGTGGCCAACCTATAAAGACAAGTAATAAGTTTGAGATCTTAGAAAACCTCTTTAAAATATACTATTCATAGGGGACCATCTAAGGCATTTATGGGCAACATGGCTAGGCCATGAGATAGATAGGATATAGCCCAATCTTAGAGCTAGAATGATGTATATTTTTGTACTTTATATCAAAAACACATTGTGTGTGTGTGTGTGTGTGTGTGTGTGTGTGTGTGTGTGTGTGTATCATTTTGGTAGTTGGATGTTAATCTTATGTGTTTATATTGTGGTTGTATTTGTGAATGCATGAATATATTTATTTATATCATGTATTAATATTTTATTGTATATGTTATAGGAAAAAACTGTGTTGTGGTTTATTTTCTATAAGTATGTAGGACACATGCAAGGTTAAAAAGAAATAGGTGAAAAGAACTTAGCTATGTATAATAAATATAAAACATATATACTATGCACTATTTCATGTTTGGAAATGTGTAATAACAATAAATGACTAAGTATAATAAACTAAGAGAATGGTAATAAAGAGGGAAAAAAGTTTGTTTTGAAACCTTGAAAAATATTGGCACCAAATTAAAACAAGTAAAATCACACTAAGTCACATTGGGAAGTATAAAAATAATGCAATAAAATGAAAAAGCACTGTGAAAGAATAAATGGTATAAAAAAATCAATTAATTAATTCAATCAATTAATTCAATCAATCATACAAATAATTGGGAAGTACAAAATCAAAACAAAATTGGCAAAATTGGTCTTAAATTTATCACACTAATTCAAGATAGGAAGTATGAAAAAAAATCAAGAAAAATGGTTGGATTCTTATATTCAATTGGAAAATAAGAAGATAAAAATGAAAGAAGAATGAATTAGGCATAAAAAATACTAAATCAAGATGGAAATCATGCCAATGACATGTAACTTCATGATCAATCACATCTTATCTCATATTTAACACGTGTAATTTTGTTTGTGACTTGGATATTGGAAAATTTTGTGAGGAATGTGAGGTTATATCTATGGTCTTACAATGAAACTAAAAAATAAAACACAAATGAGGTGTAATTAATGTGAAAAATATTTTAAAAAAGGATTTTGGTAATAGGAGTGTAAATTTTTGGTAATTTGTGAGGAAGGCCAAGTCCTATCCATGATCTTACAATTCAACTAACAAATGTAATCCCTAGGGGAGTGATTAGTGAACAAAGCAATATTTATCATGTGGAAATATTAGGATTATAGGGAGTGAAAAATGTAATGTAAAAATCATAACTTAGGCATCTTATGAGAATATCTTAGGATACATGAGGCATACTATGGACATGAGAAGACACTAGGTAACTAGTGATCATCAATGTATAAAGAAAACCTGTTCGCTATAGACACAAAGTTGTGTAGGCAAATAAGTGTGCTACTAAGATAAAATCATGAAGGTAGATTATTATAAAATTAAAATGGACCTACCTTCCATTGACATGTTCCCCATTCCTCAGGACCCCTTATAGAGCAATCAATTTACTATGAAGATTGGGTACTTTCTTGAGAAAGTAGGTAACACTAAAAGATGTTTTTATTATCGTTTTATAATCTACTAGCCTACCACACCCTAGTAGACCTTGGATCTATTTTGAGGCCAAACTTGGAGTTTGATCTTTGATTAAAAGAAGGAGATGTGTTTGAAATCAAATCTTTTAGTGTGATTTGACTTTTAATAATTTTAAATGTTGTCTTTTAGATCATTTCCTGTTGTTAAATGATTTGGATTTTGAATATTTTGATGGATCTTAAGATTCCTCCTCCATACAGACTTGGAATGATTATTCCTGAGAGATATAGTGATACACACAAATAAGATTTAAGATCTGGATAAAGGAAGCTAATTAACCAAAGACAAGACTAACTAGGACACTTAGGCTTAACAATAAACTAGCATGTTATCTCAAGTCCTAAACATGTGTATGCTTAGTTTGAGAAAAGGGATAAAGGGGAAGAAAGGAGATCCAAATTGGACTAGAAAAAGGAGAGTATAATGAGATGAATTATTTTATAACTGATCACATGGTATATAAGGAATGCATAAAGGGAACAAGGTTGGTATAACCAAGTCATAATAACAATTATCTATATTTATATAGATAAGAGAGAAAATAATCATGATGAAAAAGAATGAGGGAGTCTGAAGAAAGAAAATATAGAATAAAAAGAAGTCAATGATAAAGAATAAATCCATAATCAAACATAATAAAAATATAAGTAACATGTAAAGTGTGAAACCAAAGTCACCATGTAAGATAAATAAGGATTTGACATAATGTCAAATGATATAAAAAAATATATAAAGATAAAGTTGGAGCACACATTTAATCCAAATGAATATGTAAGAACACCATTTATGTTCTCATCAATACTAATATATTTATCCACACACATTATCCAAAACATCTAATCAATCTCTATGAAGTTGAGTGTGAACTACAGCTGATGTCTCATATATCTTCAACAAAAATTAGGAAAATAATTTAGGTCTAATTTCATCAATAAAAAGTTAGAAATTATTGATGAATCATGATGAAGAGGGATATCATGTAATGGATGCTCAAGATAATTCATGGGAGTGTTTTCTATAGGAGATGAAGGGATCATCGATGGGGAATGATCCACAAGTCAGGAAAGGTCCATGGGTGAGGGATTCATAGGTGGAGGAACAAGAGGTGAAGAAGAAACCATAGGAGGAGATAGAACCATAGGAGTTGGCTCCATGGGGGAAGAATGGGGAGCCTTCTTATGGGAATGACCTATGGGAGGAATATTATAAGGTATACGAATAGTTAAAAAGTGATATTTAAGATATTGCTAAAGGATGTGGCAATGATTGGTACAATGTGTGGAACATTGGTGCCAAAAGTAATATACCTCTATGTACTTAGGAATATACTCAATTACCACCTTAGGGGAGGTATAGCCTTATTTGAGGACTGAAGGGTAGTAGGATGCAAAGTGTTAATATATTATCAAAACTTGAGATAATGAGTATATGAATGGTTATCTATACCATAAAAGTAAAAAATATTCCTATGAGTAGTCTTGGTAGGTGCACTCATATGAAGAGGTGTACTAGAAGTGGAAGGGACATGGTAAGTCTCATCAGACCATTTGATGGACAAAATATTTAGATGTAGTAAAAAATAGATGATCACCAAGAGAAGGTGGTGATGTTGGATAGATAGGACAAGGCTTGATAGTAGGAATGATAGGATCAGGATTAGGAATAGACTTAGTTAAATTGGGTGTAGGAAAGGGATCTAAAATGGGCTCTACTAAGGAAGAGGTAGGGTCTACAAAAGGATAAAGGAGAGTTGCATAAATCTCATAGATAAATAGGATATAAGGGTCATTGTATATAGCAAAGTGATAGGGCCCAATCATAGCATGATCCATAAGTATACTCCTATGATCTTCTTCAAAAATTGGAGGTGTCCACACCATCTCTACACTACGATAAAGAGGAAAAATGCTAAAATTAGGAATGATATATAATGGATTATGTGAGGAAATACTAAAATAAAGAGGAACAATAATGGATAATCTTAGAATTATATGCCTAAACAAGACCTCCCAAGAATGGATAATATAAGGTATAACCATCATCATAATTAGGCATATGAATATCAATGACATAGGTAAGGATGACATTATCATTTGATGAGGTGTGATGAAAGGAATGTCAATTCTTAGTTAAGATAATGGGGGTGTCATCATAAGGTGGTTGATGAGAATGAGGTTGAAAACAATAAGAAGTTGAGAGATGAGATGAAGTGAGAGATTGGAAGTTTTAATCTTGAAATTGATCTCATTAGGCTCATCATCATCAAGATCTAAGATGTTAGGGAGAATATTCTCAATGAGTTCAAGATGAAAATTGTAACCTTGAGTGGAATTAATGATAAAGTTAAACCATTGAGACTCATAAAATGGAACACTTGGCAAGGGTTCATGGGTAGGAATCTTGAATACACATCGGTCTTGGAATTATTGAAAATTCTAAGGGTTATTGTCAATCTGAATCCTATAGATGGATCCATTTTGAGGGTTTAATGCATTGTCAAGTAGAAGAGGCAAATTATCTTATACAATGATCCCATTTCCTACCAAGTAAAATGTTTTAATATAGAATAAAGTTAAATATCATCACCTTCATGTGCATGATGATAGGTGGGATAGTGATGGGGAGCCACACATAACCTAAAAGAGGCATTTACCTTAAATCATAGACTTGACATGTGCTACATGTGAATATAAGATTATATTCAGAATATTTAAGGGTTTTGCTATAATTAAGAGAGGAAACACAAATTCCATAACCCTCATCAATCAAGGCATGCTTGAATTGGATATCAATAATTTAGACACTAATAGAAGGTAGAGGATCATTTGCACAAAGTAAAATCTCATCAATAATCATAGAAGCAATGGGAAATTTGAGTGAAAGAGAAGTGTCCATTGTTTCATAAACATGTATTGAAATCTCTTCATATTGTTGCAATTTACTATTCTTAGATCTAGATAAGGTTGTTTTGCATCCTATTAGGGGAGGATGAGGGATGTTCATTTCGAACAAAATTTACATAAGATTATTATGATTATGTAAAGAGGTCTTCATAAGATCAATAAATGGGATTTGGGATGGGAGATTAGTAAGCACTATGATAGGATCCCACTCATCATACCCATAATAAGATTATTAAAAATAGGTGCATAGTTTTGAAGGAGGTCCTTAGAAGGAGGAGCCAAAGTACATTGAAATTTATGTTGATAAGAGGAAAAAGGTTTAGTGAGAGGAAAAGTTGGTAGATTATATTGATTAGATGAAGCTGTTGATGCAGGTTGGTTTTGAGAAGTGCTATAAAAATTGATAATAGAAGCTTGAGTATCATTGGTGGTAGGTAAAGAAGATGTAGGGATGGGAGAAATAGTATGGGAAGTGTTATCCAAAGGAGGAGTTGGAATTGGTTCATAAAAACTTATAAAGTCATCTTACCCCAACTCATTTAAGTGAGTTGGAGAAGAATCTTGGATAAAACAAAATGCACAAGACAATGGAGGTGTGTAGATGGGTTGAAGATTAGTAAAAGTGATTAAACATTTTTAGGAATAATTGATTTTTATTCTTATTTTAATTAATGGTCTACATTAATAAATTAGTAAAGAATATTACAATAAATTTAGTCTTGATTTGTATATTTTATCTTCCTTTTTACCTTTCTAAAAATAACAACAAATAAGGATAAATATAACTTGGTTTGAAACAAGATTGAGACAACTAAGATAGAGGTTGAAACTGGTTATGCAATACTAGGATAGTATCATGAATAAAAATCTAGATTTAATTTGATGAAAGGATAAGATCATTGAAAATATGGAACTTCAGGGTCCAACACTTTAGTACACTTCTATTTCTATTATCCAAACTAGTCAGAGACTTGAAACTTTTTGGGTTTTTGTGTTGTTCTTGTGTGAGACTACCTATGAAATATTGAGTGTTTCTTGTTGATGGAAATACTTGTAGATATGATTTAATATTCAAACCCTAACCCTCTATCATGATTGATAAAACAATGTTTAAACCACTTGAGAAAAGGAGGGGTTAGTGTGTAAGATGTATTAAACATGTAATCGACACCACTTGTGTGGTCACGCTACCTACATACTAGTTCTCTAAAGAGGGATCAAGCCATATGTAGTTATCCCACCTAATGTGATTTATGAAATAGTGTGATGTGGATGGAAAAATACCAAATTGAAAATGATTAAGGTGGCTAGGGATTGGTATGAGGGTTTGAGCATGTTTACAGCTATATTGGGTGATTATTTGTAGAGAATAGGTAAGTTTGCCTTATTTATTTATATTCTTGCTTACTTAGTAAGATTTGTCACCCACTTTTTAAATGAAATTGGGATAGGATTTTATATGGAACCATTGGTCATGAGTTAGATGTATTCACACTAATTCAACATAATAAATGATAGGAATCAGATGAAACTGACCATTTGGGCTCAAAATGTAAATAGATAGGAACACTAAAAATGGGACACCCTAGGGTTTGGTGCTATAGTACAAGTATGGAAATCATATATTATAGGCTCAATACCTAGGGGAATAGTATTAGCCTAGGAAAATTAGCATGGCTAAGGTGGAATAATCATTTAGAAGGTTTTAGATGATCAGTAATGATCAAAAAGATGTCTAGAAGGGTCACAAAAGCATGAAAAAGGAGTTATGGATAGTGTGTCACAAGACATATCTAAACTAACAATTTAGACATATGACTATATTTATCCCCCCACCTTTATTCTAGTGATGTATCAATGGTAAATACTATGATAAAGGAAAATTAGAAAGTGTACCTGGACTTATCTTCAAGGGTGAATCCCATGAAGGTGTGTGATGTTGAATGATGCTGAGTGATACTAAGTGATGCTGAGTAATGTTAGGTATATGTTGTACTAAAAGTAATATCATGAAAAGAGTTGAGTGCTCAATTATCTGATAGTGTCTCAAGAATACAAAGGCTAACCCTTTCACTCCATCATCACCCACTAAGTGAAGCTATGTGATCACACATATGTTAATTAATGTTTGGAATATGTGTCAAATCCCTCTTAGTAGGTGGCTTAAGAATACAAAGGCTATCTAGTCATTTGGCTCCATCATTTCCCACTAAGTGAAGCTATAAACTAATACTGATATAAATGTGTGTCATATGAGATGGATCTTGAAGCCCATGAATGCTTTGTAATCTAATAATGTGGCATGGATATCAAAATGTGTATTGAGAACTAGGACAATCTTGGCAACTCCAAAAGGTGGATATTAGGATTTTATGAAAGCCACTCTTAAATTGATAACTATGCTTATATGAAATCCACTCTAAAATGATGGAAACCACCTACAGATGGAACAAGGCATGCAAATTCTAATATTAAATAGGTAATATAATGAACTAGAAAGAAAAGAAGGAAAACATGCAATGCACATTGCCCCCAATCATTCATGTTTATAACATGTATTTTTATTTGGAAGTTGTACCAACTACCTAATGTAAAACTAGAAGTGATAGCCATCATACCAGCATGATGCTTCTATATCTGGATACTCTAAGTAAAACTACACTGAAAATATTCAATCTGAACTATACTATAGTTGACAAAATTGTAACTGATCTTACTTTTCTATCTATTTATAAAAAATATAGGTGTTTTTATATTTGGATAGGAACACCAAAAATAAGACACTTTGTTATTCGACACTATGTTCTAAGTATGGCACTCTTATCCTTTACTATTTATAATCACTATTCTATATTCATCACTATCTTCTAGACTACTCTGCTTATTTTGAATTTTTAATGTTGTTATGAGTCTTTTGAAAATCGATTATTGACAGGTAGAAGGCTCTGATCTTTGTGACAAAACCCATGTTTATTTCCCCCTCTTCTAAGGTTAGGAATGATGACCATGTAATGACTACCCTCAGAAGAAAGAGCCCTAAAATTGTGTTATGATATGAAATACATGATATAATAATGATAATCCAAAAGATGTCTCACAATATAGCACATTTTGTATTGGAGATTGTTAGATCAATATGGGTATGCCTAGATAAATGTAATAGTATGTACAATATACTAATTTGGAATTAGATCTCTAGTTAGTTTTTAAGGAGGGATGGAGGATGATGTCCATCATGGCATCCAAAAAATCATGATAATACATGATGTGGATCATGGCATTGTAAATAATTTAGAATTAAATAATCAATAAGCATGAAATGAAATAAGCAAGAAGCACACAAAAGTGTCCAAGGGGATAAACAAACAAGGGACATGGGCACATGTCACTCAAATTTTGAAATCAAGCATACATGACATGTTTAAATGCCCATATACACATATAATTGCAAACAAGGAAAATTGACATGAGGGCCCAAAAGCACATACAAGAGTATAAACAAAGGACATTTTCAAATATCCAAAGGCACACATAAGAGACAAAATAATAATTAAGAAATGCAATCGCATTTATAGCTACACTAAGCAAGAAAGGAAAGCATGTAAATTTTCTAAATACTATCACATCTAACTAATCAAAGAATGAAGGTAAAGTATGCAAAATAGGGAGTGTAAGACTAGGTAAATGTTATGAAATACACAAGTGCTATATATTAATGAATGACAACAAAATAATCTATGTAAACTAGTAAATAATTTACATCATCATGATAACTAGAGTGTGTGGTGTAGAAATGACATAACTTGGATGGTGTAGTCATGTAGAATATTCCCCAAGTGGGTAAATATGTCAATCTATGTCTCGAATGTATATGTAGGATGCCACCTTAATGGGTAGAGTAAATAAATTAAAGATCTAGGTGTCACTGCACACACTCAAAGAAGATCAAGTAAAGCATGGTAATGTAGATAAATTGATAAATAATAGTATAAAACAACAAAATGTAAGTCTAGCATGGGAGTAGAAATGTAAATCATGGATAATGCATACAATTGAAATGTTTTTTATGTTTTGAGTTATTTGAATGATTTTGTATTTTGACATGTTATATTATTTTTGGAATTTTTGAAATAAGATATGCACTATCAATCATAAGTAAACTATGTACAAGAATGTTGAAAGGTTATGTATAAGTAAGCTTGAAAGAAACTATGTACAAGTAACCAGGGAGAAATTATGTATAAGTATATGAGTAAATTATGCACATAATGATGTAAAAGACTAAGATAGAGGGGGTAAAGGGTTCAAATATGGATCTGGTTGGGGATGAAGATGGAGGAAGGAATCACGTCCATCATCAAATGCTATAAGATCATCATCATAAGTATCATCATATGTCACAGGATCTATATACTTGGTGATTATATCCTCAAGTGTCATTCAAATCTATTATCTTTGTGTATTTTGAGATATATAACTTATAGTGGTGTCATCCTGTCAAAGGCAAATTGAGGGTTTCTCTAGTGGTGAAGATGTTGTTTCTTCTTTGGGGCATTTAGATCGAGTAGAAGACTACATTGGTATAAGTAAAAAAGTTGATGTTGGTGGTGATATAATTTGGATATTATACTAAACCTATAGTTTATCCTAATATCTACTATAAAACTATAAATTAGTCAGTGTCATGGCCTATGATTTAGTGAAAGAGATAAAATTTGAAACCCTTCTATTGTGATAACCTAGTAATAAATCTGTGTCGTATTGTAAGAAATGTGATTGATCCATGATCAAGTAACATCTATATAATATTCTATGGTTGATTTTGTGTATTACCTACCTAAATATGAATGACTAGCTTTATATCCATAGAGGTAACCATGTGAACTATATATCATAGGTGATCTATTTGTGGCCATGAATGTGTAGTATATCTTGATAATGTAGTGCAAGATGCTAAGAGTGATGTTGG
Organism: Torreya grandis; assembly: GCA_037957365.1. NCBI lineage: Eukaryota > Viridiplantae > Streptophyta > Pinopsida > Cupressales > Taxaceae > Torreya > Torreya grandis. The sequence goes on from JARHVA010003728.1 coordinate 1,451,338, forward strand.
ATGTGTGATGAGGGCTATAGATTCATCTTAGTACTATCTTGATCCAATTGGTGTAAATCTCAATCCACAAAAATAGTCATCTATGAGTGTGGATGGCGTATCATCATCTGAAGTGGCCTATGAATTTGTATTAACATCATGCACATATGGTACCTCAAAATTTACCACAAGGGGTAAATATGATATAAGAGTCTCATCAACTATAGTATTAGAATATGATGGCACTATGAGAGTATCTATAATTGATAGAGTAATTGTGATTTCTTGAGGAGCTATATTTGTAGAATTATCTAGGATTGTTATAATTAATATCGATGATTGCGTAATTAAGTCAGGTTTAGGAATTGTGACTACTAGATTAGTTAGAATAGTTAAAGATGTTATAACTATCTAAGTATCTAGAACTAAGGAAATAATTGTAATATGAAGAATATAAGATGTAGCAGTCTCTCCTAACTCATATGTTTGTATCTAGTCAAGAGAAATGCAATGAGGTGGTTTTTGAACTATTATATGAGTTGTCTCATATGGTGAAATAGTTAAAGGTGAATATATAATTCTATAATATCTAAATGGTTGGTTATCTTTTGGGCATTTTTATAGGTATCCTTCATGGATAAACTTAACATGTCAATGAAGAGTAGAGGGAACCACCCCCATAGTGTGTATCTAAGGTCATCCAAGTAAAATGTTATTTTTAAGAGGACCTAACATGACTTGGAATTGTGTAGAGAGGGTTTTGGGCCCTACCATGATATCCAAAATAATGGTGCCTAACGTTTGTCATGGTATATCATCAAACCCTCTAATGTTATTATATGAATTTTTCATGGACACCATATCTATGCCCATAGTCTATAAAAATTTAATATTACATATATTAATTCTAGAATCACTATTAACCAAAACTCTCTTAACTACACTAGTTTTGACTTGATATTGTATGAATAGCGGTAAATTTTGGTCAATAAATGTCTAAGAAGACATGTTCTCATGATCAAAATAAATAGAATCTTCTATATTTTTTAATGTGTTGACCACTAATATAAAATAAGAAGGCTCTAAATCGATGGTCATAGAGGTTTGAGTGACTGACTAAAAAATAATGTCCTTAAACACATTTTCTTTCTAGATCAGTTCTAACATGAAAATATTAGTTGTTGTGTTTCTTAACTAATCAACAATATCATATGCCTTGTTCAGATCTACCTACGTAGGTGGGTTGGTCTTGTGATGGGAAAGAATAGGAGGGTGGCAGTTTTGTTGACTAGGTAGGTGAGGCATGGTTGCATGTTGAGTAACAAATCTAACCACAGTATCTACTAGCTATATAGGAATAGTATTAGCTATGGGAGGAGAGCAAAGATAATCACTAGGTCGAGGTGGTGGAAGGACAAAGGGTGTCAATTGGGACCTTTGATACTAGGTAGCGACCTTTGAAAGACTAAAATAGACCATACAACATGACTTGACATGGGATAGAGGCTCCAAGGGAGGTGGGGAAAGATTTATCTTAACATGTTTAGTAATTAATTTATTAATATCATCCCATATTATAAAAAGTAAGCATGAAAAAAATGAATGAAGCTTTTTATTAACATATAGTAAACTTCATCATTCATATAAATGATAAGATCAAGTATCAACTCATTATTTACAATAAATGTTTTGAAATAACTAAGATCCATTTTTATGTGAAATCTAATTTATGTGTAAGGTGATACCTCAAAAAGTAATAGGTCTTAGTATAGTGCAACTAGGGTTTGAAAGAAATGATTTTTAAAATTACTATGGTAGATTATAAAAATTAAATAGAAATTTTGATTTATATATGTAGGAAAGCTCAAAAAATTATTGAAAAAATCAGCAAGGAATTTACCTAAGGTTTCTAGGGTTTTTGTGTACAAATGAAGTAAGTCAGGTTCACCAAATGATTTAACTTTTTTGGGAATAATGGATTTTTATTCCTATTTTAGTTAAGTTTATGGATAAATAAATTAGTAAAGAATATTACAATAAACACAATCATGATTTATATACTTTATCTATCTTTTTTATGTTTCTAAAAATAGTAATAAATAAGGATAAATATAACTTATATTAAAACTAAACTAAGACAGCTGAGAAAGAGGTTGAAAATAGATGTGCAAGACTAGGATAGTGTTGTGAATCTAGATATAGATTTTGTTTTATGAAAGGATAGGAGAACCAAAAATAAGACACTTCAATGTTTGATGTTGTAGTCCACTCTTTCCACTATTGTCTAAACTAGTCATAGAGACCTAAAACTTTCTCATTTTTTGTGTTGTTCTTATGTGATCCTAACTATTAAATATTGAGTGTTGATTGTCAAAAAAACTAATTATAGATCTAATTTAATCTTTAAACCCTAACCCTCCATCATGCTTGATAAAACAATGTTTGAATCACTTGAGAAAATGGGGGGTTAATGTGTAAGATGCATTGAACATGTAATCCACACCCCTTGTGTGGGCACACTACCTTTACCAATACTCTGAATAGGGATCAATCCATATGTAGTCTCCCACCTAATTTTATTTGTGTAATAGTGTGGTGTTGATGTAAAAATTATTAATTAAGAATGGTTGAGGTGGTTAGGGACAGGTATGAGGGGTTGAGTGTGTTTATAGCTATATTAGGTGACTATATGTAGAGAATAGGGAAGTTTACCTAAGTGATTTATTTATATTCTTGTTTGATTTGTAATATTTTTCACCCCCTTTGTAAATGACCTTTGGATAGGATTATATATGGAACTATTGATCATGGGTTAGATGTATTCATGCTAGGTTGACATAATGAAGGATAGGAATCCGATGAAATCGATCATTTGGGCTCAAAATGAAAATGGATAGGAGTGAAAAAAATGGGACACCCTAGGGTTCGGTGCTATATTCCAAGTATGGAACTCATATCCTATAGGCTCGAGACCTAGGGGAATAAGATTGGCTTGGGAAAATTAGCCTAGTTGAGGTTGAATACCTATTTATAAGGTTTCATATAATTGGTAATGAGCAAAAAGATGTCTAGAAGGGTCATAAGAGAATGGAAAAAGGATCTATGGATAGGGTGTCACAATCCACACTCAAACTACCAATTTGGACTTTTATATTACTACAGAAAGTAACCATCCTTCACATATTTTTCATATTAGCCACATTCTATTTAGGATTTGGGTCAATAATACTATCAAAATTATTGGTAGAAGGTATGGGCTTGTCTCGGTTATCTTGGTAATTTGGAAAAGGATCTTTATAGATGGCCAAATGAGTATTAACTTGATTCAAAGTTTGATATTTATTATTTTTTCATGGGATTTGAAATCAATGTCATAGGCTTGTTAGCATTTTTGAATGATAAAATCATGGTCAAAATTAGGACCAAGAAGAAAATCCATAGCCAAATTATGAAACTACCTATAGGTCTCATGAGAATGACCCCAACTATAATGAAACCAACAAAATTTATTAGGATCATACCAAGATTTCATAACATGAGTGGGATTAAGTTCTCATGGGAGAGGCCTACGTAGATATTTTAGTAATTCAATCAAAGATAAAGGATTGTAAAAATTTATGTTATTAGGTGAAGATAAATGAGGATTGGTGAATTTATTGTCATGGGGAGCTTGTTCCAAATATTGGTTAGGAAAAAAAACTTGAATAGTTTGAATGGTGTCATAAGATTCAGTTGCACCATCATTGGTAGCATGATGATTCTTGTTTTGAAGTAATATATGAGTACCCACTGAAGGTTAGGATGGATCAAATTGAAGCATAACAAAATCTTGATGTTTATCTTTTACAATAGCCACCTCGAATGTATGTATATATATAGAGAGAGATACCTAATATTGCAAATTAGGAAAAAGTGCATTAATAAAGAGATGGAAATTTTTATCATTAGCCATTTTATGTTCACATTTGTTGGACAATGTTTTCCATTGATTAATGAAAGCTTGGGTAGTTTTAGTTTAAAATTTCTTACAATTGATAAAATGGGCCAAGGTATTATTTGTAAGATCACTATTTTGGAACTCTTTGACTATAGCATTTACTAAATCTTCCAAACTAGTAATAGAATGCATTTTAATATAGTTGTACTAATCTAAAGCATGAACTTTGAGATTTTTGGCTAATAGTTTGGTATCGACAAAGGTATTTAATTTGACCCAATATTTATATAGATTTATAAATGTTTTGAGATGAAGAGTAGGATCAGTTCATCCACTGTAAACAATGGTAGTGGTGATACCTCCTATATTGATATTAGCAATTTCATATGTAAGAGCTTCATTTTGAAGATGATTTATTGTCTTGTTGACAAGAGATGGTTGAGGGATAACATTACCATAGGAATACTTAAGAGGAGGTGGGGGAACATTTTGATTATGTGTGCCCCATGGAATATGTTGAGTGATGGTTTGAGTATGGATAAAGTGGTTTTACATTTGCATCATTTGATTTGAATTATTAGGTTTAAAAGCATTCATTTGATTTAGGGTTTGTAATAGGAGATAATGGGTTTGAGTTGCATTGTTGGCATTATTTTAAGCATTAGAATTGGAATTAGTGGCTAGTGTAAGACTAGGAGTGTTAGTGGGAGATTAAGAAAAGATGTTAGAATGTGAAGCATTAGTGGAAAAAATTTCTTGTGTGGAAAAATATGGACTAGTAATGGGATGAGAAGAGGAATCACTAGAGGAATGATTACCATGGGTAGAAAATGAATCACCGGTGGAATAATTAAGTAGAGTGGGTCTTGGTAAAGGCACACTAGATGAAAAACCTACCATGTTAGTAGATATACTAGTCATGGAGGTAGATGAAGTCAAATAAGAAGTCATGGTATATGAAGGGGTCAAAATAAAGGGAAGAGGCTGAGAAGAAAAAGATAGCATCCCAAAATCCATGTGAGAATGTGGGAGAAGGTGAATGAGGCTCTTTGGCTTGACCACTAATCATGGGATCGTAAATGGTAGAAGGGTCTTTTCCTAGATGTTGAGGAAACTCAAAGATGAAGAAGAGTAATTCATATGTATACTCTAATTGAGGTTGATTTTCAAGTGAGAAAAGAGGATTATTAAGTGAAGATGAATGAAGAGGGGTCCCATATTTGGTTATGTATGTGGCTATATTAACATTAATCTCATTTAAAAAAGGAGCCATAATCTACTTATGGGAGACCCTATGAGGGTCGGTAAGACTCATCATATTCATTGAATTCCCTTATGAGGGTTCATAATGAGGGAAAAGTAATAAATAAGGAAAATTTAATTAAAAATAAAATAAATAGGAAGGGACAAAGAAGAGTAAAAAGTTGACTAAGTTGACTAGTATTAAAAGCAAGGCCAAAAAAACTAAGAAAATAAGGATACCAAGTTGACAGGTCAACTTAGTACTATAACCTATGATAGAAAATAGGGATAGAAGGATCCAAAGTCAACATGTTTTACCTTATATATTGTGGGGATATAAAATATTATTGTGTCAACAGGGTTGGTCAGTACTACATGCAGGGGAAATAAATAGTCTGGAAGAGACTGTGTCGAGACAAATGACAATGTACTAAAATAAGAATTTTTTTCAAGTACTTTTGGAAGAAAGAAATAAAATGAAACACATAATAAATTGGATAAATGAGAATTATATAATTAAGGAGCACAACACAAAACCTTACACTAACACTAGTTAATTCAAGTTTTTACATTACAACATATAATAAGTAAGAAACATGCAGTCAATTTGGAAATTAAATGCTAACTAAGTAGTCATTCTAAATGTTTAGGCTGAAAGGGATCTATGTTGGAAATTATATCAAATTGGTATTGAAGCATTTCCCCTCACTTAAAACATTGAAATGATGAGGGTGTTGGGTGATTTTTCAATATATAACATTAACCACATATTTATACTTGGCCAAAAAACCAAGTCAGCTTCCCCCTAAGTGATGAAATCAAAGTAGTTACGCCTTGGGTAGAAAATTATTTAAATTTATTTTCAGATTATGTGATTTGGTAGTGTTTTTAAGGAAGATAAAAATAGTGAAAATAAATGGTATATTTAAAAACCACCTAATTAGACTCTATGATCTATTCTAAACGTGCAAGAAATTGAAATTGAAAGTGTGAAGTAATTACTAGCATATAGATGTTAATTCTAACTTTGAAACATAGTACAATGTTGGTTTAGACAATAGTATATGTGTATATTATATCACAAAGTTGATAATGTCATTACTATATTTCTAAAGCAAAGGTCTATTAAGAATTATGTCGACAGTGTTGACCTAGTCTTTCAAACAAAAAATAGAGTACAAAACTAGGTCGATAGGGTCAACCTAGTTTGTTATATAAGGGAAATTTTAAAGACTAAAAACTATGAAAAATAGAATAGTAATGAATAATATAAGTGATAGATAAAGTGAGAAAGGGACCTTGATGGGTTGGAAGATGTTGAGGAAGTGAAATTGTTACTGAAGTACCCTAATTTTTAATTGAAAATTCTACCAACTGTGTTGACTAAGTTGACCTAATTTTATATTTCCCTATTTGCTAAAACCTATGAAGAATAATATATCAACAGTATCAATCTAATATGTTTTCTAGGAGTCTGGAAGTGTTGTATGTCGATAGGGTTAACCTAGTATCCTATCTAAAATTGAAAACCTATACTATGTCAACCTATTTGACCTAGTAACTTATATCTAATGAAGACCTGAACAAATAAAATAGTCATTTTAATATTAATATGTGTTTAACTTATGTACATAAGTTAGAAATTATAACGACACTATTGACCTAGTATTACAAATATATATAAATAATAAATTAAAAGATAAAATAGTGAAAAATATGAAATAAATCATGTAAGGGTTAGATTCACATCAAGTTCACCATAATGTATGTAATCATAAATTTATCATGTCTATAAATCAATCCTAACTCAGAGAAGATAGATCATACTTACACTTCTGATTAGGGATACATTAGATAATCAATAATGTGACCAATATGTGGATCCACTAGACCTAATTAGGGTATCTCTTATCATAATAAACCACACTAAGGATGGTTCTAAATCCTCCAGTCAAGAATAATCATGCAATAACTCTAACTAGGTCTTATGTTTTCATATTCACTATACTAATAATAGGTAAAGAAAAGAAATATAATCTAGTTCTCAACAAAGCTTGTGGCACAAAGTGGGGGAAATCAATAAAAAAATTAAACATGTATAAGAGACATATACTCATGTCAATGTATATGGAATCCTAATTCATAGAATATATGTACAAATGCACATATATCTACTCTTAAAAAGGAGGAACAAATCTAGGAATACTTACATTTGAAGATGAACCCTATGAGACTCAATATCTCCCTTAGACAAGGTGATTATAAAGAGGTTGTTTTGGTATATAATGATGAGAAGGATAAATCATCTCTAGGCTAAAAAACATATCAATGCATCCAAAAGACTTTTCCACAAGATACGATTTGTATCTCCAAAGAAAGTATGAAACCTTAAGCTTGCTCCTCAAGTAGAATGGTGGATAAGTAGATGTGCAATAGCTCTTACTTCTTTTTCTCTTCTCTAAATAATGGTGAAATAATTTTGTATATATAGGTAGATTCAACCCTAATCCCTTTTAAAAGTTTTAGTTGATAGGGTTGACCCAGTTGACCTAGTACTCTTATGGATAAAAATTCTCTAGGTCACAAGCTAGGTCGGCTAAGAGGCAACTTAGACCCTAAATGAATTTTACCCATAATAGTATAGGGTCGATTCAATCAACCTAGTACTTTAAATAATTAAAAGGGGATTTAGGCTTAGAAAAGGGGGATAAAAGGTGGGAAATGAATGAGGAGTGTCAAATAGAGAAGAAAAAGATTAGGGATATGGTTTTTGGGAGATAAGTGTGTAGATAACAAGTGGCAAAAGTGACAACAATCCTATGAAGTGCCAATGATTTTCCCACCCCTTTCTTGATGAACCCTTTAAGGCGTGCACTTAGAAAAATTGAGAATTGATGGGTTCTTCCAAGATAAAGAGCATCAATAATTGATAAAAGTTTTAAAATATTATGTGTATACACCTTATTTACCTCCTTAATAACCTACTATCATTCATATTTTACATAATTGGCCTTTCAATTATCCTCAACTTCCTTATATTGATGACATGCTTTCTTAGATTGCTGATGTTGGGCCTAGTCCTTATATCACTTATTTTCTTATTATCAGACTTGTCATTCTTATGCATGAGCTATTTCCTCTCATGAATAATTTTTCTCTTTAGATATAGACTAATATGGTATTAGCTCTTCAATATCCATGGCTTATTTTAAGGGTGGAGAATAACTTATATGGATAATATATCTAGTGATAAATTTTTTTTATACCCCAAGGTAACCAACCTATGTTTGGGTGGTGGTAAAGTTGAAGAAGGAGAAGGCTACACTTCTTATGTAATTATTACCCTACCAAATGTGCATTCTTTGAGAGTAGGAGAAACCCTAGCCTCTAATTAGGTTTAGGGTTTGTGCACCAGAGTCTCTTATGGACATTAAAGTAGTGGTAAAAATACATCAATAACTATGAAAGTGGTGGAAGGTTGTTGCTCGAAGAGTTTAATTATTCTCTACATTTTTTTATCTTCTTTACACATAGTGTCAATAATAATTAATATGGGACATGGTGGTAGTTATACCTAAAGACTTGGAGGGACCTTCTTACATGCTTGAATTGTACACACTTCCTTATAAAATAAGAAATCATTTTCCTCCTCATTCTCATAAAAGTCAGCTATTGTATCTGTAATCGTCACCTGGTAAACCTCTTTCTCATCTATCCCCATCTAAGGTAGGTTATAGGATATAGTAATATGGGGTACCTTGGGTCATCTATCCTAGTTATTGTACTCCTTATCTTTCACTTTAGTAGAGGTGATGTTTATTATTGTATGGAGAGCTTATTCTTTCCTTTATACTATTGTGAGGTTGTGGCTTTAGGTTTTTATTATAGTGAAGGAAGTACTGCACCATGTGGTATGGCCTGGATAGGTGTCATGCACATAGTTGTATAGGATTTTTTCTTAGTGACATTGGATTATGCCATGTCGATGGTAAAAATATATAGTAAGGGACTAAATGGTGACATAGGTAGCTCATGAATGTGATTAAAGATGCCTTTTGGAAGCAAAGTGACAATAACATGTTGTCCTAAGTACTGCATGATGTATGGAAGCATTTGTGGATGTGTATCAATGATCTCAAAACAATCCTCCCACAATTTCTTGAACTTGACCTCATGATCTAGGGCATGTTTCTTAAGTGTCCATATCAAATTATGAAATTATTGTATTGGCCAATAATTGATGTCTACATACACCTCTCCTTTAAAGGACCTCTATTGGGTGAAATAAAGTAAAATGATCAAAAAATATTATTAGAATGTATGTATATAAGTCATGCAACACTTGTCAATATTTTTAAGCATATTTTATAAAAAATACTTTGGCTAGTTGAATTACTCATTACAGTGGATAATGTGATGTACAATTTCAACAACTCCTTTGGGGATTTTCTTTGTAGACTTGGTGGTCTTCTAGAATGAATGTGTGATCCACTCGACCAAGATACACATTGATTCATATTGGATATCTTCAATTGGGATTCCTCTAAACCTTTAGACATATACGTCCTAAGATTTTGAAGGATAGGAGGCATTATAGACTTGTAATGCCCAAAGCTCTGGCCACTAATTTGGTGTTGATGATGATGGTGGTACTAGGGCCAATGTAAATGTTTCCCTCATTATAAAAAACAAGTAGGATTTTCATAACCTTCCCAAAATCATCAAAATTTATTATCCAAATAAATAAATCAATGTTGATATTGTGGAAATTGTGTGGGGATACAAGAGCAAGTGGTTACAAAACATCTACTAGATATGGTCAGATGGTTTTTAGTTCTATTACACAAAGATAGTGTATATTTTATGTTCCTAAGCAAAAGATTAATGCTTATTTCTTCCTTCTAAGTATCTATCAAGTTTTTGATGAGATGAAAAAAATCCATGGTAGCAGAGTACGAGATTGGCTCTATAAATTCATCATGAAAAATGTTTAAAAGAATACCATGTAGATTTTGTTTGCAACTTTATGCCTTTATAGATTTTAAACCTGTTAGTTTCTATGTAAATTTCATACTAAACTATCCCTTCAATATCAATGTGAATGTTGATTTGGAAAATCTTATCTGATCTAGAAATAAAGGCATTTAGTTATTAGAGTATGTATCGAGATACATCATTATATTCTTCGTTGTCCATACAAGTGTACATACTATTAATTTTGATTAGCCATCAATTTGGTAAATATTTGATCAATTGATCTTAGGCTTTAAAATCAACTCCTTGGGGATGACCATTATACACCTGAGATCTTGGTGGTTGTGATTGGAATTTACATTTCTTATACATAATTTCTTTCTTTTGCTTCTATTGACATCAACAATATCGTACCTAAATTATTTTATACATGGGTGTCACACACTATACATATTATCATGGTTATAAAATATAGTGAAGAGATAATATACAAACATAAACACAAAAAAATCATACATAAATGGGAAATTATTATATACTTAGTGCTACTCATCACCCACTCATTTGGTAGAAAGAGATTAATGAAGACTATTGGTAGTAGAGCTTAAGACTATAGCCATTTATGCACCCTAGTATAATGGTTCCTTATATATCTCTAAAAAAAATGGTTCTTTGATGTGATACTTCATGTATAACATAGGGCTCTTTCCATATGATCTATAACTTACCAATAAATTCTCTAAATAGACTATCATATAACAAAAACTAGTTGAACTTTGTGAAATTCCTTGTGTTGTAGGTTCTTGTTGTGCCATGCTTTTTGGCTCTATTTATAAACTTCCTACATCCAAGATGGTCTGAATTGATACTCATCCATCATATTCAATTTGATAAGCCTATTTATGAGAGATTAATGATCCCCTAGTCTCATAACCATTATAATGCACAAAATGGGTATAAAGTATTACATATGCATTATTACTTCAAGCCCATAAACCAATTAAAATGGATTAAAATGTGTAGTCCTCTTATAGTGCATTCGATAGTCCCAAATAATCACAACAATGTGATCTTCCCAATCATCCATCTTGGCATCATAGATATTCATCAACATCTTTCCCAATACTTTATTAAAATCCTCATCTTGGATATTAGCTTGTAGATGGTATAAAGTAATTTTATGATGGGAAATCATGAGTTCTTCAATAAGATATTTGATAGTATTTTTTAGGAAGTGTGTCCCTCAAACATTAGTTAGTTTGATGGGGCATCCAAACCATGTGATAATATTATTTTAAAGTAACTTTTATTGCATCATTCACCCCAAAGATAGGTGTTATAGTATCTTCAACCCATTTGGTAAAGTAATCGATCACAATGATAATATACCATTCTTTACTACATTTAATTAAAGTATTGATCTATCCTAAAAAGTTGATTCCCCATTATTTAAAAGGCTATTCAGCTAACAAAGGTTATAAAGGAATTTCATACTTAAGGTATCACTTACCCATTGATTAACATACATAAAAATGAAGTGCTACTCTATGAGCATCCTAAAAAAAGGTTTAGCCACCATAATCCACTCTGTAACAGCTTCCATGCAGTAGCTTCTCTAAAAAAATGACCTCTTAATATTCTATGGTGTGCATACTACAAGAGTTGTGGCCATTATTGTTCTATAACTACCTTGAAAAATAATTCATCATTCCCCTAATGATGTAAGAACCCATTTATAATAGTATATGATAAAGATCTAGTGACAAACTGCATCTTTTTTATTTATTGGTAGTGCACATGGAATACCCCTTGTTCTAGGAAATTATCAATTGCCTCAAAATTCTCAAATATCATAGAAACTTGAAATAGATGGTAATTAGGAGAATCTTATTGTATTTATTTTGGTTCTTTCCCATTTGTGAGATGATTGAGATGATCCATCCCAACATTTTCTCTATTTAGCTTGACCTTGATGAAAATTTGATATTATTTAAAGAACATCAACCATCTTAAAATTCATCCTTTGAGCATATGATTATTGAATAGGTAAAGTAGAGTTTTATTATCCATGAAAAATTTAAATGGTGTCACAAGAATATAATGTTATAATTTCTATAGTGAAAACACTATAGCTAGTGATTCCCTTTCAGGTCTCATGTAATTCTTTTATACATCAAACAAATTTCAGCTTACAAAATGTATGGGGTGGTTCATTCCACCATCAAATGGTTGTATAAGCACAACAATGACTATGATACCAAAAGCATAAAAGTGCACATGAAAGGGATTTCTCTAATTTGGAAAGACAAGACTAGGTGTAGTGACCAATCACTACTTTATTTTTATGAAAGTTTCTTGAAACTCATAAGATTAGACAATCTTCATACCTTTATGCAACAAATACTCCAATGGGGAAAAAATTACTACATATCCTTTGATAAAATTTTGATATTAACCTATGTGGCCAAAAAATGATCACACTTATATGGAGATGACTGGTGGAGGCATACTAATAATGACTACAATTTTGGCCTAGTCCACCAAAATCCATTCCCTGCACACCACATGACCTAGAAAGATACTAAAAGGTGTAAAAAATAAATAATTTTTAAAATTTAGGGTAATGCATAGAGATTTGTAGCATTATATCATGAAATGTAGCTTGGATAAGTTCTCTTTAAACAAAGAGAATACTACAAAATCATCTAGATACACTTCTAAGAAGTCATGAATGAAATCCTTAAAGGTAGTCACCATTGCTCTAGAAAAAACTATAGGTATATTATTAAGGCCAAAAGGTATTACCTTGTATGCAAAGGATCCCCATTATGTTTTAAATGTTGTTTTATCTCTTTATTATTCTATGATGGGTATTTGATGATATCCACTGAACCTATTTGTGAAGGATTAAAATTCATGACCTATGATAAATTCCAAAACTTCATCTATGAAAGGAATAAAAAATGGATCATTCACACATGCATCATTAAAAATTTGATAGTCACCACATATTCTGATCTCCCCTATTTTCTTATCTTGCACTACCACGGGACTAACCCAATCTACCTTCTCTATAGGATAGATTATGCCCATTTCTTGCATTTTATCTAGTTCAGTCTTCACTTTCAACGTCATCTTTGAATTTAATTTATACAGGCTTTTCATGATGGGTCATGCACACTCCTTAATTTTGATATGAATTCCACCTAGGGAAATATCTACTCCTCTAAATTTTTTATTTTTTTGGGAAACACATCTTGATAATCTTGTAGGAGTTAAATAGATTCTAAAAATTTGGATTTAGCCCAATAGTCACCTACATGTGTCAATTTAGGAATATCCTCACTTATGATGTTTTACACATGCTTATAAATAGGTTGATGATAAACCTTGCACTTCTCCTCCATAACAAATTCTTGTAGCATTATTTTCCCTCCCTGTTATAGAACTTTTATGTTGTGTAGCTTTTCATCTTTACTGGGTTCTACAACTAGATCCTTTAATGGTTGTACTGGTCATTCAAGTTCAAAAAAATGAGGTAGATCAATATCAACATCAGTATATGAATCTTTATTTTTCTCCTTTTCAATCTATATTGAGTGGCATAGATGCATAAGAGATTTTTCTTCCATCTTGGTATTTTTATATCTTTTTAGTGCTATCTTTATATCATAGGATGCATTATTCTACATAGTAAACTCCATCATGCTCCTTAAATCATCTATGCACCCATGCCATAGGAAATGTTTAATTTTGAGTAGTGCATTATGAAAAAAAAAGTATTTTCATCTTCAAACACAAAATTTTGTATGAATTTGCTATGTACCTATGCTCAATGCTTTATTTCCCTCCTGCATTCTTGTAGCATATACCAAGTTGATGGTAAAGGGGAAAGTATGTAATAAAATTTATGAACCCATCACTTAGGCACCACATGTTATTCATTACAAACCTTAACACATTTATGGATATGGATTTCAAGGCACTCACCTTCCTAAAAATAAGGCCAATTAGTTCTGATTACCTATGGTAGTTGAAATATACTAATCATAATGTTGCACACATCATACCAATCTAGATTATCATCTCTATGACTTATCCTAAATGTCCTTATGGCTCCTTTCAAATCATAATTCAAGGCACTAACCAGATGAATTATCGTAGGCAAATTAATTGATAGGTGTTGAACAAATTGATTGATATCTTTGATTTCATAGTATGAAGGAAGTTATCTTTCTATGGTGAAGACCATTTTAATAGGTCAGAGTTCATGATCACCATGAGCCCAGTTGAGTAGATGCATATTTGAGTCTTTACTTATAGATGAATATATTTCCCAAGAAAAGGTGCCTTATCTAGTTTGATTTATATAATCCTTCATATGATCATTTTCTTTATAGAGAAAATTAATTTTTGAATGAGTAGGTGATTTAGCACACATGGATGCACAATATTATATGAAAAACTAAGGTTCCAATGGATGAGTAATTAATGGTTTATGCTTCCATTATTCATATTTATTCAACTATTGAGTGATTAAAGACTACACCTAAGGTTTATTTCCCACACAAGAAATTGCACTAAGTTATGTGTAGAGATTTTGAGTTCTCCTTAGAATTTATCTTTATCTAGATAGTTTCTTATGAAACATAAGGAGAGTTTGGTTTAGTTAGAATGATGTATGGGTTTTCTCTTTATGTAACATAATGACTACAATATTATCTCCTTGATGCACCTCTAATTAATTTTACATGATATTGATAGTCTTCTAACCATCATATATGCATTTCTTGCCAATCAACATAGGATAATGAGTTGTTGTTGTCTTCATATTGGTGACTTCAAAGTCACCTCATAGACTCAATTGTATGAATTTAATCTCAACATATTCTAACTAGTTAATGGGTTCAATTCTTCCATAGTCTATTAAACTTAGAGTCACTAGGTTGTAACTGAGAACTAGCCATCATGTTATCTGTGCTACCAAAGCAAAAACAACATTTGGAATTTCATATCCTACAAATTTAATGTTTATTTGTGCATGTGAATCCCATGGATTCTTTGTTTTTACATACCAAACACGGTTTTTTGTCTTCTATTTCCCTTATTGCACGCACTCAAATATATTATGTATCAAGTGTGTAATGTTCTAGTAAATGTCTTCATTATATAATATACTTAAAAGCTTTAGTAAATATGTTAATGTAGTAACAAATCCATCCTAGCACATAATGTGAATAATCTAACCATTCCTTTAGGTATCTTTTGTTATATCAACTCCTTTAATAGTGGCTTAGTGTTGAATATTCTTCAACATCTATGCAACTTCATACATCAGATGTTTTTATATAGGTGGGTCTAGGTATTTGTCCTATTTATTTTAAATTACCTGGTATTTGGGAATTTTGAGAGGTAATCCTCTCTCTTCACACTGGTGTATTTTAATGGCATTCATAAATGTATCCTCCTTAGGATGCGCATTCACCATGTTAACATTCTTGATGGCCTTTTCCTTTCTTTAATTTTCCAAAATAGGATAGTCTCTTGCCTTGTGTAGCTCATATACCCTATAATATGCATAGTAATATTGTCTTTGGGGATTCAAAGGATAATTACATTTCACATGGTTATAATCTCCACATAAATAACATTGCAAATGAGGGGATTGATAATTATTTAATCTGCCACCTTGATAACCCCCTTTGTATCCACCCCTAGATCCTCCTCTATTTGACCAATAACCTCCTCTATAACCTCCTTATTACTACACTATATTCTAGTTATGATGCTATTGGGTATTATCTCTAATCCTAAATTTTTTTGTGCAAATTATGGAGTCCAACTACTTTGTTTCTACTACATTATTGTTAGGTTCTAAGGTGTTGAGTACTAGTATTACGGTGATGGTGGTGTCTAACCTAGTGAAGTAGGGGTCCATCTAGCTAGACCTTGAGGCTGATACTAAGGCAAATTAGGAATCCATTATGGACATACTTGGTTTGCATAACCCTTATGAACCTTGGGGCCTAGAATCATCTACATCACTTAGGACACTTGTTGTGCAGTGATAATGAATACATTCTTTGTAATATCTTATTTGAGCTCCTAAAAAGCCTTACAGTTATTTTCATCATGATTGTGTTATTTAAAAAAATTACAATACAAACTCTATAGTATTTTTACATTCTATTGTAGAAGATGGCACTATATTGTTATGTTCCCTAATACTCTATAGATTTCACAAAAAAATGTCTTGATCTTAGGATAGTCATTTTTGTGATGTCCTTTACCACACTCTATGCACCAAAGATTTAGCTTAGGTTTATCTAATTTATGATATTTTTCCATCCTCTTCACAAAATATTGTAATATATTTTCAATATTAGAACCCATTATGGTAGCTTCCCCATATTCTTCAATTTTCTCCACACGAAGAGTAACAACTCAAGCATCTAACATAGTATTATATTAAGTATGTGATATAACAAAGTTGATCCTGGAGTGTAGTCCTTTGACAAACCACATATCTTTATCATTATCTTCTAAGGAAAACTCAACCTTATTCATAACATCTAATAACCTATGATCATAATCATAGAATGATTCTCCAAACTTCTTCTTAATCTCCTTTAGGTATTGAATAGTCTGACTTTTATATTTATTTAATTCAAATTTTGTGATAAGCCGCTCCTTAACCTTATATAGATTTTCCCAAGTGATATCTATATGTTATATAAATTAAAGGTATGTTCTATTCAATACCTCTATTAATTCATACTTATTTATTTCCTTATTATTAATAGCCTTAGCTTTCCATCTTATCTCACATGTTATTAAGTAATGCTTGGGGTCCATATACCCATGACATGTCTCCAAGCTGATAAATGCTCTTAAAGCACCCATATTATAAACTACTATTAATGGGATCTGTTGCACATAAGTTATAGTGGGAGATTGCATTCTATGCAAACTTGTGTATACACTAAGAAGATTTTCCTCCACACTAGGAGAGTTTATCTATGCACTCTAATTTTTTATAGTTCTTTCTTTTATATACTTCCTTTAAAGCCTTACTAATTGAAGTCGTTTCAATTTCATTATCCCATTTATGTAATTTATCTAAAAATTGACCTTCCCAACTACTATTTTCCTATCCTTCTATTTGAAAACTTTTACCAGAATATAATAGATTGGGTTGTGGGGATGTGTGCTCTTTCAATGAATGATTATTTTTGGGACTTCTCTTTACAAGATTAAACCTATGATTACTCTATGACATTATCCTAATTATTTTATTAGTTATTCATGTCCTTCTTCTATTAATACCCATTCTTTTATCTGTACATTACATCTATCATCTAACTAATCTACCTCTACACTATTATCATCTTCATCTTCAAACATCTCTTCTTCCTCTCATTCTTCATCACTTCTTTCTTTATTTCAACATTTTTCTTCTTCTTTCATCTCATTTTTCTTCATCCTTCATTATTTTTCTCTTCCCTAATGTTCATCAGTTATTCGTACTTGTTCATAAACTATTTTACTATTACTCTTAGCTCTACTCATAGTTACCTAGGTATATTTCTGTTTACTCCATATATTATGTTGTAGCTCATGTTTTAAATCCAAACTCTTATTTTGGATCATCTTCCCTCATGTCTCTATTTTATATTCAGGTCTAAGCCTTATCTACTCATCTAATCATAATTTACTATCATTTTTCACACACCCTCATATGCTCTAAATGACTACTTCATATTGGTTGGAGTAGGCACCATGGTGTTATCCATAACTAATATTTCCCTCAAATTCCTCTGACAAACAAGTTCTTCGTAGTTTCAAAATTAATATATCTTTACACTAAAAACTTAGTTATATATCCATCTACTGTAATACCAACCCAATGATTTATTTCTCTTGTCCAGTTGGTTTCTAATCTCTATAATTGGTCTATCTTTTCTTCAGTCTAGATTATAGTTTCTTCCTTCCTTGGGTTAAAGTAATAATATTCTAACCATGCTAACCAGTTAGCTAGAAATTTAGGAAACTCACACTATAAATTTTTTTAAATTTCTCCATCAATATGATCTCAAATGATCTCCTAAATAGTAAGACTAGTCCTTTTATATTCTTTTTCTATGAGATTATATATATTTTGGTCCAACCATATCTCAATATCTCTCTATTTTTGTAACCATCTTAGCATAATTGACTCCAAAAGGATTTTCCACGATCACCACACCATTATTATTAGAACATGCTAAGGATGAGGATAGATATGAGATACTTCATGTGTGTATAATAGGTTATCATAAAAATATAGGAATTTGTATGATAGAAACATAAAAATAATTAATTATTCTACATTATTAAAGAATTAAGAACAACTAGTATTGTATAAACTAAAATAATTCATTTAGAATAGTTCATATATAAAGTAACCAAGACATTACATATGCAAAGAACATAATAAGAAATCATATAGGTAACCATAACCATATAATCTCTATTGATCTCTACTAAAAATGGAACCCATTTCTCACTACAAAAAAAGGTATATATAGACATTTTTAATCTATGAATCTTCATCTTCTTCTCGTACTTGGCACCAAAATTGGATTCTCTTTATGTTATATATTATTATAAGTCATAAAGATCAAACAAAATAAACTATACAATGATAAAATGAGTGTATAACACATGAATATAAGACAAATATCTTGCATAAATTTAAAATCCACTTTTATCTACCAAAAATACTTATTTTTGAACTTATTATACACATGCATCCTGGAGAAACACCTATATCAACCCAAGTGTCCAATTTTCCTAAAAAATATCCAGTGCCAAAAATTCATTCAATTTTTAAATGAAATGATCCTAAAGGTTAATGTAAGTGATTTAATGTGAGATATTTTCACAAGGGATTGGTATATATACAAAATAAACCCTCATTCATTATTCACTATTAAATCATAAGGAAACCTACCAAGAAGCACTCAATCAAGCATTTAAGTGAGAAAACCTACCCTATTCATACCTATTTCTATATCAGTCATAGAATTAGTATTACAAAAGAACTAAAACATTTAAACATTACATCCATATGTAAAAAAAACCAACATGTAGGGGAGAAATACATGAGTATTAGCCCTTATTCACAGTATTGTCTATGTAGGTATAAATCATTAACAAAGGAGTCTTTGGGTTATTTATACACTTTAAGGGCACTAACCCATTTTCTCTATAGGCATTCCAAGGGTAAGGAAGTTAGGGTTTGATCATTATATAAAGAGTGATAACCTATGCACATGGTTTATATATATAAAATTAAAGGTGATTAAAAATCCATAAGGCTACAATTAGTCTCATCCAGATCTACTCAATATTCCATGCAAGACACCTACATCAAAGTTACAAACTTACATCAACATAATTATATATATCCCATGTAAGCATTTAAGGCCATAAAAATAATATTCACATAATTTGATGACTATTATAGGATCATCTTGCATTCTACTTCTAGATTGTTCTAAATTGGGCCTGCATGAGCAAATTTAGCCAACTATATATTCATTATCCCCTATTTGTTTCATTATTTATCAATAGCTATACTTTAATATTTTTACCAATATTAGATATATAACTTCATAATATTATTTATCTATTTTTTAATTAATTTCCATGCTCATTAGATTAGTTAACCATCCTTATTTAAAAGCTAATATAATACCCCTTTAACCGTATATATCCATATGTATTTAAATTTAGGGATAAAGATGCTTATAAAATATTTAAAAAAAAATACAAAAAAAAATGGCACTTCAAACACTTATGAATCATATAGAACCATAAATGATTTTCATTAATGGAAATATAAGAAAGTTATTATTTACCCACCTCTATATGGATGACCCTTACAACCTCCTACTTCTTTTACATAAGCTAATAATTGTTAAATTAATCAAATTATTTTCCTAACTAAGCTTATGAAATGTATTTGAAGACCTTCACCTAGAAAATTTGACACTTCCAATAATATTTATTTTTGGCATGATTCTCAAAAAAAATGTTGGTTTGATGCAAATTGGGGGTATTCCTATGATAGTTACAAACAATTTAAACTCCTTTCTTTAAAATTATTACATAGTTTAAACTTCAATCATGAAACCATGGTTAGAGAATGACACCAAGCTTATGATAAGGTATACTAATAAAATATATCCAAAGTCAAGCATGATGTATTTCACCAAGATAATTCTCACCTTATTGTTTACTCAATTTAACTTTCAAACCATAATCAAAACTAATATCCTAACAATCAAAATCAACCCCTAGTTACTAATTTTGGTGAAACCAAAATAAATCCTAATTAGTCTAATGATAGAAAATTAGTTAATATGAATAATATGAAATTAATATTATCTTATATTGATACTTATTCTTGTTAGACTCATATTCCTTATCCTACTTACTAAAAAGTTCAATATAATTTTCTACATATTTTTGTTAATATTAAATCCAAAGATGATATAATTTACAAACTTTCATATATCCTAATGATAAAATACAAAATAATAAACATTTATACATTAAAAACTATATCAAATAACTATTATGATGTGAGATTAAACCCTTGTGGAATATTTCTTCAAGCTCCTCCACTCCCAGTCACAATATCAAAATAATCACACGCTGTGGGTAACCTATGATGGGGATAAACATCTAAAGAAGGTCAAATTCCTTATGATGAATCACATAAACTAATTTTTTCATATGGAAAAGGGTTATAAAGGGGAAAAGGGATCATAATAAGGATAAAAGGAGATACACTAAATAAAAATTGGAAACTCCCATAAGATTGAACCCACACTAGATCTAAAGAAGATAATTTTAGCTCACACAACATCACAATCAAGCTTAGTGGATACATGTTTCATGGACTAGGTTTAGGTAGAACACTAATATAAACTTGTAAATAGCTTGAAAGCACCCTAGAAGAGGCAAGGAAAGTGTATAATGGATATGTAAGAATCTCCTTCACAAGGCCATCATGCACAACTAACTAAACATTGATCCAAGGCAAGAGATAAGTAAAGAAAGTCTTTTATTGTATCAAGAGGTAGTTCTTAAAAATTCTTGATAGGGTTTAGCCTTATTGAGATGAGAATATTTTTCAATATCTCAGAGAGTCCCCTGATACTCCCAAAATTGAGAATCCTTTTACAAATGGGAAAGAATGGGTAATATAGAGAAAGGGAGAAGAGAGAAGAGGAAACACATTAACTAAGAACAATCAATGAGATAACACATTTTCAATGAATATTACACCATGTTTTTAGTCTAGTTAGGACTAATCCATTATCAACAAGCTAACATGAATTTAATCCAATTAGTCTTCAATTTATTCTCATTGGTTGAGCAATACACTAGAGGATAAGAGTCTATTTTGTAGATGATGAGTCATTATCTATTAGGAAGGAAAACCTTAAGATTTGAATAGTATAAAATGCTCCAAATACTACTCTAATAACCATATCTCTTTAATTTGATATTCCAAAACCACCTTCCACTTAATTTAACTATAAGGATAAAGTCCTCATATCATTAGGGTTGACATAACCATGTCATGTTTGCTTTAAGCGGTAGTAAGCACTTATTTTTTAAATATATGACTATGTTGAAGGATGAGACAATCCACCATATATCATTTATGTTTGCATTTGATCCAACATAAATATTTATATTTAATATAGATTAAAATCCAATCCAATTTATTGGTTTTCATATAGTCATTATATTGATGAAGATCCATAGATAACATAGCTTCATTCTTGAACTACATTAGGTTTTAACAAAATTATCTTGCATGTGAGTTATAATGGAAATAGAGCCTCATTATTATAAATCTTGATTATATGGTTACATCTACTTGATAGTATTCAATCAAGATCTAATGGAGACATAGCTCATTGAATCATTTTCCCTCATTCAACCTAGATCATGTTTGACCTCCACTTGAAGTCCCTAGTTTTGAATTTTAATATCAACCATTGATCAGCTTCCTCATGCTCAATTGGTTATACTTCCTCATATCCCATTGGATCTATGGTCTGATTTAAAGCATTTCATCAATATCCATTGTATTTAATCAAATGAGCTCTATTGTATCCTTTCATTCACTAAGACTATGCCACTTATCATAAATGCATTTAATCTCAAGATCCTTTGAATTTTTGACTTGATGCTCACCATTGATATTTAAGTTCATAATTAAACATAAACCATTATATCTATGAAACCCACTAACATCATTTATTTCTACTTATCATTGGATTTATTTATCTTATTGAATGTTGATCATTGATCTACTTTGGTATTAAGGATCGTACACCATTGATCTACTAGAACCCGCTGGCTTCATTGATTGTATACTCATTATTAGATATTCACTTGATATTTCATGATTTGGACACTTTTCAGATAGGCATTCATCCTTAGAAATTTTGAATTCAAATGGCTATTTTCTATATCTTTAACTTGACATCCCCACATATGTTCCACTCTGCTAGTTCATCTTTGAAGCTTTATATCTTGAGATAGCAAGTTAATAAAGATATAAAATTTGTAGATCATGATCAAGGCACCAAAAATATAATTTCCATACATTTATTTGAATTTTAGAGGCCTCTTAAGTGAACTTATTAAATGCATAATCAAGCTGACCCTTCCATTTTTGCGTGACATCCTATGATAGTTTGGTCTTTTAAAGCTTGTATAAGTCATTTGATCATTCACTAAAATATGAAATAGAATAAAATAATATATATTGGAAAAAAAAACTATGTGGGCCAAATTGGCAAACATATTTGGTGAATCATAGGGAAGCATGCCTGTTATGCTTGAGAACCCAGACTAGTTGCCTTATCTGATCTATTGGGCATAGAGTTACAAGTATTTACTATTATATGACATGAAATTATATAAGGTTACCCCTCTATATAAATTCCTATTTAAGTTATAGGAAAAATAAGAAACAAAATAAATAATAAGGGAAAGTGTACGTATGCACTTGGAAGAAAGAAAAAATGACTAACCTACTAAACAAATATGCACAAAGGAACTTGGAAAAAATCATGAAATCTACTATAAGACACACACACATGCACATGCACATGCACATGCACACACATGTACATGCACGTGCATGCACGCGTGCACGCGCGCGCGCACACACACACACACACACACACACACACACACACACACACACACACACACACACACACACACACACACACACAATATTTTAAAACTTACAATCATATTCCTCTTGGATCAAATGGAAAATATTTAGCATCACTCACTTATGATGGACTAGGATGGAAAACACCTTAATTTTGAGAGTTCATGATAGGTGAACTGAGATGTCTAATTGCTGACCTTTTGAGCATGCTCTCAAGTGGATGAAATGGGATAAACATGTCTACAATGTAGACATATTGGTCCATTTATTCAAGTATTTCTCTAAAATGAACTATAGGATCACCTATAACCTCCTCATTTGATAGCTCATTTGAATTGGTGCTTGGTTGATTTTCTAGGCTTATGAAAAAAATCACTAAGTCATCCCAAAAGGTATCTTCTTCTTGGTCATATGAGACAATTCCAACTTCAACACTATTTTTGACTTTATTGATTTAAAAGGAGTCATATGCTAGTTCACCAACCCATCTAAGGCCCAAAATGTCATGTTTTTATGGCTCTTTATCTTACCATTCTCCTTCATTCTTGAAGACATAAATAATGTCTTCAATAGATAATTCATCTCGAGACTAGTCAAAGTCTATAGCCTAATTTTTAAATTCATCTTCATGCTCTACAGGAGGCATAGGTTGGTTTAGAACCTTGACCTAGTCCATGAATTCATTGTATAGATGTTTCCATGCTTCATCATGATCCTCCTTTTCCTCTATTTATTTCTCATCTTCATCCTTACCCAAACCAAAAGGAATCTCCTAAAATAAATCAAGATCCTCTTTACTCTTAGGTACAACCTAAATACACATCTCTTCAAATATGAAGGCATCAATATTACGTTCAAGCTCTAATTCATCAAAACCATCCCAAGAATTTTAATCAAAACTTGACTTTTCCCCTTTTGAATGAAGTGGACTGCCTATCATCATCTTTTCATCATAGAAACTTGTGTTTTCCTGTTCAATATCGCCTATGACTATAAGCTTCTCATATATTATTTGTAAAATAGGTTCTTCCTTCATGAGGGAGATGGTGGGAGGGTGAATAAGTTCACCTTGCTTGTAGCTTAGGAGAGTATCCTTCCAAATAATGACCTAAAGGCTCTTTTAGGTTATTATTTGGGAAGGAAGGGAGAGTCTTGAAACTTCTATATGGAAATATAATTGAGCTAAGCTAACACCTCCTTTTCTTAAACTAGCTCCTAGACTAACTCAGCTAAAACTTACCCTTTATTATTTATGCCATCCTTGATTTATTTACGTGAGGGGAAAGCATAAGTGTTGGACATATTCTCCTTTCCTTGAATGGGTGTGGGATGGAATGGTTTCATAAGAGAGGGTATGAAATAATTAAGTCATTATCATAGGAGAGGATCTAAGATGGGATGGATTCATGTTCCTCAGCTGATAAGGGTGAGATCTGGTAAGTTTTACTGTGGTGTTGGGTATATATAAGAGTAGGAGAGGTAAATTGGGGTTAAGGGTTGGTTTCTCTCATTAAAATCAACTGATAAAAAATTTCCCTTTTGATTTGGTCTTACCTAACCAAGCATTCTTATTGAAACCTCAATTCCTCCTAAACATAATCTTGGTGTTCAAGATTATCTTATTTCCCATAATAATCTTCCTCCATATCAACTTCTCTTAATTAATTTTCAAGATCAATCCATATCTCCATAAGGATCCTTTTTGGTTGACTAGAGGTAAACTTTGAGAAGGATAATACATTGAATCTTGAGGGCCACTTGGGTAAAGCCATGAATATTGTTAACTTGATATGTAGGATAAGGACTAAAAGAACATGCATTTTGATCAAATTTGGGATGATAAATACCAAATAATGGTGATTAGGCACCTAGGCTACTTATACTAGATGATGTTCATAGTGGAGTCACCATTGGTGTTTGGAAATGTGCCTCCAAAGGCTAATTTCACTAAAAGGCAACACCAAGAACATTTAATGAGATGCAAAACATAGTAAGTCCCATAGATCATGATAAAAAATTTAATGATGTGATATTTCACCCTTTTGGAAGAGTTATTTAGGATCTTCCACTCCCATTCAAAATATGGGAAAACCCCCAGGATATGGGTAACCTATGATGGGGCTAAACCTCTAGAGAAGATTGGCTTCCTTATGATGAATCACCTAAAATAATGTTTTCATAAGGAAAATGGTTAGAAAGGGGAAAATGAATCCTAATAAAGATAAAAGGTGATGCACCAAATATAAATTGGAAACTCCCATAATCTTGAGCCCATACTCGATCTATAGAAGATAATGTTATCTCACAAAACCTCATAATCTAGCTTACTAAATAAGTGTTTCATGGAATAGGTTTAAGAAAAATAGTAATACAGACCTCAAAATAGATTTAAAACACCATATAAGAGGAAAGGAAGTAATACAATGGATATGGAAGAATCTCACTCACAACTCCATCACGCACAACTCACTAAACACTGATCTGAGGCAAGAGATAGGTAAAGAAAGTATTTTATTGCATCAAGAGGTAGTTCATATAAATGATTGATAGGGTTTAGCCTTATCAAGATGAGCATATTTTTTAATATCTTAGAGAGTCCCATGATACTCCAAAAAATGAGCATCCTTTTACAAATGGGAAGGAATAGGTAATATAGAGAAAGGGAAAAGAGAGAAGAGGAATCATGCTAACCAAGAAAAATCAATTATCTATCACCTTTTCAATGAATAATCCACCATATTTTTGGTCTAATCAATAATAATCCATCATCAAAAAGTTAACCTACATTTACTCTAATTAGTCTTCAAGTTCTTCTCATTGGTTGAACAATACACTAGAGGATAAGAGTCTATTTTGTAGATGAGGAGTCATGATATATTAGAAAGGAAAACCTTAAGATATAAACATCATTGAATGCTCCAACTACTACTCTAATATATATATATATATATATATATATATATCTCAAGGATGAGACACTAACATTATTAATCATGACTCACCATTATATCTATTGATATGGTTAAATGCTAACCATTGATCTACTTTGGTATGATGGATTGCATACCATTGATCTGCAAAGACACATTGTCTTCATTGATCACCCACTTTTCATTAGGTATTCACTTGAGATTTCATTATTTAGACACTTTTCAACTACGTATTCAACTTAGGAACATTTTAATTTAAATGGCTATTTTTTGTAGCTTTAACTTGACATCCCCATGCACATCCTAGTCTGCTAGTTCATCTTTGACGATTTATATCTTGAGATAGATAGCTCATCAAGATATGAAATTTGTATATCATAATAAAGGCACTAAAAATATCATGTCCATGCATTTATTTGAATTTGAGAGGGCTCCTAAGTGAGATTATTAAATTCACAATCAAGCTGACCCATCCATTTATGCATGGCATCCTATGATGGTCTAGGCTTTCAAAACTTATACAAGTCATTTGACCATTTACTCAAATAATAACTCTACTCAGCTAATTTATCTAGGCAAAATATTTTTATGTGGGCCAATTTTTCTAGCACCAACATTTTATAATTTCCTACCTTCAAAAATGTATTAATCATCACAATGTAATTTTTTTATCCATTAGTGTTTGGTCCAATTGTATAAACCAATGCATTACATTATTATATTTCCATATCAAGTTCAACTATATTGGATACACTAATATAGTTTGATTTCTCAACAAAATCTATCTCCAATGTACTATTTATATCAATATATTCTATTATTTACTTTAATTTTGACTCTATTATATTGGTCAATTCCATATAGTCTAATTTTAATGTCTTTAATTAACCAACTACATCAGCCAAGCTCATAACATTTCCTTGACTTGACTTAACTATACTATTAGTTTTAATACTATAATATTTGATTCTTAATCTAATTCAATCTAGCTTAGTTCCCTCTTTATTGATCTATTTTAGAATTCAGTCATACATTCATAATTGTTTATAACTCACATAGGTTTTGATGAATGGGATCTCATAGAATAACTTTAAAATATCCCATCTCAAATTTCATTATTTGATGTCATGATGAAATCTCATTTTCATATAAACCAACTTATACAACTCGTATTTGACATAAACATCCCTCAATCATTACATATGGGGTAATAAAATATCTTGTCTGGGTTTGAGAATACCATTATACAATAATTTGAAGAGAATTACATTAAGGTGAATCAAACCATGGATAGATATTTCTTATTAAAATTTTCATAGCATTTATATTTCTAAATTAAACCCTAATTCATGTGAAGATCATCTATTTTATATTAATATATAATTTTTTGATGTTCACTTCAAGTAAGCCTTGATAGATGAAGTCTCTAGAATATGTTTCACCTCCCTAAAATTAATCAAAACTTTAGGATATTTGGAAGTAAATATTAATTATAACACAATCACATGCAAATGATATGATTTTATACAAATACCTCCATTATTATGCATTTGGATATCTAGCATGGTACCACATACCATGGTTAGAGTCATGGTTATGATTTTCAACATTTATCTATCATATAATGTATTTATTAGTCACCCTTGGAGTCATAAAATGATGGTAGTGTCCTCTTATACATGCCAATTCATCAAATTCTCTTACCAAGTTTTTTTATATAGTATTAAATTTTATACTCACACTTTTAATTTTAAACTATTCTAATAGTATGGTGGATTTATAATACTAAACCTCAATCCTTTTCCTAACATTCCCTTTCATGAATACCCAAATTTTAATTATCCTATTAATTCATACAGAGGTTATAGTGGTCACCTAGAACTTAGGGTAACATCCAACCTAACCTATTAAATTATAATGATGTTGACCCTGATGATATTAATATAAATATCAAAACATCGTATCTCCCCTCTAATATCATATCTTAGTTACCACCATCCTTTTGACCTTGCTCTCATAATAATCTGACATATGAGATTCCTAATTATGTTGTAATTCCTAAGAATCTTACTTTCAACTTTCATGAGATAGTGGTTGAATCCATTAATATTTATCTTACTACTTTATACACTTGATGACTCATATTTGTTTGGTTATGCCCAAAATAAGGATTCATATATCGATCATTATCATGTATATCTAATTATTCTATAAGCAATATTCTTATTATTATATATAAAATTAATTAATATGATTCATTATAAATCTCATTATAATCTTTTTGACATTATTCTCCCTTTAGTTTAAATCTAAAGGTTCAAGTTGGAGTGCAATCCAACTTCACACATAACTCTTGTTACTTGTGAGCCTCTCCAAATCATGCTCAATGATCATACTATGAATATACCCTACAAAAAAATTAATCCATCATGTTCTCTTACTAAAAATATATTGTTCACTATTATAAATACCACACCAAAGTTAAATTTCAAATAATTAGAAACACCATTTTGTTCATTCCATAGAGTCTATGGTCTCTTACAAAACCAATAAAAGTATAAAGCATACAAATTACATCTAAATTAAAACCAATTTATTGAGTACATCATTATATGCTCTGATTTTGATCATTTATTTAAAAAGGTTATAAATTTGACCCATTACAATTATCCACCTTGGTTAGATGTGGTACCATACCCACAGACCAAAAGATGAGTATCCATAGTACAATTTTCATAAGGTATTTAGTCATTTAAATAAATAGTCTAGAGCTCATAACATATTATTATCACAATAAGAGTCAAAAGACTCAAATCCTACTAGGGAGAGTTGAACATAGAGGTTTACTAGTCCTAGACACATTTTTTACTTCCATGAGACTAATATACATTATCTAACTCAATGTAAAGCTTTTTGGGTAGTATATTCATTTCATTCATCTTAATGTACCTAATATTACTAATCTCTTGAATAATATTCTATCAAATTTTACACTATATTATATCCCAAAACATAGATAGGTTTATTATATTTGGCATAATTATGCTAAAAATATACATATAGATGTATCTTTCTCTAGAAACAATTCAATGACTTTTTAAGTACTTCACCTTCAAATTCACAACAATACTCATATAATATATTTAGGATGGATGAACAACCTCCCCTATGACTAGATTCATCTCATAGATTAGAGGACATGTGTGATATATTCCTTACATTAATTTTTATCATAAGGTTTCCTCACATCCTCTTCCTTCCAGTGTGCTTAGTTTTTACATAGATTTTTTAGATTAGAGAGTCCTAGCATCAATCTCAAAATGATTATAAGATATCATGATTAGAAAAAAATAATAGCTAAAATAGGATATAATGAATGTTAGAGATGATGTATATTAACACCTTTCATGACACTTTTGAGAAAATATATTTTCCATATATATTACTTCACATTGTCACATAATATTATTAATCTTAGTATAATGTGATGCTTGTTATACATATCATGATCTTATATATATTTCAACACTTTAATTTTTCACATGTATGTTTATCCTATATCATTTGTAAATCACTTTATAGTCAACCTTTGTTTCCCTCATGTATGTTGGGTATTACCTCCCTGATTTTTTATACCATTATATCACTTTACATCTGGCCTTTATTCCCTTGTGATATTAGAAATCACCTTTTTTTTTTATTTTATGATATTTTTATCATATTTAGGATTTTATTAATCTCCTTTTGATTCATTGGTGTCATTTTTTATTCTCCTATTTCAGGACAACATATCCTATTAGTGATTTAGTTAGATTTCATATAGGTTAGCCCATATTCTCTAGTGACATAACTATGACCTTTCATTTTATATCTTAGTCAATTATGAATCATAATTATCCCCTATTGTGGTTTAATATAAGTCTATTAATAATTATACCATATTTATACATGGTTGGATGTATTATGATCCCCATTTATACCCTTTCATTTCACTTGAAGTGCACTAAGGTTAGTTTTGTGATTACATACATTCACATGGGGAAGTTTAAGAGTCTTGTGTACCATGGTATCTAGGTTATCCTTTCTGGTGGTTAGGTGAAATTCTTATTATCTTATCTATATGAATCACCCATGTCTAGTATTTATAAATACATAAGGAGGAGGAATAGAAGAATACAAGTTAAAAGACACATCAGTATTCAAATTCAAAATTAATATTAACAAATATTAGATCACACCAGAATATGTTATATTTTTGTCATAGCTCATATTCTATTCAAAGTTAAAAATCCATAGTTGGATTCAAAATAAACCCTAGGTTCATTGGGGTGTAGTAGGCTAATATATTGGGGTAGTATATATCATTACATAATTTTTTGATTTCTACATTATAATGTCACATACTTTGTCACACATATACCCAATATTCATAGTATATCAACAAATTTGTAAGGGTTTTTAAGGAGTGGGAAGAATATTTAAGGAAGGTGGAATCCTTTTACTTTTCATGAATATAGTCTTCATCAGTTGATGTATATGCTTCCATTTTATCTCAAGACTGTTCTTACCAAGTAGTTTTCTTTAGGTCCTTGATTTCAATAGCTCTTATATTTACCCATTTGACTTTAGTATCTTACCTCAGTTAAATATTTCTAAATCACCTTTATGGCACCTTGTCTCCTCACTTAAATCATATGTTTTCCCTAATATCCCATTGACAAGTATCTCTTTTATTTGATAATGAACTTTCCTATTCATTTCATATTTCTATTTTAAATCATTTATAACACCACTTGGATTTTTAGTTCATGAGTTGTATTATCAGTCCTCATAGAATATAACTAGGCCATCATCACAAACACCTTCACCATTAATAGACACACCATCTTAGTCATCATATCCATATCTTTATATGGTTGTTTTGTTTCATATTAACATTATTTGGGTTCAATTTAGGATCTTTAGGCTTATCTTAAGTACATTTTATGTGTTTATTTATTATTATAATAAATTTAATTTATCTTAGATTTATTTGTTATATCTCACCTCTTTTGTTCTTTTATACGATCCTTGGAGTTACTTTAAAAAAAACTCCTTCCCCCACATGTCACAAAATTCCTTTCATATTTTGGGGAATATGACATTTAGCACACACTAAGGAGCTTTTGCAAGGTCATCATGAGAGTATTATTAACTGCATCATCATTCCTCTTGATCTATTTAAATATCCCTCTCCTTGTCTCTTATTTACTTATCTTGTCACTTGAATCTCTCTACTATTATTCATTCTTATTACTTATAATCTTGTATTATGAGGATTATTATTATTATAAATTATTCTTAATATTCATGTGGATTTTCTTTTGACTAGTTCAATTTTATCATTTTAAAAATCTTGTCTTTGTAATTTTATGGATTATTTGCTTATGAGGTAATATCACTTTATTTTATGCTTTCTTTTGCTATCATTTCAACATTAATATTTTAGTTTTGGCATAACTCCTTTTAAGGTATCATAGATTAATTTTTTTATGATTTATGTTTTATTCTTGTTTATAGGTTGTTTGATGGAAAATCAAGTTTTTCTTGACACATTTTATGACAATAAACTAAACGGTTTGTGACATAATATACTACATTGGTTGTTTCCTATAATTTATGCACTCTATGGGTATTGTGGTGTTAACCTTGATAAACATGAAAAAAATATTTTTGAGCCTTAAAACTAAATCAACTCATACAAGGCTTAATTCCAATGCTTATCAATGTAAATTTAAGTCTTATGATCATCACATCTAATGTATTTACACAATAGTGCTCCTATTTATCATACACTTTATTTTTATTAAAATACTTTTCATGCTACTTATTCAGTTAAAAATGATAAACTTTTGAGAATTGTGAAAAAACACAAACCTACTATCTCTAAATGTTAGAAATTGTATCTACATAAATCTTGTGGTAAATCAACTCAAGACACTTTATATTGTTGGAAAACCACTAAAATCCCTTATTCTAAAGTTATAACTATTTATCTACCTAAATATAATATATCTTGTAAATAATTTTATGTGTATTCATGTGTTATGTACTTAGGGATATGATATATTAATGTATATAGGTTGATGGTGATGCTGAAATGTGTCACACATCCTTTTAGTTAGTTATATGGTATAATGTACTAAGATAAATGAGTAACTTTGGGAACTACTATTTTGGGTAATGGTCAACCTCCATTGGGATTAGGAGGTTACCCATCCATTGTTAGTTATATGTAGGTCTATATAAAGGAGGTGAATATCATTGTAAATCAATGAAGTAAGCATCAAGTCTTCTATTGGTAAATAGATATTGAAGGTTGTCCCCTCAGAGAGACATTGTGAAGTTTTTCCTTCCTAAAGGAGTATTGTATAGTGTTTCCCTACCTTAAGGGTATTATTCTATTTCTATATATATTAAATATTTGGGTATCTTGACCCAATAATATCTATTTTGTTTTATATATCTACATTATACTGTACATATTTGAAGTTATTATAAGTGTAGATCATAACAAGTGCTATCAAAGCTTTGATGTGGGTAATTTGTGTGTGAAAAAACCCTAGTTTATGGAATCATTGATATATTAAAATTGGTTTCAATTTTTTTCATAATTTTTTTACTAATGTGGAATAGTATTTTACATAAGTCATATTAAAAAAATTGAGGTTTTATGATTAGTTTTGAGGGAGTTATTGATATTTTAGGTTTTGTAATAACTTCATCATATCTGCTAAAATATGAGGAATTTTTATGTGAATGATATTTTGGTATTGTATCAGCATATAAGAAAATTATAGAAAAAAGGTCATATTTTTTTGAAATTTTTTGATTGATTTATTTTAATTTTATGAGTTTTCATAGATTTTCTCTACAACCTGAAAGTTTTGCATTTTTTTCATAAAATTTTCACTAAAGTTGAGTTATAATACATAGAAGATATAATAATTTTTTTTGAAATGTTTGGATTTGTTTCCCATGAGTTATTGAAATTTTAGGGTTTTTTCATTTAACCCTAGTTTTTGTGAATCATGAAGTTATAAGAATTTTCATGGGAGGATGATATTGATGCTAGAGAATGGTGGACCTATTTTAAGGAGAATAGTATTCAAAAAAATTGTTGATAAAGACATTTATACATTTTTATTTATGGTCTTGTAGCACTTTGGTGGGATGAACTGGGACTAAAATGATTGAATGTTAATGGGAAGAAATGCAATAGGTTTTCCTAGAACAAGGGGTTATAACATAAAAAAGAAAATACAAAAGTGGAAGAAGAGGGTAATGAGGAGGGTAATAAAGAAAATAATGGAGATGATGAAGAAGAAAAATTAGTGTAAGAAAATAATGACATTGAGTAAGAACATGAAAGTGTTGATGAAGAAGAAATCACACATAATGATGATGGTGAGACTAAAAAATGTGTAGAAGGAGAGGTAGATGATCTCCAAGTGAAATAATAAGGAATGGATGATAGGGGTTTAAATATATTGGATCCAAATAAACTAGAGTCAAATTGTCATTTCATGGATGTATTCAAAAGAAAAAGGTCATTGTGTCCATAAACCCTAGCAACAAGTATAACTTCATCAACATGGATGTGGCTCAACACCTACATGTTAAAGTAATAAATATCAAAGAGGATCAAATAGATGGTCATAATATTTAGGTTTTTTAATATTTTAAGCTCACTATATACAAATATGTTTTACATTTATATTTTAATGATTTGGATATGGATGATGTGGATGTGGTTCTTAGATATATATGGTTATAGTTTCTAAGAACAATCAATATTAATGTTTAGAATAAGTTCATGAAGTCTTGGTATAGGAAAAATAAGGTCACTTATAGGATATCATAGTTGGAAAGACACAAATAAAAATCAAGGTAGATCATTAAGATGAGATTGAATTAGGTGAAGAAGAACATGTGGAAGACTCAGATAAGACACAGATGAAGAAATAATACAAGAAAATATGAACACTTCTTCTACTCAAGAGATAAAATAAACACCAAAGCAAAAGGTAAAAGAGGTACAATAAAAGGTTGATTAGGTCAAATTATCAAAAATAATTGAGGTATATAGACACCTAAATCATCATGAGAAGAAAAAAATATGGATCCATATGAGGAATTATCATAACAACAATCACTTTGGCTATATAGGAAATCAGAATATCAATGACTATAGTTATAGAAGAAATCAGTGGAGTAATCGTTATGGATATGCATGGAAGCTAAAAAAGAACTACTGTGTTCAAGTTTGGAATCATATTAGAAAAGAAACATATGTAACATGGAACCATTAGGTAAATCACTATGATTATGCATGGTAGAATAAATACAATGGTCATGCATGGAATTAGAGTAGTATAGTGGAATATGGTATAAAGAATCAAAGGAGGAATAATTATGCATGGACATAAATGTGGTAAAATTATGATCATGAATAGAATCAAAGTGGCATGATGGAATTTGGAAATAAGGTTAGAGATATATCACCTACTAAGATCACATATTGGTGCTTGGATGATTGATCTTGGAGAAAAATGTGCAATGATTTGAAACACACTCATTATGTAGTTTATTATTAGATTTAGGGATTGAAACATGTCAAGGAGGGAAGGAAGGTTATGTACCTAAGGATATGATATAATAATGTATATGGGTTGATAGAGATGCTAACATGTGGCACATATCCCATTGGTTAATTATATCATACAATATATTAGGATAAATGAGTAACTTTTGGAATTAGTGCTTTGAGTAATGGTTAGCCTACATTGGGATTAGGAGGTTACCCATCAATTATTATTTATATAGAGGTCTATATAAAGGAGTTAAATATCATTAAAACTCAATGAAGTAAGCATTGACTCTTTTATTGGTACAAAGATATTGTAGGTTGTCCCCTCGAAGAGACATATTGGAGTTATTCCTTAATAAAGGAGTATCGTATAATGTTAACCTACCTTAATGATATTATTCTATTTCTACATATATTAAATATATGGGCATCTTTGCCCACCAATATCTATTTTGTTGTATTGATCTACATTATATTTTGTATATTTATAATTATTATAAGTGTGGATCATAACATCATGTGATAATTATTCTCTAGCTTCACATACAATATATTTTTCATGTGACAGATCATGTTTGTATTCCTTTTGATAAAACCATATTTTTATGCATTTCTTACTTTAATGTTGTAAAGGAAATTTTATTTGAATGAAAATAAATTTGACTAACATTTTTATGGTTTCATATTTTTCCATGGAAGTTATCTTTTACTCCATTTTCCTTTATTAGATATGTTTTTAGTATATTATTTGTATGTATATCATTTTATGGCATATTGTTTACTCAACTAAAATATTTATGTTAGCTTGTTAGTATTATAGATTTTAATGGATCATTTTTATTTCTTGTTGGTCCTTGTTCTATTGTGGATTTACCATCTTGTTCAAATAGGGTTCTTGGATATTATTTATGATCACAGCTTCATCCTTGTGACTTTTAGTGTCAACTTCTCTTCTTATTTATTTATGAAACTATTGTAATTCCTCTTGAAAGAAGTTTATATTAAGTGGGAAGTATTATGTAATTTCAACTCCATTATTTTTAAAATATTTTCTCCACTTTTAAACCCCAAATTAAGCTTAAGGGGAGTTTTGGTGATAAATCATTTTTGGTTCAATTGCATCTATTTAGGATTCTTATAAGTATCTTTTAGGCTTTCATTTCTTATTTTAATAAATTAAGTTTAACTTGTATCTATTTAGTGTCTCTCATCTATTTTTTTATTTTATATGATTCTTGGAGTTACTTGCATAAGTAACTCATCCCCACACATGAAACACACATTCCTTCACCTTTTGGGGAATAATACATTTACCACACACAAATGAGGCCTTATAAGGTCATCAATGGAGTCTAAATAACTCTATCATCCTATATTTTACAGTATTTAAATAACCCTCTCCTCCTCTCTTCTTATCTTATCATAAAACTTGAATCTCTCTTCTCTTTTTTATTCTTATTGATTATAAGATTATATTATGAGGATTATTAATATTGATGTGGGTTTTATTCTAACTATTTCAATTTCCCACTTCATAAATCTTGTCTTATCATTTTCTAGATTCCTTGTTTGTGAGGTAAAATCCATTTATTTTATGTTTTCTTTTGTTATTGTTTCAATGTTAATAATAGGAACACTATCTTAGTCATCATAGTCATGTCTTTAAATGGCTTTTATTTATTACATCATAGTTTATAACAAACATTGACTTTGAGTTTTCATTCATATGAGTCTTTCATTTATCTTACAATCATTTTATGTTCCTATTTAATTTAAGTAGAATTTACTTATCTTACATTAGATGTAGAATATTGAATTTTGTGTATTATTTTATGTTTTATTTAAGTTGAATTTCGTTTTATTAAATTTTGGATGAAATATTGGAAATCATTTGTGTCTTTATTTATGTTTAAATTTGATTCTATAACATGGTTAATTCTTACCTGCATCTACCCTCTCCTTATGCTTCATGCTACCATCTGCATTATTATCTCCCCAAAATGAGCTAAAAGGGATGCACTAAAAGAACCAATACTATCACCCTTCATCCCCCCACTCATGGGGATCCCTTACAAGTCTATAATAATAGGCTAGGACTAAAAAATGTGTTGTCAGGGGTACCAATCCAAACATACCTTAGAATCAATCATAATGATCTGATATTGCCCACCATGTGTAGTGACCAATGATGCTAATCTAACCCACTTCCTATATGATGGTTATCCATGATTTCCATACATCCATAGTGAATATATAATGTGTACATATAATTTAATCTCACCTGATTCTCTCTAATGCAATCACATTAAGGATCACTTAGATAACATAATCTTAAACCCATAATAATAAATAGTATGAGAAAGTCCAGTTGTCTTATCAATCGGGAACCTCTCATAAATATAACTCTTAAAATTATAATAGGGAGCTTAATTTATTAGCCTTAATTAAAAACATTAAAAATGCTATGCACTAAATGTACCCATATCAAATAATGCACATTTCTCTAAAATTGATTGGCATATATCTATGATGTACATACTCATCAGTCTTATGCCACAACAAGTGTTTGGTCATAAGTTAGATCAATGAATTTTAAATATAAGAATACCTAGAATGTACACAAAACTATCATATAATGAGTTTATGCTCATCTTACTCATCTGACCTAGTATTCCATCAAGTTATATCTTTCTAATCATATGTGGTCTCTAGTGCATTAAAAACTATATTCATGACCATAATATGAAATAGTAGGATCACATACATTTACTCCAAATGTGATGGCCACGTTGATGGTATCCCCATTCACCACCCACATAAATGTGTTCATAAGTCACTATCATCACCCTAAGAAAAGAGTGAAGACCTCCATGCTAAGTGGCATGTGCCACATCTACATGATCATCCCATGGCCAAGTTTTAGCTACTGATCTTAGTTTAATGTTAATAGTCTATCAAGAACATCTAGTATCCATATAGCATAAAAAATCTATGAAAATATATTTGAACTCTACAAAACATCAAACAAAAATCATAATTAGATTATACTAATTTGGAATAAATATTGAAACTAAAAGAAGAAATAATACTTTAAATTATACTAATATATACATTATATTATACCAACCATATCTACTATTTTGATATTGAATCAACTAAGTCCTCAAATACGTCACCCAAGTTTAATTTCTATACTACACTGACCATACTCTATAATACCATGTAAATTAAATAGTATATTACACTATCTATACACTATACTACCAACCAATGAATTACTCATTTATATTAGTCATATCATAAAATATCAACCACTATTCATCATATTACATCAGTCATATTCTATGATATTGTCCATGTTAATCCTTTTAATTGCATTAGCTAGGTGATCAATGTTAAATCCATTTATTATCTCCTAAAATTATTATAAATTCCATATAATGCATTCTTATTGTTTAATTTTATACTATATTGGACATAACACATAATATCAATCAACATTTTACCTAATTACATCTACCATAACTTGTGGTATTAGCCATTAGTTTAATATTTCCCTCACAACCTAATTAGCTTGGCTAATGAAATAATCTAAGGGTGGTGATTTTTTCCTCCATTAGTTTAATATTCCCCTTACAACCTATATTATCTTGGCTAATGAAATAATCTAAGGGTGGTGATTTTTTTCTTTGGAATAAATAAATGCCCTTGACCCTAGTTTTGACATTTCATCAACTACTTGTTATCACATAGGATTGCACATGTCTTAATTATATAGCTTGTTGTTCAAGTGCCTAATGAAATAATGGAAAAACCTCCAAATCCGTGGGACCTTGGAAATTTGAGATTAATCTCTAGAGAAGGCCAACTTCCTTTCAATAAAATCTTATGCAAACTGACAAAATATCATCCTTTAATAATTTTGCTCTTTAGTGCTCTTGTATCCTAAAATAGGGATTTGATGGGAAAAAAAGTTAAATAAATTTAAATTATATACAAAACTAAAATTATGGTTATTGAACCAAATTTATATAGTGGATCTAGATTTTATATTAGAAAACATAATAGAGCAAAAAATAGACAGTTTATTTATGTATAGACTTATGCAACTTTGTAAATCAGAGGTAGTATTTTAGCTATTATTCAACAAAGGGGAAATGATCTTTATTTCAAACAATATTATCAAAAGGGTAAACTATCATGGATGAATTTTATTGAGAGTGAAATAAGGGACAAATATTTGACAAAGAATTAGATAACTTGCACAACATAGATATTTCAAAGACAAAAAAGTCAAAAACTTCATAATTCTCTCAAAAGGTTTCAAATTGTATCAAATACATTAAAAATGTATAAAAATATAAATAACACTAAAAAGATGATATTGAACCATGGGGTCTACCCATATTAATAAAAAAATATGTCTTAAAATACATGTAGTTGTAAAAAATTGAATGCCTGGTAGAAGGAAATTAAGCAAACTAAAATGCCTCATGTAAAAGGGGGTAATTTCCTCTATTTGTATCATTTTGGACTCATGGGAGTGTCTATGCTGCATGCATGAGTTGGTCATGATTCTAGAGGTGATCTTGGCATAGTTGGAGATATTCATGCAAGGCTCCTTAGATTATGGCTATAAATAACTCCCCATGTAAAAAGTAAAATCCAAAAGAACTTTGGCTTTTATAAATATAAGATAATATTGAAAATAAAATTTCAAGATTCTTTTATGCAAACCCTAACTTTCAAAACTAAATTGAGACTTTTTTAACATCCAAGCCTTTATCACTTTTACCAAAAGGAATTGTGAAATTTATGTTTTATGACTTTTCACCTTTTCTCATTTCACATTTATTAAAATAGAAAGTGGAATTTGTGACTTTATTTTCACAACTTCCACATTTAAAAGATATAAAGTGAAAAGTATATGTCTTTATCTTTCTCCAAAAGAGTTAAAAAAATACATAGTTGCACCTTACAATTACAAATTAAAAATTATAATGTGTCCAAAATGAAAATATACATGATAAAAAAATTTGAAAATATCTAAAAGAGAGGAAAATTTAATTAATCTTTACAATATCTTTATCTTTCTTGTCATTTTATGCTCATAGCTTATCTGAGTATGTATCAAAGGCTTTGAATATTTCTTGTATTCACTCTTCATCTTGCCTGTAAGAATACATGTTAGAGGTTGCATAGTCTGGTTGTACATCAAATAACTCTCTTATAAAAGTCCTTATACCCTACATTTTGGTTCTCATTTGATAAATAAACTTCTTGTATTTGATAAATCTATGTATTAAACTTAAGGGAAAGACTATATCTTTTATAAACTCCTTCTCAACTATTGCCTAAAAATGTTCCTAGACCTATTCTATTTAGAAGATATTTTTAGCATCATCCATTTGTTGGTATGAAATTAAATTCACCATGACATCGATCTCATATACCACATCAATAGCTCAATCATGAGCCTCCTTGGCTCACTCTACAGACTCAATCAATATCCTTATCCAAAATTGGGTAGCTCTATGTAATTCCTTATGCTCAGTAGCATTCTTCAATATATTCTCAATAATGAGGGTATTCATATCAACTGACTTTATGGTTATCAACTTGAGATCATACATGTTCAAAGTTTGAACCTCTCTTTCATAGCTACTGATATATGCCTTTAAAATATCTTTTCTATTTATGATGATGTCATAATGTTCCATCATTACTATGATGGCCCTATTGCCTTTTATAATAAATTTTTTAGATCATTGGTATCCCTTCCCTTGTGAGCAATCTTTTGTACTGAATCAATTATAGCTTGATTCGAATTGATTGGATAAATTTCCTATGGTTATTATGATGTTTCACTAAGCTTTATGAATTAGTTACATGCTTCGATCAACTGATCAACTTTCCTTTTAAGTTCATATTTGGTGGCTTTGTCACAGTCAATTCTCTAGAAGATAAAGTTGATGCCTGACTGCACATTGTGCTTGATCTAGTTGATGCATGACTGCACATATTACTTGATCCCTTCTCTTATTTTACAACCAAGGTGTATGTGAGAGACCTAATAATCTACCACCATAAGATATTCCTTTGATTTGTCTAGCTAGGTAACTACAATCTCAACATATCTCTCTCCCTTATCATCAATGAATGCTCTTGAGAGGGTATTGGAAGTAGGTTTTGACATCTTCTTGACTTTTGTCATGCTGAATTCTAAAGTATTAGGGTCAATCATTTTTTTCCTCTTTTTAATAAATGATTTGGCTAACCAACTAGGGGTATCCTTCTATGTATTTGACATAGTCACCAAAGAATCTATAGATGATGAAGCTACACTAACTAATACTATGGCCAAGGGGGCCTCTTGGGAAGATGATACTATTGACTATTTAGGAAGTGCTTGTGGATGTTAATTCTCACTAATAGTTTTCAAACCCATTGTTGCACCAAGTGTTTGGGTTGTTCCAACCTTAAGTCATGGTATGGATAAAATAGTGGAAGTGGAAGCAATGAAAGTAGGAATCATGAATTTAGGAATTGGTGGAAGGGTAGAAGCTAAGGCACTAAATGTGTCAATTTGGTGTTTGGGGATACTTAGGTTTGGTGAGGTGAAATGGTGGGTTAAGATGAAGAGGGAACAATACTCACTCTAGAGGTTGAGGTGGCCTATAGGATGGTAGTTAAGATGGCTAACTCTGAGGCAATGTAATATTGAGTGGTGTTTGGGATTAATGATTAAAAAATGAAAGGAATTATGAATAGAATATAAATTAGGAGTGGATTTAATAGGGAAGGATAAGTTGGAGGAAGGTAAAGTGAAGTATAAAATTGAAATACATTGTAGGGGGAACCCTAAATATCCTCTAGACTTATTTATGGTATTTTAACTTGTCTTATTAAGGTGGGTGGAGTGCTAGATAAAGTAGGGATGAGTGGAGGGAGATGAGATAAAACTTGTGGTGCAATGGAAACTTGAGGTGCTTGGGGAGGATAGGTAGTTGGTAGAAATGTTGAAGACTCATATACAATAGGAGTAGGAGAAGGAGGGACAATAGAAATAGGAGCCAATGATATAGGGTTCAAATTTGTAGATCCCTATGCTGTTGGTGTTATCTCATCTACTCAAAGATAAATGGGCTCATGTGCAACTTTTCCTTATTTAATTGATTCTCCTTTTATAGATTTTGTCTTTGTCTTCCTCTTCTTTTTCTACTCAGGTCCCATTGATGATTCCTTAGGGCCTTTTGATGATGGTGAAACACCCTATACTTTTAATTTTAGGATCTTTTCTTTACCTCCTACAGTTTCCTTTATGACCTGCACTCTACTCTCTGGCCAATTAATAGTTAAGTTAATGATGTGGGTTGTTCTATCAAACATGGAAAATGATTCAAGAACTGACCACATAATCAGTGGTATAGTAGATCCACTCTAGAAATATTATCCTCTAAGTTATCAAGGATTGGTGCCAGATCATACTCCTTTGTTTTTTGTAGGGATATTCTTGAGTAGTCCCTCATTCTAACCATCTCTTCATCATCACATTACTCCCAATAATCCTCATAGTATGGCATATGTTCATATGATTCCAAATCTAATGCATGTTTGATTTTATCATATGGGTCAGAAAATGGCAGACTCTAAGGTCCTCAATGTTACTTGGCTCATCTTTGCCTCTACACCTCTAACCCTTAGAAGATTTTGGTATTTATAATGACCAATAAAAATAGGGAAATTAATCCCTTCATTATGTATATCAAAGAGGATTTTATGAGTTTTTACTAACTTTGACACCAAATCCAACAATGCCTATTTGTCACTTACGTATTAGGGAAGGGTGTAGGGATAGGCATGTTACCCTAATGTAGGAATATGTGGGGAATTATACAAATAATGATCCCCATTTAATGATTTCATCATTTGATTCCATTGATAATATCTCTCTCCTAAGTTCTAGATTGAATATGGGGATGATAGTGTAGATGAAAGCATCGTTAACTCTTTTGAACTACTATTTACTAGCCTGAAGGGTGAGGTTACGGTAGTAGTTATACACTCTTATTATTTCATTAGGAACAACATTGAGACCTAGGAATAATCTTCCCTTAGCCAAAATATAAACAACATATGAAGTCATGTTAAACTTATTTGAGGTTTAAACCTCCAACAACTACTTATGAAGAGAATCATTGATTAATTATGCCCAATGTATATATTGTTTATTCTCTCAAATGGTCAAGATATACTGGTACATCCACTATTCATAGCACTAGGAATAAGGACTACTAGTGAATCTATGAAGAAATTTTATAACATCTCCCATCTTTATAAAATTAGACCTATACATTATCTTAGGTAATCTAGTGGAAGAGTGTTTAGGGGTCTTGAGCCATTATTTGTTCATCTTTTAGCATCCATTTTTATTCTCCTCATATAATTGTGCAAACATTTGGGGATTTATATCTAGATAAATTTCAAAATAATTAATGGCAAACATTGAGTTGATATAGTTAGAGTCAAGATCCAAAATATTTTCTTCTTTATTATTATACACTTGTCTCCTAT
The DNA here is from genome assembly GCA_037957365.1 of Torreya grandis. Taxonomy (NCBI): domain Eukaryota; kingdom Viridiplantae; phylum Streptophyta; class Pinopsida; order Cupressales; family Taxaceae; genus Torreya; species Torreya grandis. Next base: position 1,494,855 of record JARHVA010003728.1, read on the forward strand.
CAGGGTCATAGTGTTGGGATATTATTATGAATAATTTAGGAATTTAAACTATTAGGAGAAAGGATACACATTTTGGAAGTCCAAAGTCATAAATACTTTTTATCCAATCATTTTTGAAATTTTCCCTATTCTAGCCCGAAATTCTCGCAGGTCAATATGACCTAAATCTATATCACTAATTTATATGAGGTTAGATTCCTAAAAAGAATTTACTTTAGGACCCTTAGATTTAAACTTCATCTCTTTGGGAATCATGGATAATGTATAAAAATACTCTAAGTAACCAACTGTGAATGTTAGTGGAAACTATAGGTGTATGAAGCACTTGTATCTTCTGGCAAAACTTGGAGGTGTTCAAAGCACATCCAATGTCCACATTGTTTATAACTTAGGAATCTACAATGGAGGTGTGATGTGCTTCAGGCAAGTCAACTCTCTATGGTGTTTGAAGGGTGTTGGGTTTCTAGTGTAAGTGGGAGGTGCTTAAGGCATGCCCACTTTTTGTGGTGCCTTGGGAATCAATGGAGGTCAAAGGTGCTTAGAACATGTCCAATATCCATGGGGATCCTGAGGTGAAGAATCTTGGGTAGAATATTCTCTTTTTAGAATGAAAGAATATGCTTTGGGAATATTCATTTTAGCTTTTGAAAAGGGCATGATTTTGAATGTGAAATCCCTAAATGTAAAATGGAGGAAGATTTTCGGATATTCTTTGAAAAATTTTACTTCAAAACCCTAAGATGCCCTGGAAGGACTATCCAGTACCTAGAAAATTAAGCTTTACACTAGACACAAAAACTCACATGAAAATAACCTACTAACTACTATAAAACTAGACTTTGAATTAAACCCTAAAAATGGAAGGAAAACTCTATAAGTAACCAAAAAAAACCTTCAAAGATGGAGACTTAGAGGGAGAAAATACAAGAGGAATACCATTTGATGGGCATAAGTGACATGACTTGATGTATGTTTTCTTGTGGCTTGAGGTCAAAAATGGTAAGGATAACAAACTAGAGCTCCAAAATGTGCTTATTAAGATAATAAATGATAATCCTTTGAAAATTTATCCTTATTTATATAAAAACCTACATTAAATTCAAAACATGGTGGTAGGTGGTGGAGGTTAGACCTGCTTGGAGTAGGTCTACTCTCTGTGGTTTGAAATGGCTCGATGAGAGGTAGGGTTCATCATGTACTTTATATGTTATGAAAATGTGCAATGTGCACTTTAATCTCCACTTCTCATATAAATGTTAGATAGTTGTGGTGGATGTTGGACCTACTTAGAGTAGGCCCACTCTCCCTAGATGAGTTATCAACTTGGTAGAGAGTGGAACAAAGTGTGCACTTTACATGTTACGAAAATGTGCAATGTGCACTTTAGACCTTGCCTCCCATGGGAAAATGCTTAGGTGAGCCAACTAAATTTGGACATGCTCTAAGTAGGTCCACTTTTTATGGGGGGTTTATTGGTTAGTAGGATTTGGAGCTCACCATGCACTTTACATGTTGTTAAAATGTGAAATATGCATACTAAGTTTTAGATTCTACCATGTAGGTGCATGGTGGCATTCAAATCCCACCATGCATTTACATGTTTGAAAATGTGCAAAGTTCATGGTGAGTTCTGGATTTCATAGTTTTTGGATTTTGGTGCTTTGAAGGACCTAGAACCTACAAAGTAATTTGCATAGGTGTAAATTACATATAGAATCATGGATTCCACAAGATGGATTTTAGAGGATTAAGGTTTCTTCCTAAAAAATAAAGGGGGTATCCTTTAGGTTTCTAGATGTAATGAGATTTTTGGGACAAAAATCTCAATACTACCCATTGTCTATACTAATTATAGTTTCAATTTGATGTTTCTTAGGAAAACATTTTGTTACACATATTTACTCGAGTGCTTAGATTTACTAAGCTAGTTAATTTTTTTTAAATGATAAAAAGGAAAATAAATTTTCTACTTACCTGTAGGGCTTAGAATGTAGTTGTAATGATACCTATAACATTCATATACCCCTTCATATTCAATCAACTATCTATCAAAGTATAAATTCAGACACACAAATCATTGGGTTTTCTTTAAAAAAGACATAAACAAATAGTTTTTACCTATTTATAGTTAAAAAATTATAAAATTTAAACTTTCAATTATTTACCATGAGAACCCATACTTTACCCAAATCTCTGTTTCCATAGGTCATTTTCATGAAATGAAATAAGCCTTATAATCCTAGTGAGATACATAATTTTTTGGTGTTAACATTAAAAAAAATAGATTTTTTATGTTCACCTCTCATTCTTCTTGATGGGTGCCTTGTATCCTTTGTAACACACAAAAAAATATTTACAATAAAATATTCAAGTGAAGGTACATATTTTTATTTTATTTAATTTTGGTTATTTCATTATTTCTTTTAATTTGTAGTCATTTATGTTTCTATGTTTCTTTACCAAAGCACCATCCTGAGATACACTATTATCACAAGTGATGAGAATAAAGTGGGCTATATGTGTACAAATATTATTTTTCACTTTATTATTTATTGATTCTTTCTCTTGCATTATCTTATTGACACATCAATCTCCTTATGTGCATAGATTAAAGGGTGCATGGAGAATGGGGTGGGAACTACATGT